>WEIV01006918.1:125112-195104 GCA_013390005.1 Calyptomena viridis
CGCTCCGCCCCGGGCCACGCCCACACCCTTCCTCAGACCCCGCCCTCACCGGCTCAGACCCCGCCCACCAGCCACCAGGCCCCGCCCACTCCCTTTAAAAGCCGCCGCAGGCCGCAGCGCTGCCGGAGGTGACGTGTGCGGGGCCGGCGCTGGGAGGAGCGGCGGGGCCGGAGCGCTCGGGTAACGGGGCTCGGGGGGGCTCGGGGACGTGAGCTGCCCCGTACGGGGGTGTGCAGGGAGGTGAGGTGCTGCCCGGGCCACCAAGCGCATCCCGGTGCTCCTGGTGCATTGCACGAAGCCAGCGGGGAATTGTCCGCTCCCGCTTTTCAGACGCGTGGCTCCCACGCGTGTGTGTTATATATGTAAGGAAAGGGCTTTTTCCCATTTAAAAGCGCAGCCGGAGCTGCCCCCGGGGTGTCGGTGTGCCCCGGGGCAGGCGAACAGTCCCAGGGTGTTATTCCCGCTTTCCGGGCAGGAGGAAGCGTTTCAGGGAATCTGACTTCACTTGCAGTTGTTGTTCTTTTTATCCTGTAGTTTTACTAGTTCGGAGATAGGCCGGTCTTAATATGTTGAACTCGAGGCAGAGTGAAAAAATAAAGGTAAATACTTTCAGCATTCGCCCCAAGATGGATTTGAGTCCCGATTGAATTGCTCCAGGGAGGCATTGGAGCTGTGAGAGTTTGCATTTTTGTGGTACCTCTTTTTATCAGGAAGTGTGGAATTTCGGAAGCAGGTTTAATATTATATTGCTGCTGAAAAGGGGGGCCCTGTTCAGCTCTTTTCCAGCCCTCTGCTTGTCTGTTTTCCTTGCCCCTCCTGTGCAGGTGTAAGTGGTGTTGGGGTGGGTTGGATTCACCTGCCAGACCCCCCAGCAATGAGCACCACGGGCTGTTTGTGGTTTGGCTTTTGGTGGTGTTTCTTTATTGGTTTATTGTGGATTTTTTTAGATGAAAGCTGTGCACTGCTGTTCATCTCCTTATTTCCTGATGTGGCCAATACCCTCAGCCCCCTCCCTCCACTCCTTTACAGCAGAAATATTTTAATTTTGTTTCCTGAAAAAGTTCACCTTTGGGTGTTGACCAAACTGGTACCTTTGAATCATTAAAAATGTAGAGCTGGAGGATTTTTACGGTTTTACCTGGGGTGATTATCACTAATAACTCCACTGGAGTTGTTGCTAAAACAGATGCTCATGTTTAGAGAACAAAACCACTTTTTGCTAAATGTAAAAGTGGGAGTGCTAACAATAAATAAAGAAATCACATTTAGACACAGAGCAGGTGGAACAGGAAGAATTGAAACAGATGGAAGAAACAAGAAATCACTCTCAGTTGCTTAGTTTTTGGTCTGAGCTATGTTTTAACAGCTGTCTCACATCAGAAAGACCTCTGTCCAAAAAGATGATAAAAAAATGAGACTCTTGGCAAAAATTTACATCAGATACATGCAGAGAATGTTACTTAAACACTTAAACACTTTACAATTTACCTTCACTAAGGCTAAGAACAATTAACTGAAAAAAATCCCTTTTGTTTATTGTGTTAAAGTCCATGTTGGTACAGCAGCTCATAGATTTTATTCAAGTATTTAGTGGGGAATAAATGCTTCTCCTTGTGATGTCCAAGAGTTTTATATAAGCCTTTGTGACACAGTTTGATGACTTAATTGCAGTGTTAAATTACTACTTCTGGAACAAGTGCTGAATTTCCAGACCTTGGTGTGGTTTGGTTTTAAATGCTTTTTGCTGCTGCCCCTGCCTTGAACCTGCTCTCCAGTGTACACATCCCGTTGTTCAGTCTTTCACTGAGATTTTTTTAGGTCCCTTATTAAAAGTATTAAAGCTGAGTCTAACTGCTGTCTCTGTAGAGTTTCTCTCCACAGCTTCTCATGAGGAAGATAACTTGCTTTTTATTATTATTTTTTTGTAAGAGAGGACAGTGTAAGCTTTAATAAGTTACTATATCCAATACTTCAGGTGAGTCTCAGCAGTGCAGTGCTCAAGTTAAATATTGACTTGCTGTGTAGGACTTTGGTCCTGGGTAATCCTTGCCTAAGGTGTTGTGGCAAAGATAACCACTGGAGCCAGTGTGGCTGTGGGGAATGGTCCCACAGGAGGCTCCCAGGGTTGGGAATCTCTGCTGGATAAGTGGATAACCACATTTGTACCTGCCCACGGGGACAGTCCTTTTCTCTGTCAGGAGTGAAATAACTCGAATTTGGGGTCTCATTGTTTTGCCAGGTCTAGTGGTCCTTTCTAATGTATTCATCCCTAAATTCCCCCTGGCTGGAAGGGATGGGATGTGCCAGGAGCCCAGCTGGCAGAGGGCTCTGCTCTGGGACTCTGCCTCCCACTACAGAAGGCCCTTTGTGCTTTATGGGCACGTGATCCCCTGGTAAAATAAACATTTCTCCTTCTTGCAGAGATTTGCTCTGGGATATGAACTAAGCACAACTGTTTCAGAATTTCCAGCCCGCTCCATCCTTCTTTCTTTGCTGTTGTGAGCTTTCTTACAAAGGTCTGAAATCTGCCTGCTGAACTTTTGTGCAAATAGAATTCCTCTGGAACAGGCAAGATAAGTTTGGTGTATCATTCTTGGCTGCTTTGCTGTGGGGAGCTCAGCATGCAACACAGAGCTATAGATTCAAAAAACCTTTTTTTTTTTTTCCAGCTAAGAGGCTTTAGACATGGGAGGCATCTTAGTCATTCTTATTTGCTTGTGGGGAACAGGAATTTCAAACTAATCAGAAGGTTGTTAGCAAAAAAAAAAAACCTGCAACAAAAGTCATCTATAGTGTTTTAGGTGAAGGAATTTCTGCATCTTTTTAATAGTAAAATATTTTGAGCTGTTCATACCTAAGGGGAATAAGTTATTTTGTCTTTTCTAAGTGTTTTTTTCCTGTCAAAATCTAGTTCCAGGAGTCTTCTGTGTTTGCTGGAAGAATGTTGGCCATGTCCTATGTCAACTTTGTTTGCTATAAACATGTTTCAGTAGAAGAAAACCATTTTGTTTTGACTCAGGATTGAGTTGGTGAATCTTGCTTTTTAACTTTTTATTTTTGAAACCGTTTCCTTAAGTGTGGTGAGTGTGAATTGAAGAACCTGTGGAGTAGAAAGTGGCTCAAGTTTTTGGCATTCCTGTGACTTTCTCCACTCTGAGTGGGGTGTTGTGCTGTGACTCATGTTCAGGTGTCTGTCACACATGTGTGGTTGTTTGGTGTGTCTGAGGTCAAGGTTTAGGCTGAGCTCCAGATGGTGGCCAGAGGATTACTTGAGAGCTAATTACAAGAGTCCTTTGTATAATTCTGAGTAGTTACATCACAAAGATTTTTCTTTAATGATTCATCAGGGAATTTAGTGTGGGGGGGAAGCCTTTTAACTTTCTGATTAAGTGGGTTTTTTTTCCCTTAGCACGTGTGGAGCTGTACCCAGCTCTTGTGGGCTCTTTTAATGGGCATTCACTTCCTGACTCTGACAATGGGATTTCTGGCATCTCTGAGCTCTGGATATCTCACTTTCTCTGCATGTGTGTCCTACATTTCTCCTTGCATCCATGTACGGAGTGAGGGAACTGCAGTGGTGGGAGCTGTGACCCCAGGGCTGTGGTTTATTCAGGTGTAAGACTCCCTTGAGTTAGCAAAGGCTATTTCTGGAGTTCCCTTGGGGAGAAGGTGGTCAGGGTACCCAGCCTTGGAGCTGAGCAAGGGGCAGTGTAGTAGCAGTGTCAGCCTTGGTGCCACTGGGCTGGGTCAGGTGGTGGTGCTGCTGTCAGAGGATCCCACGGGGGTGTTAGTGAGGTCACCCCTCAGCAGATTGCTAAGAAAACATTTGTTGTACTCCATTGGTTTGTTATTGTTGCCAGGAAACCCCTTGTCCACATCTCAGACACTTGAGTTGTGGCTGCTCCTACCTTGGCTAAGCAGGTTTGCCTTACAGCTCCTGGATAAAAGTCAGTGTCTCTGGATCACAGTGCCAGCCTGTCTTGTCAGGGTGCATTGTCCCTCTTGGCCGGTGCCTGCTGCTGTGGCCACTACAGCTGTGGCCTCTGGTCTGTGGCAGGATGGCTCAGTGTTAAAGGGAATGGAATTTCCTCTCAATTTTATCCTTCACTGTTTTTGGGCTACTCGGGTCTCTCTCAAAGAGGAGTTTCCCACTTGTGCTGTGTATCCAGCACCAGCTCAGTGCTGGGGTCTCGTGCTGGTGGTGCCATGGACCTCAGCAGGTAGCAGATGGATGCCTGAATTTCCAGGGAATCATTTATTTTCTACCTGTTTTCCGTATAACCACCTGAATGTTGTAGTTCACTGTGCTGCATTGGGTCACTCCTTTGGAAATGAGTGTTTAAAAGTTGCTTTAGTTGTAGGGTTGCTGGAAGAACTCTCTTCCTGGCTGCAGTATGTCCTATAGCTGCCACAGAGTAATGTGACCCTCCTGGTTCCCTTAGGAGCAGAACACTCCTTTAGTGGGTTATTTACATCCCTTGAGGCACAATGTCCTGTAGTTTGTATGTACTTTTCTGCAGGGAAATAATGGTTCACTGATTTGACGTGTTCTCGTGGTCAGAGGCTTGTCCTTCAGAGGATTCATCCTGATGGGCAGAGCAAAAGGTGCTGGCTGTGAGCTACAGGTATTATTTTTGTGTCCAGTCATCCCTTGGCTGTTCCCGGGGGCAGGAGCTCTGGGGAGAGGTAATCCAAAGTGTTGGTGGTCTCTGTTTGGTGCAGAGAAGTTGAGGAGCTCAGCAGGCTGAGGACATCCCTGGGTAGAAGTCTCCTAGTGCTTGGAGCCTTGGGGAATGTTTGCACAGTCATTTTTGCCCTGCGTGTGGGGCCAGAATGGACAATCTGCAGCCAAGTCACCATGATGTCCCTAGAGATGAAAGGATCTGTGTGGCTTTTCCTTTGCTTCTTTAGGGAATAGCTGGCCTTGGGAGCAGTGCTGTGAGCTGTCTGCTTTCCTGGGGTTCTGAAGCAGCAGAGATCACTGCTCAGAAACAGTGCCATCTTCATCTTCAGAACCTGGATTACCTTGAACTCTTTGCCTTCATTTCCAACAGGAATTGTCAGTTCTCTTTTCAAAAATCTAAATTTAAGCCCAGGCTTCCTGGTTCATGGAGTAGGAGGCTATTGCATGTCTGACCTCAAAGTGGCTGCTGCTCAAGGTTCTCCAGCACGTGATGCCTGGTGTTGCATCAGATGATGGATGGGGGATTTTGTTGATTCCTTCCTGGCCAAGGCATCCTTGAACCTTCTATTTTGAGAGGCCCGTGTGGTTGCAGGACTGAAAGAAAACCATAACTTGAGGTTTGTGTTGCATCTCATGGGCTGGTGCTGGGAAGCCCTTGACAATCATAGCAGCCCTCTCTTCTCCAGTGTGACACTGTCATCAGTACCAGGAAAAGTGTTAGTGAAGAGCCTGCTCAGCCTCTTAGTGCTCAACAAGTTCAGTGTTTGAAAGTCACAGGACTTCTTACTCCTTCATTTCCCTTCTTCCCTGGTAAGCTTTTTTCAGGTTGCTCCCTAAGATTATTTCAATCTTTTTGCTGAAACCTCACATCTGCAGGACAGAGGTGCTATACCACACTTGTATGTTGATTAAGGACTTATTTCCCCCCATAACTGGAGGATTAAATATTCCTTGAATATTTATATTCTTTGAATCTACTACCGAGAGAGCAAGGCTATTGCCAGAGTCACTGGGAGGTACATTAGAGACTCTTAGGAGCTTGTTTATGCCATGTGTGGTGAGAGAGATTCCTTGTCCTCCTTTCCCCCAGGCTAGCTCAGATTATGCTGATAGCATTAGTGAAGAGCACTTCCAAGTCTGATGTCACCCTACAGCAAAAACCTGGAGCTTTCTTGAGATACTAAGCACTGGGACTTTGCAGAGTCATCCAGGAATGAAACTGCATTTTGTGGGGCAAAATGTACTGAGGCTGCTGTTGTCAGGGACACTTGTTTTGAAGGAGCTGTGAGAGGGAGCTCCAAGCAGAGCTCCACACACACCTTGTGCATGTGTGAAGTCACCTGATGCTCAGGAGAGTTGCTTTTAAGCACTTGTATTCTTTAATCTGTATCATCTGTTTGATACTCTACTCCTCTTTTTGTAGTCATTTCCAACTCCGGCAGCAAGCTGACAAGGACTGGGAGTTTGGGATATATGTAAAGTCTCTGCATCTGTGAGCCTGCAGAGGGGTGTGGGACTTGCCCTGTGGATATTCCTAAAGGGGGGGGGAAAATTCTTGGGGACACTTTGCATCTCAAGCAGTGAAGTGTGGAAGTGGACAGATTGTACCAAACTGTAATTATTGGGAAGTCTTTTCCTGCCTAGTGGGAACCTTGAGAGTGTGACCTGAGTAATCTGAAAGAGCTGGAGGGTTTTGCTGCCTTGAGCAGCTTTGTGACTCCTTTACAGATGCTTCCAAAAGGGCACAACACTGATAACGGGAACTGCAGGATGTGCTGTGTTGAAATTTTATCTGCCTAAGTAGCTGCTAGTCCAATTCCATTAGTGTTTGCATATTTAATAAACTTTTAATGCTGGGTTTTAATGAGTTGGCAGTTATCTCTGAACACCCAGCAGCAGCAGTCACAGAGTCTAGGTGGCTCTCAAATGCAGATTTCCCTCACTCAAAAGACATGTGGCCTTTCCTTGGGCAGTCAGCACTTGACAGGCTATGGAATGCTTTGATTTGGTTTGTATTGATGTGCATCAACAGTGAATTCTTAATTTGGATGGAGCCCTAGGGTTAAGCTTTTGGGGGAGGAATCTTTTTAAAAAGGCGGATGTAGGAGAACATGACCTTGGTTCATCTTGTAACACACCATTGATCTACTTGGGATGTTTCTCACTAGTGATCTAATTATTTTGGCTGCAAAATGGGACTGCCAGGGAAACTGCTTCTAACGTGGCATTGGCTCATTTACACTCCCAGTGCTTTTGCTTTGCCTTTTCAGCCTAATTTTCCAAACATAGATCAAACTCCTCATAATCCCAAACAGGCTAAGGAGTGCCCTGGCTGTGCTGCACAGTTGGAGCCAAGTGTCTCTGGTGAAGTCAAGGAAGATAATCAATCATCAAGGCAAAATTCAGCAGAGAGGTTCAGTGTTTGTGCTTTTGAGATAAACCCAAGTGTTAGTAAGTATATGTCAGTATGTCAAATGCACCAGGCAGGGTGAAAAGGGACCTTTGATAACACAGTGTAATTCTCAGTTGTGGCACCAGTATGACTTTTAATAAGTCTCCTGCCCATTGCCAACCTCTAGGATGAATTCTCAATATGCTGCTGTAATATGGATGGTAGATGTGGAAGCTGTGAGTGTGGCAGGGCTGGGGAAATAATTCCTTACAGCCTTCTTGGAGATAAGACAACAGTAATTCAGTGAGTGGACCCATCAGATGGGTTTCAGGTGACCTTTCAGTGGGCCTGGTAAAAAGCAGGAAAAGCTTAATGTTTTCTGAGCTGTATTTTAAATTGAAGTTCTTTTTATATCTCCAGAGCACCAATTTGGGAGGAAGAGCAGAGAGAGTTAAGGACAAAAACTGATGGACCATTACATCTTCCAAAATGAGCCTATTCACACTTTTCTACTGGAAAATAACATGTCTTGAAGGTGAGTAGGTTTTGTACTGACAGATGAGCTGTGTGATGGGCCTTGACCATCAGTATTCCCAAAGATGGATCCATCCTCATTCCAGCTTAGCCTCACGCTGCCTCTCTGGGCTGGCACAGCTCATGGAAACATGCTTGTGAAAATATTTTTCTCACTGGGAGAATTGTGGGGGAAGTAGGGACTGTTTTCCACCATATCAATGAATTAATTTGGAAGCCCTTGAAAAAGCTGGAGTACTTTGAGTGGTGGGCCATTGGGAACATGGATAATTTTTGGTGAGGGGAGAAAATGCAGGTGTTTTATTAGCAGGAAGAGAGTTAAGTTTGCAAGACAAACTTTGGTTTAGTTTGCTGTATGTATTAAACTGCATAAGGCATTTTCAAGTGCTGTTCCAGTTGTACCTCAAATGATATTTTCAGTGTTCAGAAAAGCTGGCAAAGAGTGCTTGTTATCAAAGATGGTAAAGTAATTTCCCTAAAGTAAGGAACATAATGCTTGAGTGAAATTAAATCAAAATTGTATTTTGTAGAGTTTGTGGTATCTTTTATGTTATTTTCGTACTCAGCCCCTCAGGGCTGTAGGCAGTGACCGTACAGTTTTGTTTTAAAATTCTTTAATAAGAGAAATCAAAAGGGGAAATGTTACATAAATCCTGCACTCAACGTTGAAATAAAACCAGGTTTTAGACTTTATTCTCACTTTGACAAATAACATACAAGAGGAAACCATGAGCTATGTAAGCTTAAGTTTGCTCAGCAGCATTAATTCTGATTTTTAAAATTAGGCTAATAAACTTGCTTTTCTGTTGGTTGCTTTATTGATTATTTTTTTCTGTGTTTTGGTATGAGCCAAGTAGCAGCTGAGAGCTCAAAGGTAATAGTGGAGTGTAAATTGCGACAAGTAGGTGATGGTTAGTTGTAATTCTGTCTGCACAGAAATTGCTCTAAAATGCTCAGCATTGGTGTCATAGGCCTTTTGTGCTTTTTCTCACTGTGTGAGGAAAAAGGCCTGGTGCAAATTCAGCCTGAACTTTTTTCATGTCTCATTAGCCACATGAGTTTCTTAAATATTTGTGTATTTGGTAGCACTGAGAGTCTCTCAGGAGTGTAAGACTTAGCAGGTACAAGAGGATGCAGTGTCAGAGGACTTGACTACTTGAGGAGGGAAAGGCTTGTGGCTGGAGAGAGAAATACTGTTCACATTCCTTGGTGCTCTTTGGTGTCTGGTATAATCTGCAATTCTGCATAATGGGATGGAAACCTGAAAGCCCCAAAGCAAAAGATGTTGCCAAGTTCTAAAATGCTCTCTTGTATTGACTGTTGTTTTCCAAGTGTCCTCTTCAGATGTTGTCAGTGACCCTTTTGCCAAAAGAATCTGGGAAACTAGGGAATCTCTTTTGGGATTATTTGTTCTGGTAGAGTCTGTATTTTTCTGTTGTGTGGAACAGAAATACCTCCTCTGCCTTTTACTTTCTCCTCTTCTGCTTTCCCAGTCTGTGGAAAGTGTCTTTAATCTGTGGAGCAAGATTGTGCAACAGGGTGAAGAGAGAGTGAAAAGAGGATAATTTTTGCTGTTGTAAGGCTTCTTTGTTCTCCAAGGTCGGGAGGAGCTGAGCTCCCAGTGATTTCATACTCTCCTATTATTCATATTCTCCTATTACCTGTTCTCCTACTGGTCCTAAGCCTGAAGGGATGGATTCTCCTCCATGTGAGTCATACCAAAACTGCCTGGTATTTACTTAATTCCTGATACAGGAGCACATGGTGTCCAGAGCTGTCTCAGAGCTGGAGCCTTAGTTTAGTTTGTCCCTGCCTGTAAGGCCAGCTGAGCGCTGCAGGCTGAGAGCCCTGATCCCCCTGTGCTGCTGCAGCTGGAGGTGGCTCAGGGTCATAGAACCATGAAATGGTTTGGCTTGGAAGGGACCTTGAAGATCATACAGTTCCACACCCCTGCCATGGGCAGAGATGCCACTCATTAGATCAGGTTGCTCCAAGCCCCTTCAAACCTGGCCTCAGATGCTTCCAGGGATGTGGAACATGGGATATGGCAATATCATCTTGAGATTTGGAGCTTCCCTGAGGGGGGGATAGGGTTCTTCAGGAGTTTGTGCTCACTGGGAAGCTCTGCTGTGGAGGGAATAGGGCATGTTATCCACTGGCCCACCCACATACCATAAAACTGGCTTCCAGTGTGCAGGCATTCCAGTATTGCATAACTGCTGGGTTCAGCCCACAGTCTGGGCCTGTGTCCATCTTTCATGTGGATTAGACTGTGGCAGTCTTCTATGCTGTATGTAAGACTCTGGATGGGTGTAGAGGGCCTCTCCCTTGCTTGTCTGACCCTGATATGTTGTCACTTGTGGCCTTATGGGATCAAAAAAATAGCTCAGTTTCTGGATAAAATTCTCATCTCATTAGGAGAGATTGATAGCACATTGTTAACATGAATCTTGACCAAATACAGACAGTTTGAACCTTGGGCAAAGACTCATTAACTGGGTGTTGCTGCCCAGCCAAAATCAGTTGCTATCCTTATTTTCTCTGGAAGAGGGAACATTTCCAGTGCTGGGTGGCTGAGAGCATTTTGAGGGAGCTGACCAGGCCACTGGACATGACCTGTAGGGCAGGACTGCATCAATTTTAATTGCATCTTTAACTGTCTTCAGGGCTTTGCTTATCCCTTTCTGCCAAGGGAAGCTCTTCCAATCACCTCTAGACACTTAAAACCCATCTAATAACGGGGTTCTCTTTCCTGGAGATCATGAGGATTCCGTGTTATAAACCTGTTATCGCATTGGAAAGGGAGGTATTGCTTCAAATTTGTGTTTTTCCAGCTGTCCAAGTAAAATAATTGTTTTCATTATATAGTTTTCCTACATTCAAGTATGGTGTGGATGCATTTTAAAAAAAAGTTTGATTATGTTCTGATCATGTGTAATATTTAGATACTGATGAGTAAATACTGGTGCAGCAATCAACTTTGCCAGGAGTACTGCAGGTTGCCTTATCAATTAAGATATTGTTTCTCAAGCACATTGCACTTGCCATCTTGAAACAGAATTGCATTTCTATTAAAATAACACTTGCTTGATGCTCCCAAGTAAAGGAGAAGTTTAATATTACTGATAAGGACCACAATCAACTTAATTCGTTTACCACTTGACTTGGTCTCCATCCTCTGGTGCCTCTGCCTGTTGTTTTGAAGTGGCTGTGTTTGGAAAGCTGCTCAGTTATTTCTATTCTGATGTCTGTTAACACAATTCATTTTTCCTTGAAATGTAAACCCTCTCTTTGAGTTGATGCATCTTTTATAATCTCTGTGTTTTTAATTTACAAAACCTTAATAAAAGCAGCCAGGTTATGCTGGGGTCAGTTTGATGGTAATAAATTCCTTCTCTCCTTCCTTAAGCCACAGTATAAATGAAATAAGCTAAATTTACTGGCTGTTCTTCATGCCTTTTTGTACAGTGCAGAAGAAAATTAAGCTATTTTGACCTTTCTCTGACACTTGTAATCAGTGAAGATAAGGGCAGAGAGAGGCTTTGTAAGAGTAAATGAAGTCAGTGTTGATCTTTCTAAAATTTTATTAATGCTCCACTGAAAGTCCCAGCCTGTGAAGGCAAGTGCAGGCAATCTCAGCTGCTATTTCATGCACCTTTGTCACAGAGGTTTTGAGATGGTTGTATAGAATCCCAGAATGGTTTTGGTTGGTAGAGACCATAAATTTCATCCAGTGCCACCCCTGCCATGGGCAGGGACACCTTCCACTATCCCAGGTTGCTCCAACCTGGCCTTGGACACTTCCAGGGATGGAGCAGCCACAGCTGCTCTGGGCACCCTGTGCCAGGGCCTCCCCACACTCACAGCAAGAGTTTTTTCCCCAGTATCTAATCTAAATCTTTCCCCCTTCAGTTTAAAACTGTTCCCCCTTGTCTTATCGTTCCTTATCCTTGCATTGTCCATTGCAGCTGTCACTTGGGAAGGAAAAACTGAGTTTACTCACAGTTTGCCACCCAAAACATGATAGTGTGTGTGCTGCTACTTTGTGTTTTGTGTTGTATTTGAAGAGCTGAGCTGTGTGGTCTTAAATGGGTTTATTCTCTCCCAGGAGGGCAGGTAAGAAGGGGAAGACTTAATCTTTGCTTGACAAAAATTTGCAGCAGTAGCAGAGGATGTTTTATCTCAGCCCAGGTGATTTCAGGTCTAACTAAACTCCTTCTTTGGTGCATTCCTGCTTCTCTGCTATGTGTTTCCTAGACAGCTGTGCTTGCACAGGCTCACTTATCTAAAAAGTGATTACACAGGTATCTTTATTTGCTCTGCCTGTGCTGATAGCAGCCTTCAGCCAGCTCTGTTTCCAGAGTCAGGATGGGCAGAGTGGAGGCTGCAAAATGAGCTGGTGCTTCATCCCTTTGCTCATGGATGGGGGAATATTGGACATTGAGAGCCTGGACAGCAGAACTTAGCAGTGAACTTGAGTAGTGGTTGGATGTTTCTGGCATAGACTCCAGGAAACTGAAACCAGCCTTGATTTTCCCTGACAGAAGAGTGTCAAAATAGGTGATGTGACTCAAAGGAAAGACTTTTCTGGATGCACTTCTCTAGAAAGTCATAATATACTTATGTAGCATGCTGTCTCATACAGTTGAAATGATTGACAGCTTTTGGGAAGTGCCAGCTGAGAAACGAAAGGGATTTACTTTCTCACAGTACAGAAAAGAAACCTTCACTTTTCTGTTTCCTCCATAGAGATGACAAGGCTCTGGAATGGAGTCAGGGTGTAGGACACTGCAGGTTGCATTTTGCTTTGCTCTGAAAGGAGCTCATCTCTTCAGGGGTGCACATGGGCAGTGCTCAAAAACTGCTGCTGCCATCAGCCAAACCCAGTTTTTAATTCCATTGTCCTGAAAAATGGGCTTGTACAGAAACACTTGGCATCCCTTGTAAACTTTAATGGTATTGATATTGGGCATCAGGTGATACAAAGGTAAGGTCAGAATTTAAGACAAGTGTACCTTGCCTAAAATCTCCTCCCCTCTGGCTTTGGGTGGCTGGATGTGATAGTTTAGATAGAAACAGGCTGAAGGAGCACTTATGTAGCCAGCTTTTGGAAGCCAGGCCTTTCAGCTCCATGCCTAAACCAGTGGATGGAATGGTGCCTTTTATTTGTGTGTAATGTTTACTCAGGCTTCTGTTCTGAAGGATTATCAATGCTTCTGCATGCTGCTTAAAATGATGGGGGAAAATCTTGCCTAAGAAATAGGTCTGTTTTAAGGTTAGATAGACCTTATTAGCTTATTGGGATCTCTTGGAATGAGTGCTTTAAATGAGTTTTTCTGAATTTTATTAACACTGAAGGACTTTTGTATAAAAAGTTCATCCATATTTGTGTCTGTATATAATGGCTATAGACATGTCCAGTAAAAATGGGCAATTTGATTAAAGCATGAATTTAAGGAAGCGTTAGAATGGTTGCCTGGGGCTTCAGTGTGATTTTGCAGTGCTCTGGATGGTTAATACAGAACAGACTAACTGCTAGGACAGAGAAGCCCAGAATAATTTTCCTTGTCCCAGTTAAGTCAAGAACTATTAGAGCAGTGGAAATAAGGTTCCAACAAGAGGGGAGGAAAGGGTGAGGGATGTGTCAGCTCTCAGTCTTGCTGGTGAGGGGGAAGAGGACCAAAACTTGGAATGGAGGAAGGGTGAGTAGCAGTTAGCAGTGAAACCAGATTAATGTTGCATGCAAGTGGATTAGGAATGATTTTTATTCTTCCTGGTATTAAAAAAAAAGCAAACTCTATGAATACTTGATTTTTCAGTAAGATATGCAGGTGAACGGAATATGGGATTGTCTTTGACCTGATGTTTGTCAGGAAAGGCTTTTTCTCTGCTCTTCACTTCTCTCCAACCCAGTACCACCAAACTGGGCTGCACTGGCTCCACAGGAGAACTACCCTCATCCCTTGGCTTTGCTTCCCTGGTGTGGGGAGCAGGGAGAGCACAGCAGCCTAGAAACTAATAAACCCCTTCCACTGTTCAGCTGAAGTTGGGAGGAATGACATCAAGTTCTTTTTTAGTGTACCTTCCTCACCTTCTTTTCCAAGGGTATTACATTTTTCTCTTGTTGTGTCTTGAGGTATTTAATTGTGACACTGTAGTAGTGTTTCTGAGCAGCATATTCAAGGACTAGAGAGTTGAAAGCTGGGATTGTGAGAGAGTTACCTTTAATCTTCTCACTGCAGCACCCCGTGGTGGTTTACTGAGAATTGCCATTGAGCAGAATTTCTAGTCTCTTTTTCAAGTGCAAGTGTAACAACACAACTGGAAGGAAAAAAGGGTTTCTTGGTGTTAGTGCAGCTGCACAAGTGAAAGTTGTTGGCTCAGTAGCCATGACCAGTAACCACTCTAGTTTTGGCTTTGTGTTCCAAGGCAACAATCAATGAACTACCTTCTAGAAGAAATGGGCTCTTCACTAAAGAAAAATGTTCTGCTCTACTCTTTTTTTGCAAGGAGCTAACTCAGCATTGTGCTTGAGGATTGATCTTCAGGAGTCATTTCTGATAGTGCTGTATCTTTATTCTCCTATCAGCAGTCTGGCTTCACTATATCTCACTCCATTATTCCCTTTGCCAAGTGAGTTGTAATGCAAGAGTCCTGAGCAGCAGAACAGTAGGATGGAGCAGTGTGTCAGGCTTGCAGCGGGTACTTCAGGGTATGTGGAACAGCCTTCTACTACCTGTTCTTCCATTCTGAACTGATGGTCTGTCTGGAGCAAGAAAACTGTTCTAACACTGGGCTAAAAATACAATCCCTTCTCTTGCTCTCCCTGGCCTGTATTTTTCAGCATCAAGGTTAGTTTTGGTTGTCAGGTTAAAATCCATGTGTCCCTGTGTAGTTGAGATTCTTTATCTGTACAACACATTTCTTTTTGAACTCCTGAGAGCAAGGAGCCTGTATCTCTGATGCCTCTCCATGGAGCATGTGGGAAGGAAGAAGTTGGATCAACCTGTTTGTTACACAGAGGAGAACTCAGAGGGGAGGCAGAAGGGAGCAAGTAAATGTACTTGCCTTCTCAGCAAGCTCTTATGTGCCAAAGGAAACTGTCCTTCATGTTCTCTCAAATGATTATATTCACAAAATCCAAGCTAGAAAAATCACACCTGTATTAGACACTGACCATCTCCAGTCAGACTCTTATTTTGTGCCTGTATTTTGATTACCTTTCTTACCTTGGGCACTTGGCAGGAGCAAAAAGCCACTTCATTCTGATTGCTTCATGCTCCCAAGGTATTTTTTGAGAGAAAATGTTTCCTGAGCTTTGTTCAACCTCTGAAGTACAATTTGGTCTTTCTGGGAATCATATGAGATCAAGTGATTGCCTGGAGCAAGAGAATATGTACTGAAGCTGCAATAGCAAAGACCCTGATATCAAAGGCCACCTGCTCCTGCTCTCCATCTCTTCAGCCTTAAGTTTATCAGGTTATAAATTCATCTTACCTTGCTACAGAATCACTGCCAGGTCCTCAGCAGATGAACTAGGCAGCTCCTTGGGGATGAGCTCACATTTGTGTCCCAGTCAGAAACCTCTTCTGCAGAAACCTTGGTATAGTCTTCAGAAAACACACCAAGTTGTCTTTCTGCCTCCTTTCTGGATGTTCTTTTTACTGTTTTCCTGGTCTTCCTGGGGTCAGTCAACAAATTTATGTCAACATGTAGCTTTAATCTTCAGATTTGCAGCCCAGCTTACACAGACACCTGGTAGGAGTAGAAAATATTGTCTGAGTAGAACTTCAATAGTTGTCTTCCTGCCCTCCCCAAAATTTGGTTTATTGATCTGTAAGGGATTTCTTATGAAAAAATTAAATGAATTTCTGAACACTTTTTGTCGTTGAAGAAAATGGGGAAAATATCTGACATTGTGTATTGATGTGGCTGAACTTCACACACACACAGAGCATTGATTAACCCATGTTTGCAGTTCATGGTGTGTATTTATTTACTGTGCTCAGTCAGAAATTCACTTCTGGCAAGCTGGGATTGTATTTATGGAGCGAACTGTGTCAGTGTTATAAAACTGCTAAAAAGCCCTTGACCAGGACCACTGTTCCCATGCAGGTCTGCAGGCCTGTGATCCTCCTCTGGTGTTCTAGTCACATACCCTTAGGGTGGTGGCCTTTCCTTGCCCTGGAATCTACAGCATAAAAGGCAGCACCTTTTCAGTCATTTTGCTTTTATGCAGCTCTAATAGTTTAGTGTAGCTGTCTTAATTTTTTTTCCAGCCAATTTTCTTCAGCCTGAACACAAATGCTGTGGCCCCATCAATGCTGTGTTAGGATCAGGCACTGCTGTGTGTGCAAGGTGCCATCATTCTGTTGTTTGACTTTGGTCTGCTTTTTGGCACAAGAGAGACTCCCCTGGCCCCAGCTGCTGAGAGCAACTACAGAGTTGCCTGTCCCCAGTGGGAGTAAATGTTTCCAGCCAATATTTACAGCTGGTTCCTTCCTGGAAGAATGGAGCTGCTGCTGCTGTCCTTGGCTGATGAGGGAAGTTCCCTTCTGGCTCTCCAGGGAGAAGTGAGGTGTGAAATACAGCTCTGGTGGTGGCTGGAAGGCTTTGCATAGCTATGGCTCAGGCTGTTTGATGTCTGTGCTTTCTTCTGGGTCCTGAGCTGGGCAGTAGTGGTGTCACCTTGGTCCTGGTAAGGAGGGAATCCCTATAGATGAGCCTCCTGGAGCTCTTTTGTGAGTCTGTCCATGACCTGTTCCCTTGGAATGTTCTCCCTCCTGTGCAGCCCTGGGACAAGGGTGAGGTCACCAGTGCTTGGTGAGAGATGGGACTGTTTCACTTACTCAGTGCCATCTACCTTGAATATTCAGAGTAAGAGGGAGTTGCTTTTAAGGAAAAATAGCAAGGTTGTGTCACAGGAGATTGCATTTACAGTAGAATCATATAATAATGTGTCAGTGTAAATATTTAATGTTTTCTGTCATTTGAGTAGCAGGGCACACCAGCATTTTTGCTGTCATCTGTATCTTTTTAATACTGGATTTGGCTTCTTTCTCCAGAGGCCTGCAAAGGTCACTGTTCTGCAAGGAGAAATGCCAGGATTTCAGCTTTTGGGAGGCTGAAAATTCAGAGCATCCAGCAGTGAAAATTAAATTGAGGTCCTGCTTTATCAGAGGTGATGCCTTCCTGCATCAGGTGCATGTGGAAGAGCCCAAGGTGCTGTCTTGGCTTTGCAAACTTGTTCTCAGCAGCAAATTGCAGTGAAAAAGAGGCTTCTGATGTGTCTGTACTTGCAACATGTAGCTGTGTCTTTCTGGGTTAATTGAGGCTGTGCTGGGTTTGTTTCTTCCTGATTTTTTTTTTTTTTTTTTCACTGCCTCAGAGGGGAGGAACTACTTGTTGGAATTGTATCTCATGGTCACTTTCTGAAATACACTCTCCGGAGAGTGCAAAACATGAGAATACTGGTGTGTAAGTGTTTTTAAATCTGTTCATACTTTTAAAAAAAGAACCTGTACTTATGGGTGATCTTCACTGGTTGTGTGGAGGTTTTTCCAGAGGCTGATTTCAGGAGCTCTGTAGCATTTGTCATGTGCTATTTCCTAATTTAGCATGTTCAGCTGGATGGAGTTCTGCTGGGAATGAGGAAGGCTAAGCCAAGGGCTTTCCTGCTCTTATTCCATGCTTGTCCATTCAGTACTTGGGGAGAGCTGGCTTTGGGATAAGTGGCATAATTCCAATAAAACAGTTATGCTGCTGGGGTAGAATCTGTGTCTAATTGAACCTTTTTAGTGCAGCTACATTTCTCTTTAGGATTGCAGACTGGGAGGAAGACTAGATAAGCTGGTGGAGACAACAGGAGTTGTATGAAATTCAGCAAGTGGATATAGAAACAGCAAAGAGAAGTTGGAAACGAGAAAGATATAAATAGGGAAAGGAAATAGGCCCTTCTCTGAAGGTGGAGGGGAAAGAAGCAGATAATGGGGATAAGTGAAGGGCAGGAAAGTGAAGAAAAATGGAGATGAAGGTCTCAAACGTCATGGAATGCATTAATTTCTTTTTCACACCCTTCTTGCACTTTAGGCAGAAAGGAACACTAATTATCACCTTTTCTTCCTGCACAGATTTATTTAACCACTGAGTTTAGGGTGGGATGGGAATAACTCAAGGAAATGATGGGGAAAGAGTGGCCCTTCCTGATGGGTTTTATTCACAGGGGAAACAGCACAGAGAGAAAATCGGCCTTTCTTGAAAAGGCAGTGTTGCAAGAGGAACAGTTGGGTCCTTTTTGTGCTCTGGGGATCCATTTTCTTCAGTATTTCCATGTGCATCTTGATTCTGTGGTTCTCCAATTTGAATTTCCTTAGCAGGCAGCAGGAGAGCTCTGCAGCCCTTGCTGTTAGCTCAGGTGTAGTGCATTAGCTCCTGTTATCCCAGCACTGCTGGACTGTCAAAGCTGTGAAATCCAGATCTGGGAATGCTCCAGAGTCCCTGTGTGCTGCTCAACCCTGGTGTTGCTGCTCTGTGCAGCAGTGAAGGGAAGGATGAGCAGGTTGCCAGGTAGAAAAATCTCTCCTTTTTTTCCTATTTTGTATTTATACTTACGTTTTCACTTTGTCATTTAGAAATCAAAGCAGGAGTGTGCAGTTCAGCAGCAGAACTGTGCTTACTACTAATCTGCTGCTTTGCTCAAATTAAACATTTATGGGGCCAGAGACTCCTCACTGCTCCATCTTTCAGCCTCCTACACTGTGATGACTCTTTTCTTTGCATTTGACACAGCTTGTGCCAGAAATACGATGAAATTAAATTATCCCCCATCAGCCTCTCTCCCTTCCTGCCCATCTTTGTGTGTCTAGTTTGATTTTTTTTTTTTCCTTGACCACAGCATCTGGAGAGCAGCTGTTGGTGTAAGTAATGCTTTATATTCCCTGTGAGCTGGGAGGTTTCCCCCCAGTCTGATGGGCAGAGATCTGAGTTACTGGTGCCTGTTTCTGTTCCAAGGTGGTGTAACTGGGTAGGAACTCCTTACTCCTCAAACCCAGTATCCCAATGCTGCAGTGCATTGCTTACTCCGAGCTGTGTTGGCTGACCTGATCTCCACTGAGAGCAGTTGGATACTTCCAAAGGCCTGGATCTTAACTGTGGCCTGGAATGAAACCTGAGCAATAACTGTTTCTTGGGCACACTGGAGCAAAGAACTTTGGCAGAAGAGGGTTGTTTCTGGGCCTATTCAGAGACTTTTGTGGGACCTTAATGACGAGTCTTCCCTGCCAGAGCATGGTCTACTTGTTTGATTTAACTTTCCTAGCTCAAAGCAGTTTGGATATATGGATGCTACAAGCCCACGCTCCTAAAATAGATCGAGTAGAACAAGCACTTCACTGCTGACTCCTCCTCAGGAGAGGAGAGAGAGAAGGTAACAATGAGCAGATGGCAGGTATTAGTCATATCACCTAAGTTATCTGAATACCTCGGACACCATCAGCACAAAGGTGCTGGAGGAACCCAGAGGGAAGGAATCCTCCTAATAAACCAGGCTGGATGTTAGAGATGCACAAGATACAGGCAGAGGGACCTGAGAAAATGAGGGAATTTGCAGCCAAATGGTAAACCAGGCAGAGGGTGTTCACAGAGAGCCATGGGCAGGGCCTTGGCCTACTTCTACCTGCCCAGTTTTCCAAGCCATTCCCTCATAGTTGACAAGCCCATCAAAGCATCACTCTGGAACTCCCATGGTTACAGCACAGTTACCTCTGCTAAAGGAGTAGAACAAAGGTTCAACACCTGAGAAATAACTGAATTCCTCCGATTTCAACCAGCTGGAATGGGTTTATTGTAGCTTTTACTGTAATAGATGCAGTACAGAAGCTGCTTGATGTTTTGACACAGTATCTAAATGGCAAGTGTGCACCTCGCAGTCGAGTTGGGCTGGCTCAGCATTCCCTCCCTCTTCCAGGTTGTTGGTATCCACACATTGGCCCTGTCCCAGCTGGCAGTGGGCTCATAGGAGAGCTCAGAGATGCTCCTGCCTGCTTGTGTGCTGGGAACACAACATGAAAATGCAATATAAAATCTGTACAGTGCTTTGTACATCAGTGACTTCCAGCAAACTCGACACCACAGAGCAAGAAGGGCACTGAAGTACCTGTGCAGGCAGCTGGAGAAGTGCAGGAGTTGCATTGGTTGTGTAATTATTTGCTTCAAACCCAGCCTGGCCAAAATATAGCTGTGGAGGGTAGGAAGGTACCAATTTGGCTCTTAACTTCCCTGTGCAGTGATGGGGTCATCAGGCATCACAGCATTGGTGTGATCTCCCTGCAGAATGTATCTCAATTTTTTATTTTTTCCCCCTGTTTGTTTTGGGGTTTTGTTGTTTCTGTTGTTCTGAATCTTCAGCAGAGGCTGAATGTGTGGCCTCCCCCTTTGTCCTCTTTTGTTTCAACTTTTTGGCAATCATTTCCAAAGAGAGCTGCTCTGCTGGAGTTACTCCCATCGTTTTTCACACTTGTGCTCAGCCCTCTGTGTAAGCCAAGCACCCCACGGGCCTCTGAATTGCAAACACCATTTTGGTGTCACCCTGAATCTTTGGCCTTCAGCTTTTGCCAAACACACCTAATGAATGTATGAAGGAAGTAAAACACTTCTGCTGTGAACTCTACTGATATATAAGGGGTTAAACTAAGCTGTGTTTATTAGTTGGTGCTTTAAATTGTGCCAGAACACTTGAAAATGCAGTGGACAGGGCAGTAAACACAGTTAAATGACAATACAGTTCAATATTTGCTGTTAATTGAGAGAGGCAGCAGCTGCTGGTATGCAGCTTCAGCCAGGATGAATTAGTAATGAGTCTGTAACTCAGGGTTTTTTTCATATTAAGGTTGCATCAGCCCTTTACAGTTCAGCAACATGCTTGGGATAGAAATCAAAATTATAGCAAGGCCTAAATTGAAGATTTTATGTTGTTGTTTTCTAGTGAGTTGTCATGGAACTGTGGTGTCAGTGATAAATTTGGCAGCAGTAGTAGAGCTACCTGGTATTTAAGGACCAAACTTCAAGATCTGGGCTGGCTTTTCCATCCTGCGTGGCAGCCAGTGGGAATGCAGCAGGCAAAGCAAGCTCTTCCTTTGCAGGAAAGCACTTGTGTTGGGTTCTCAATGGCTTCCAGAGATATTTGTAGTTAAAACAGCAATTTTGGTTGAAGTTTCTTTGCTGGCACTGCTGCAGTTGTGGTGTATGGGAGAGTTCTGTCTCTGACCCATCACAGCAGGAGAGGGAACTCAAATTCAACATTTTGCCTTGTCCTTTCTGTGTACTTTTGCCATGAGTTCAACCTTTGAAAACTTGCTGATAAGATGTTAATCAGCCAACAGTAAAAAATAATAATCCCTCCCACCTTCCAGAGCTGGGATAGGGACTTCCCAAGGCCTCAGGAACATCATTAATCCAGAGCAGCCAGGCTGGGGCAAAGTTTTCCCCTCTGAAGAAACCAGCCACTTTGATGCTGTTTATCCAACCTTCCCTGCAAGTATTTGTTTTGCACAAAATAAAGAGTTTTATTTTGAACTCTAGATGTGATTATGTGAGTGCAAAACCGTGTTCTGGTGGTTCTTAGCAGATCTGAAGTGAGGCCCAGGAAACAAAATTCCAGCTCTGTTGGAAACAATGCCAACAGTCCTATTGATTTCAGCACAGCTCGGCTTTCACCACGAGGAGAAGAATTTCAAAGCAAATAATGTTTTGTTTGTTCAGTTCTTTAAACAAAAATCCATCTGCAGGGGTTGGTGCCTGAATCCAAATACTCAGAATTCTGCTGGTATTTGGGTAGGATGAGAAATAGGAGATGGAAAGAATTCCTTGGGTCTGTGATTATGTGAAAGAGGAAAAAAATCCAAGCAGCAGGTGTTTGTAACCCTGTTCCCAGTTGGTATGATTTCTGTATTACACACCTTTTGGGGTTGGTTTGTAGCAATTTTTACCCAGTAAGTGCTTTTCTGCATCCTTAGGAGCGTGAAGCTGCCACATACCACACTGGCTTGTGGATTGGATTAAGGATGCAGGGAATCTTTGGTTGGATGTGGGGAGCAAGTGTTAAAAGCCACCAGAATGCTATAAAAGGTGGTGGTAAATAGAAATGCAGGAAGAGCTGAACTCATCTGGTGATAAAAGTCCTTCAGCCCCAGAGGGCCATTCTTGTGTGGGGCACTGACCATTCCTACCCCAGCCAGTTAGCAAGTGAGGGTTTAAATCTGTCCTTAAAAGCTGTATCTTTTCCTTGTGAAATTCAATAATTTATTCCAGTGGCGTTCAGCCAACTTTGGGCATCTGGTGTCTTGTGGTTTTTATGAACAGCTCTCCAATTTTTTGTGCCATTTTCTATATATATATATGAGTTGTGTTTAAAAGGGTAATGTAATCAAATATTTTTTTCCCTTTTTTGGTGTTTATTTTTTTCAAGTTTGGTTCATCTATAGTATTGCTTATAATGCTTACATTGCTCACAATATTTGGGGTTTTTTTAAGCAAAAAAATAAACCTTGTGTTTATGTGTGCTGTTCCTGTTTTAAAATACTGGTAAAACCTAGTTACTGGCTTTCAGGTTTTTTTCATTGACTTAATAGAACTGTGTAATTTTAATGTAAACAAAGGCAAATATTTACATTTTTATTATATTTATTATAAGTATCGACTCTAAAATGAGGGGGGAAGCTGTTAAAATATGTATTTATTCTGAATTTTATTTGGAAATTATGGTGTAATTAAAATGGTTAATAGTGATATGGAGCAAATTGGTCCTTTCCTAGGCAAGAATATTGCTATATCATCATCCTCCTGTGGCCCAAATAGAGCCAAACCTCCACCTCACAGGGTTTTACTTGTTGGGAATGTGGAATTACATGTCCTGACATTGTGTGGGGTGGGATAAAGATACAGCAGGCTCAGGATTGGAAGTCTTAGTATTTGTTGTCCCTCTCCTTTCATGTTTCTGATGGTAACAGGAATAATGGTGTCATGAGTTGTATATATGTAGGAGGACTGCAATAAGTTATGCTTTTCCTAAAACTTGCTTAAAATTACTAAAACAAATAACTTGGAGCTTAGCTATGAAATTAAGTGTAAAATATCATTAATAGATTACCTTGGAGTATGTTATTTTAAAAGCTAATCCCATCCTGATGTAATTTTGTAATATGGAAAGCTCTGAGCTCTTTTACTGGAGCTGCTTGCTTAATTTAGATTAAAATTGTACCATAAAAGGATTATAGAGTGTGGGCCTGTGCTAAGAAAGGATATACTAAATATGTTGAGGTATTTTTCTACTCCCAGCTTCTTTTTGGAAGTGCATACTAAATTTTGGATGTGTTCTGCTGCCTTTATGTCCCACGTAACTTCACGATGTGCTGAGGGGATGTTTTGGGTTGATCTTGGGAGCATTATTTAAATCCATTCCAGTAGGATTCTGAGCTTTTCTTGTTCTTTCTAGAGAGAAGAATTCAGTGCTGGACTGTCCTAAACACTCCACGTGGTGCAGCTTCAGAGAACAAATTGGTTTATCTGACTTGAAGAGGAGGCACATGTGCAGTAAGCCAGGAGGACATGGGCTTTCAGTGCCTCTGGAACAATGATCAGGTATTGGCACTTGTTATTTGAACCAAAATAACTGGCTCAGAAGCTCAAAAAGATGTGAAACAAGAACATGCTCACCCCTGCAGTTTCCTTTGAATTTTAAATGCATTTTGGAGTGAGGTGAGTTCACCTTCTTTTATATTGTTTTATGTTGTGTCCAAAGCCATTTCCCTGCTGAACCTGCTCACCTGCAGATACCTTGTGGGATCCAGCTCCCATGGGAGTGAACAGGAAGGGACAAATGCCAAAGACTGAAGTTAATTTTCCGGTGTTTAAATGTTTCAAATATGACTTGGGCTCTGAAAGCATTTGAATCTATTAATTCAGGTGTACTGACCCTGTAAGGGGATAACTTTAAGATAAAACAATGGAAGATAATAAGTCATTTTTCATCATATTTCCCTGGGCATTGGCTGGAGAATGCAGATTTTCAGGGGAATCCAGGCCGGAGCAGAGGCACCAGTGAAATTCCAGAAAATGTGAAGCTTCTTGGTTTGTTTTGAGATCCCAGCAGGTTATGGATTCAATAGTGGGAAAATTATGGTTTTAGCTATTTGTTTCTTTTCAAGCAGCTGTTCTTGGTTTGCAAGTGCAGTAGGGACCCAGGCAGCTTGTGCAGGGAGACATAAATCCTCATTTCTGACTGTCCTGTCTCTGAGCTTCCTGTTGGCTCATTAGTTTCATTTTCTGAGGCATAGCCATCCATGTAAGAACACCTTTGGACATGACAGGACCACTTAGGACACAGGTTAGGACCTCTGAGATGGCTTTTGATCTTGAAGTGTCCTTTCCCTTCTGTCCTCAAAGTGAATCTTTATGGTCTGTTGTCACTTTTGAAATGTCATGTAAATGGCAGGAAGTTTTTTTTTGTCTCATTCTCTGATCTTCTAATGCATCTGTGTGAGCCTGTGGTAGTTTTTGTAATGTACATTGCCTTTGTTAGCATGATGTAGTTTGGAGATTTGCTGTTCCTAAGAATATTTCATCTCTTCATTCTGTGTCATAAATGAAGTTTTTTAGCTGAACTGTATCTATTTTATGTATTAAAAATTAAATGGCAAAAACTTGTATGTCAGCAAACTGCATATATCTGTGAAGAACTGAAAAGGAGCAAGTTCTATAAGAGTTCTGTAAGCTTTGAGGAATTAAGTTTACAAGCATATTTACAAAATAGTTTCTTGTTTTCTTTGCAGATGCTAGCTGAAAAATCCCTTGTTCTTGTCTCTCAAATTATCTACAGTTTTCTTCAGTTAGTGCATGGTTGTATATAATGCAAGAAAACAGTTGTTTTACTGGGAGACTGAAAATGGTTTTGTTCTACACATTTTCTTTCTATGATCTTTGTCATACAGAGATCCTTATGCAGAGGAAGCTACAGATATTTAATTTTAGGATGTGCCTGAGCCACCTCTGAGTAGGATTGCAGGAAGACGTGAGATGGAGCTACATTTTGGGCTTCATTTCTTAATATAAAAGCTGTCAGTTTTTACCCATTCCATGAGGAGTGGTGGGTGCTGGGGGGGGCAGAGCATCCATGTATTTAGACTCTGGCTGTCTCTTGTTACGAGTTATAATTAAGGAGAAGTATTTTGCTGAAGGATTAAATTCTCCCTTGATTTGAACCTGGTTTCATCTCAGTGAAAGCAATTACATCAGCCACCCTGTCCTTGCTCCATCAGTTGCTTCATCAACATTGCTGCTTCTAATTTGTCTGATCTTTTTGGTTAATGGGCTCTGTATGGGAGTAGTGGATAGAGGAGGCTTGAGGACAAGCCCTGGGGGGGACTGTGCCATTTTTAGAGGACTAGGGGTTATAAAACAGGTTAATGTTTCAGCTGGTGGGGTTTTGAATGTGGCTCTTTCATTCTCCCTCAGCCACGACTTCAATTGACTAATGTGGTGCTGGTTTTCCCTGGATGGGAAAATCCTGTGCAGTCCAAAGCTGGTGGGTTTGGAGTTGGAGTATTAGGACAGTGGCTGAGTTTTATGTGCCCTCTTGGTGAAGCTGTTTATCTGTGACTTAACTCCAAAAGGATTGGGAGTTTCGGGGTGCCTTTTCCATCACAGTGCTTGAAAACAAGGATCAAACCCCACTGCTGACAAGTTTAGTGTTCTCATGTTGAATATTCTGCTAATCCTGACTAACTGTGTCAAGTGCTGTCATAACTCCTCATGAAGTGAGTAATTCTGTGTTGTGATGCCTCAGACAGATCAGGAGGGCTCTCCCAAGGCCTGCAGGGAGCAGGACACTCTTGGGAGAGAGGAAAAAAGCTGAAGCAAAACCTACTGGAAGCTTCCTGAGTGATGTGAGTCTGGGAGGAAGATACTGAGCAGGTTTTGTTTGCCTTGAGAATATTTACATAGGGTTGGTCCAGTGTTCCTGAAGGAACTTTATCACACTACTACAGAGAAAACTGTTGGTGCTAAATATAGAGCCTTATTCTGGCAGTCTCTTGACTTATAAATGCTTGTATTTTGCTATCTTAATGGGCTTTCAGCAGTTTTTGTAGTTTTGTGGTAGAAATCTGAATAGTATTCCTTGGAGAGGTTGTATAACAGTAACAAGGATGTGGAGGTTTAATTTGATGAGACCTTGTACTGCAAAAAGATCAGAAGAATTTTTTAGTTCTGCTCTTGCTGCAAAGATTTCAGTGCTCCATTATCTTCGTGGAAGAGGTCTGAGAGGTTCCAAAAGTTCATCTTGACCTTTTGCATCAAGGCATCATCACTATTGCTGGACTGTTTTTGTGAGATGACTTTTTCCCCCTTGATTTCCTAATATAGGAGAGACCACTTGAGCTCCTTAGGCTGGTGCTTCAGTATCTACCATTTAGAAGAGTTCTTCTCATGGCCTAGGAAAATTTTTCTTGTTGCAGTTCGGGTCCATTTCTTTTCCTACTCACCACAGGTGTGGAGGATAAATTCCCTCTTTCTTTGCAGAAACCATTTCTATATTTAATAGAAATGTATCATATCTCATTCTTGGCTTCTTTTTACTCTATTCAGGCTGAGCCACCTTAGTGGGTTCCCTCACTCATCCCTCATTGCTCACCTCATTATCTGTCTTTGCCTTTAGTTTTGGTGTGGTTTCTCTGTTTCCTGACAAGCCTCACTCAAAAATGGACTTTACCAAGTCTTTATCAAAACCGAGATGATCAGGAATTTCTTCTCCTGTCAATTGACAGAAGTTGCTTTGTTTGTGACAATTAGATATTTATAATTTGTGCTCAGACTGTGATCCTCTCCATCCCCAATCCTCTACAGCACAGCTGCCCAGAGTTGTTTCTATATTTATGCGGGTGATTTTTTTTTTCCCCTCTGAACAACACTTGACCTTGGGGAATGGGACTGCATTTTTTAATCACTTCTCCAGTTCCATTAATTCCTCTCTGCAGTAGCTCCCCATTTATGGATGCCTTTTTGTGGGAATAACAAGTTATAGGACTTTTCCTTGCACATGGCACTGAGGCTTTGTTGTCAGGTCTCATTGCTTTTGCAGGCTCCTCACCTGGAAGAGGAGAGGTGGCTGTGGCTCAGTTGGCTTTGCAATTGTCCCTTATAGCTGCTATTTATACGTATTGGGGGAAAAAAATTTGAAAAAATAAGTATTTCTTACTGCTGGCAACTCTATTAGAGGTAATTATTGTTATGGAAGACTTGATTTCAGCATGTTCTCTGAGAGGAGTATTATTTTGTGGCTGTGTCCCCGAACAAATAGTTCTGCTTTTCTCACATGGCCTCTGCTCAGCTGGCCACCAGCACTGGAAATCTGGGAAGGCTGTTGTTCACTGGCTGCATTAACTGCCCTTTCAGCAGCATTAATGTCTCTTATGTAGCACAGTTTCCATCCCTGGTGGAGTTCCAGAGCTTTTCCTTGTGTCTCAGTAGCTGGGCAGTCTTCCTTCAGAAGGTAAAAGTCTGCAAAGGTAGCTTTTCAAACTTCCCCAGCTTCATCAGTGCATGTTCTTAAGATTACAGTGACTTGTCCTCCCAAAACTACCCAGACTTGTGGTGAGGAGCCTGAAAGGCAGAGCTCATCTGGAAAAAGTAGGGGAAACAACCCAGAAACTCCTTAAAAGAAGAATCTGTGCCAACCTCGTGCTTAAACAAGGGACCACATAATGCATTTTGTCTTGTCATTGCCTTTTAGTGCCTCTACTGTATTTTATTTTTATTTGCAGTCCCTGGAGTGTTGCTAAAGGCAATACAAGGTTCAAGGAAGTCACTGTATGTTATGTGCTCCTACCCATCATGGCTTGCAGAGCACACTCAGTCAAAAACACAGCTGGCAACAGGGTGGGAGATGGTTTTTTACTATCTTCCTGTAAGCAGACTTTGTTTTCAAGCAGCTCAAATTGCAGCTCACCTGCCCTCAGGGTGTTGCACATGTTCCACTTTGGGTTTTTTCTCCTTTCCTTTGCTCACACTTCTGAGCTCTAGACATTGGTCCTGTTAAACTGCAGCCCCTTCACCTGCCTTTGCAGGGAGGACTATGCAGATTTGGGGACATTCTGGTTAAAAGCTTGGAGATGCTTCTATAATTCTGATTTTTTTCCTTCTTTCCTGTCATCCCCCCCACCATTTCTGAAGGTAGGACACTCAGGAAAGGGATGCATACAGACAGGGTTGGGAGAGTGCATCCCGGATTTCCCAAGTGTTTAGAACTTGACAATAAGATGCCCCTCTTGCCACCTTATCTATGCCAATATTTACCCAGACTATTGCCTGCTGGAGAATCATTTGCTGTCTCACTTCACCTATTTACTCATCCAGGTAAGAAGTTTTCCCAGTGCAGTCCCTCTTGTACCTCCAAGTGTGTGCTGAGTAGATTTATTAACAGCCCTAGTGCTGTATAATTATGAAATTAACCTTTGAGTCACTTCCATCTCTCTTCTAATTTTCTGCAGTTGTCAGTGGAATATGGCACAAGAAGGACTAAGGATTTGCTTTGGTTTTGTGCTTCCCTGTGTGCCTGTTCCTGGGCACCAGTGGAGGCAGGACACTGGGGTTACTGGGCCCTTGGTCCAGTGCAGCAGAACCACCCTTCCCTATCAAAGGTTGGTTTAGGATTTGTGCCCAAGATCATCATCAAGTTCCCAGGGCCTATAAATAACAAACGTATGCTATTTTTGAATATTGGCATAATATTGGGATTCTCACTATCCTGCAATTTTTGTAGTTTGCCAGTTTATTGAAATTGAAGGTCACAGGATTGGAGAACTTGTTAAATGGTTATTTTGGGACTGAGCTCAAATCATCATGATGTGCCAGCTAGAAATGTTATGCTAGCAGATGCAGGATAACATTCCTATTAGTTACTAATTGGCTTGGAAATACTAAATTATCTTTTTCAAGTATGGTGAACAGAATTTTTCAAATACTTGTAGCTTTCCTTTTTGCACCCATTTCCACCAGTCTGGCTGTTATTTCTCCTAGTGCTCTAGTTACTTGGTTGCCCATATATCCTTTCAGAAATCCTGCTGCCTGTCAGCTTTTCACTGGAACTCATGTGGTCCCTTATGAACTTTGGATTTTTAGTATTTTACACCCTTGTTGTACTTGGTACATTTTTTTTCTATTTTCGCATTAACACTGAACTGAATTTATGCATGGAATTGTGTTTGGGCATATTCCCAGAGTTCCCTGCTTTTGCCAGTGTTTTTGTCTGAGTGAGAAAAATAATTTTCCTCTTTCTAATATTGATCAACTTAATTTTTTTTAAATACCACTGCAGTTAACCCTTGGGAACCTCTGAAAGTAATTTTCCTTTCTAATTTTATTGTGACTTTCCTCATTCTATAGCGATATTTCTCCTTTTCTTCCACCTCTTGCATGTGCTACTAAGCTCCCCCTTCTAATTCCTGAATGTATCCCTTTTTGCTTTAGGGTAAGGGAGTAAATTAACATTTCTGGCCCTGTTTTGAAAATGCCAGGGAAGTCTGGGAGCTGTTTTGTCCCCTGGTGGTGGTGTTGGCTGAATGTTGGGCTCCGGAGGGGAAGGCAAGGCAGGGAGTCAAAGCAAGTGCAGCTGGGATTTGAAATGGTGACACAAAGTGATCCCTTTTGGAGAAGGAACATCCCTCTCCACACCTCCATCCTGCTTCCCCTTGGGCACAGCAGTTGCATTGTCTGGGTAGGAAACTTGTGCTTTGAATTTTAGATTTTAGAGAAGAGACATTCTTTCAGCAAAAGGTAGTTTGTGCTTTCTTTGATCTTGGAAGTAGGTAACAGGAAACTTGCATTTCTTTTAATTTTCTCTGGCCAGCTCAATTCAGAAACCACAGTCCAAAATCCCTTCTCCTGCCTCCTCAGGAGCTGCTATCAGTGGTGCTGGATCACAGGTAGCACAAAATCCTTAATTTCTTAACCCAGATCTGTGTTGTTACATCCAGTCCTGGTTTATTTTGGGATCTCCATAAGGAAAGGTAGGATTCTCTCGGACATTCTTTTAATATGTGCCCCCCCGAGTAAATTTTGGGACACTGTTTTAGTGTAATTGTTTCCTACTTGCTAGGAAAAGGTGTGTGAAAATATGGAAATTCTGTGTCTTAATTTGGAAACTGCAAATTGTTCATAAAGAGTTTTAAAGACCAAAAGGGTGAATTCTGGTCAACCCTGAGGTGATGTTATTGCAGAGCTTACAGCCCAGCTTATCCTTCAAACCTTGACCTTCATTGCTGGTTACACTTACTGCTCTACTCCTTCCCTCATATTTCAGAGATACAAAACTGAGGTGTAACTTGTGCTCTTCCCCTGTCCAGATCCAAACGAATCACAGCTGCTCTTGTGAGTGTTTACCAGGACTGTCATTGATGTGGGTGTCCTGCACAACTGTTTTCCATTGGCTTTGGAAGAGGAATGGGAATGGCTGGTGAGCCGGGATCTCTGGGTGCTGTGCCCACCATTGCTTATGTTGCCCCAAGTGTGAAACTCTGCCTTGCTCCAGTCTTTGTTTCCAAGTGTTCCTGACGTTGTGAGCTTGTCTGCCTGCTGTTGGGAATGTTTGACTGGAGCTGAATGCAGGATTTTGTTAGTGCTCCTATTTTTATTTGGCTGCTGCTTTTGCATCACTAATCAAACACAAGCCTCCTATTGTTCTCCCTGCCGCTTCCTCCCAGTACATGCTTATATTTAGTTATTTTAATAATAATACCCAGGGTTTGTAATCCTGCAAGAAGCCAGGGAGATGATGATAAACTCCTTTTCTGATTACTAAACCCATTTGATTCATACACCAGATGGCTGTTATTTGACACGCCGCCGTTATCCGGGAGCGGCGGAGACTCAGGGGCATCAGAGGATGTCCTCCCCCTGGAATGGCAGCACTGATGCTGTTTTTGGGGGGCTCAGGCTGTTGGGTGCCTGGGTTTGGCTGGGATTGGCTGCCCCCCTCTCCCAGTGCCCAGCCCCAGTGGGAGCTGCCGAATCTCCAGCCATCCCGATTTCCATCCATTCATGAATCCGTGACGTCAGCACGCTCTGTGCTTCTTTGCAGCAGGCTGCAGGATTGTGTGGGTGGAATTTCCTTTTATTTTGCAACACTTCCTTTTTTTTTTTTTTTTTTTTTTGCCTTCCGTCTTTTTAAAACAAGAAAATGGAGCATCACATAGGAAACCTTCATGGCCGTGAGTATTTGGAGAAAAATGTGTTTTTGTGAGGGATGTGGGTTTGTGTGTGTGTGTTTCGTGGTCAGTGTTCCCCTTTCGCCATTTATTTCAGGAGGACAGATGGATGTTGCATTTGTGATGTGAAAGGGCTGAAAAAATGATGCTGAGAAAGGGAAGAGGAAATGTGAAACCTTAATTTATCCATCACTTCGTATCAACTGGCCTTTGCCTGTTGGTGTGATAGACATTTTTCACTTGCAATTTTGCACGTTATCTTCCTGTGCCCCCCTTTTAAAGGGGAAGGGAATGGCAATGGAGAATGGATATAAATGGAATATACAGGCAATGACATAAGAATTACAAGTGATAGTATAAAGAGGCAGAATTGTATTTTTTGCCTTTTAGACAGTTGTAATTTTTCTTTTCCTTGTGGGGTAATAAAACAATTCTTCTGTTATGTTACAGTCATAAATAATTTAATTTTGTTTTGGAGATGGAGGTGTTTTTCTTTCAATCAGCTGAGTAGGAATTTGTTACTGTGTTATTGAAAATAGCAGTTGGAGCTGTCTCTGTGCTGAACACATGATTTGCACCCCTCATTTTCCTAATAAATGAGGGAGCTGGGAGTCCTTCTGCAGTTAACGATACTGTTCACTGGGGCAAGATTTGTCATATTCCTGCTCACCTGAATGGGGCATGATGTCATGTTTTCTCCCAATGAAAAGAGGAGCTGCTCTTTATTTTTGTTTTGGGGGGGTGGTTTAAGTACTGCAATAGCTTAATCACATCAAACCACATGCCTCCCTTAAGTAAATGAAAAATGGGGTATTTTAGGTAGATCTGGAGAAAGATGACATCAGGCCCATGTGTTTGGATATTCTGAATTTAGCAATAGGCAATCTGTTCAGTAGAAGAAGCTGAGGGGAATGCATTGTGATCAGTAATTTTGAGGGAGAAAATATGAAAATATTTGTAATGACAGAGGCTCAGCTGGTCTGACTGGGACATGTGGCCACTTCTCACAGTCCCTGCTGGGTGTGTGCAGCCACCAGCACCTTGGGATGCCCTAAAATATAGAGTTGTCATGGGTTGAAAAGTTTTTGCCACTGTCCTTTTTGTTTTGTCCCCAAATGTATGTGGGTTTTGTTTCTAGAGAGAGGCAGCCCTTTCAACCTCTGTCTGTGACAGCCTTCTGCTGAGAAATACAAATAAATCCGGATTTTGATGTAGTGGGGGTTTTGTTTGTTTGTTTTGCTTTAACACCGGTTTTGTTTCCTGTCTTTAGGGCCTCTAGTGTGAGTCTTTGATCCAGAATGGTCCTGTCATTCAGATTTGTCTTTGTCCCCTGCTGTCTGATAGTTAAATTTATAGCTGGCATTCATTTTGACCCCTGTGCCTGGAATTAGCAACTAACTTCTAGCACAGCATATATGGTAGGGACTCGCTGCTCCTCAGCTATTTGTGAATTTGCTTTTAATTACGTTTTGAGTTTTTTTTCGGTTGCATTTTTAACCTCTCTTTTGTCTGCTGTTGTAAAGATTTGCTAAGTGGCTTATCTCCAGTGGATCAGAAAATTGAGTAATGATTTATTTGCAAATCTCTTCCTAGGTAAGCCCTTTCACAATTAGTAGTTATTTAAACGTGGGTCTGCTCTAAGCAGTGGCAGGATAAGAAGGGTTTTACAGTATTTCCTGTTTTCTTAGGACTTTTTTTTACAGCAAGTATGAGATGATGAGTGATCATGCTGGAGTTGTTCCTACCTGATACCTCTTCCAGGCTGCCTGCAGTCAAGATGTGGGGAGTGGATTTCAAGAAGGGCTTCTCAAAATGGCAGAGTTTGAAAGGAAAGCCTTTTTATATAAAAAAAAATAAGTTTGATGTGGCTTGTGCGAATAGATTTAAAATCAGTGCAGTTTGCTCTTCAGCTCTGGTACTTGGGGCCAGGGCAGGCAGGGGAAAGTGCATTGAGCCTTTTCAGCCAAGATCTCACCTATGATCCTGTATTTGGAGAAAACCAGCAGTGGGTTCACTGCTTGTACAACTTCCAGTAAGTTCTCAGCCATAACTGAATTAAAGTGAGTCAACTGAGGCAAGTGTTACCTCCGAAGCTCTCAGAGTTTGGCACTTCCCCAAGCCCTGTCCAGCTTCTGGGACTTTGTTTTTCATCCCTTCGTGCAGGGGCTTAGGCTTTTGTAGACTCCTGTTTTGTGACATTGCAGCAAATCGCCCTCATCTCCTGGGGAGAGGGGAGTAAATATTTCGCCCAAAACACAGACTACTTAGGATGGAATAGCAGGGTGGCAGCTGCTGCTGAAATGCTGTGGTGGGCTGGGAGCAGCAGCTCTGTGGGTACTTATTCCCACCCCTATAAATACTCAGTGTGTATTTTGACCTCTGTCCCCTTTCCCTGCTTACAGCTACACTCGGTGGTTGGAGAAGGTTCAAAGGCTTCAGCAACAGTTGGGTGTAAAGTACATGGCTTATAACCCTCTGGTGATGCTGTGATGGTTGGTGCTGTTTCCTCTGGAAAGGTGCTGAGAGGGAAGGTAGGAAGGAGAAAGCCCTGGTGTGGGTGAGAGGCTGGATTTTTTCCAGCCATAGTGGGCTAGAGGAACGCGGGTCTTTGTGGACACTAACCATTCCTGGGATGCTTGTCCTTGCCTGTCCCTGACCCAGTACTGTTCCCTTCTGGAGGACACCAACATCAGTAACACAGCTGTGACTCCTCTGCTGAAACACCGAAAATGCCACACGGATCCTCAAATGTTGAAGAATTATTATATATTGATTAACTGGAGCCCATGGGTTGGGATGCACTGAGGGGCAGAGTGCTGTGTTGGATGACACGAGTCCTGCCAGGCCCCTGGGGCTGCTCTGTGCTTCTCTGCTCTGGGACTGTGTGGTGTTTGTGCTGCTGTGGTGGTGCTCCCAGCACATAAAGCTGTTGTGGCCTTGGAGCAGGCTCACACCTCTCCTCTGTGTCACTAATACAGGCTTACTCAAGGCTCCTGAGCAGGGCATTGTGCCTGTGTCTGTGTTGAGGAATAATCCTCTTTTGCTGTGTATGGTGCTAAATACAACTGAGTACTACTGTCATTCCTCATCTGAGATTTGGATTTCCAGTGTCCATGTCCTTCCCATCTGATGCTGGGATCTGTGGTGTGGGACAGAGGCCCAGAGCACTGCCCATACCCGAGGAATTTCTGTACTTCCATGAATAGTTGTTCAGTTACTTAACACTGGGCATGAAGCACATGAGCTGTTAGTGCTGAGAAGTTTGTGTGAGTAGCTTTTACATGTGAAATGCGCTTTGCAAATATTGAATAATTCATATCTACTATAAAAATAAAAACAAGCGTGGGAGTGAGTGAATTTACCTGAGACCAGTCTGACGCTTCACATGAATTCAAGTGAGACTTTGATTCATTCACCGGATTCCTGAAAACAGCACTGTGATATTGATCTTCATCCTCAAAGATCTTCAAGACACTAATTAATTTTAATGCTAGTCCTTGGAGGAAAATATGATGTTTCAGTGCTGTGAGTGGGGGAAATTCCAAAATATTGCTCCTTGGTAGGACTGGAACACTTCATGGCTTTGTGTGGCAGCGTTAGCAAGACTGTAAGGCTTCTGTGAACTCAACTTGGAGATTTTCCTGGGGTTTCTTCTTGTAAAATATTTGAATTTGAAACCTTAAATCCATTGTTGTCATTTAGTAACATAATGTGGATTTCAGTGAGGTGAAAGTGCAGAATTGGGAAGGATGAAGAAAAAAGGAGCAGAGCCTGAAGCCTCTGGTTGGATCCTGCTTTGAAAACAGCTGAAAAGATAAAAGTGTAACTTGAGGTCGCTGCTAAATTTTGATCTGAGACAGATTCCAATAGTAATTCAGTCATATAAAAGACTAATGGGTGTTTAGTCTGCTTTAATACCAGCTAAATGTTTTACAATATATTGATGGGCCTGTGATGGAGGCTCTCAGTGGTCAGAGAGATGCCAGAACAGTGTGTGAAACTGCTGGTGTTCCATGTGTGCATGTAGGTAATGACATGTGGCAGCCAGAGGGAGGGGGAACAAACAAAAGTTAAACTGATTTTTGTGAAGTAACAGTGTGTCCCTGGTTTGTTCCCCTCCAACTCCCCAGAGGCAGGTGGCTGATGGGTTCTCCTTCCCTCCAAACCTGGGGACCTTGGCTCAGAGCTGTGGATCAGAGCTGTTCTCCCACAGAAACGTGCATTCCCCAAATCCTGCAGTGAATACAAGAGTCATTATGCAACATCACTTATTTCCTATGGCATCAGATTATGCAATTTCTGAGCAGAAGAATGCAAAGCCCTGGAAGAACACAGAAGCATTTTAGCAGATCCAAAAATACCTTCTCCAGGATAGAGAAAGCATTTCTGTGTGTAGTGCTGGAAATACACTGTTATATAAGGTGCTTATTCTCCAGCTGGCACTGGGCAGGGCTGGCTGGCAGGTGGAGCAGGACATGCTCTGCCTGCCACTGGAGAGGCCTCTCTGCACACACGGAAGGGTGGATGGGCTCTTTGTCTGCCTTCTTCACCAAGATGAATTTTTATTGCTTTTTTTTTCCCCATTCCTTTTGCAAAAAAAAAAAAGTGGGTGCTTGATTTTTCTTGCCAAATCAAGCACCACTTCTCCACCCCCCAAAAATTTGTGACCTTATGTTGAAGAAGTTCCTAGTGAAATATTTGTCTGGAGTTGGAGGAGGTAGAAAATCCTTCCTATGCTGAGAGCCAGGGCAGATGCACACATTGCATGTGGGGATAAAAGTCATCACAGTTCTTTTAAGGTGAATTCTGCCTTGGAAATCAATTCAATTTCTTTGTAGGAGTTGAGAACATGTCAGAAAAGGGGATCTGGTTGATGCAACCTATTGGGACTTCAGCAGGGATACTTACCAGAGACTCTTAAATAGACTAAACAGCTATATACTATTTGATTAAATTACATGAAATAAGAGTAGGGGATAAAATAGCATTGTTGAAACATTTTTCTCAGCTTTGGAGGTTTCACTACTCATAGTCTTCCCACCTTTTCTTCCCTTATCCAGATCATTTAGGAATATTCTGAAGCCAAAGCATTTAGGTCGTGAGACTCCCCAGGGAAGGTGTTCAGGGTGATAACCAACTGCAGGGAGTACTGGAAGTTCTAGTGAACTTGGATGATAAAATGTCAGTTCAATTTAGTGTTGATTAAGTACAATCTAATCTCAACATCCAGTATTGTAGGGATTAGGCTCTGACCTAGCTTTTAATGCTCAAGAATAAGATCTTGAGGTTTTAAGAGGCCCGTGGAAGTTAGTTTAGGATCTTGAAGCATGCCTAGACATTGGATGGCCTTAGGGAATAGTTAGGAAGGCAACAAAGAGCAAAATACTGTTGTGCCTTTGTGCATTTCTGTGGCACCCTGTCCTTGCTGGGAATGCTGGCTGTGGTCTGACTTAGCTGCTCTGAGAAGCTGTGGCTGCCCCATCCCTGGAAGTGCTCAAGGCCAGGTTGGACAGGGCTTGGAGCAACCTGGGATAGTGGGAGGTGTCCCTGCCCATGGCAGAGGGTGAACTGGATGAGCTTTAAGGTTCCTTCCAACCCAAACCATGCTGGGATTCTCTGATTCTGTAACTCTAAGGTGCTATAGGAGAAATGGAAAAGAGGTGATCGAAGACACAGAGCAGGTTTCATATGGTGAGTGAGAAGGTTGAGTGGGAACTTTTAGACTTGGAAAAAAGATGTTGGAGGATGGGGTAGTTCATAAAGTCACAGCTGGCATTAAGGAGATAAATAAGTTCAGGTGTCACTGAACTGTTTGAAGAAAGGAATTAGAGATGCAGAGCAAAGAGTGGCTGGTGTTGCCTTCTGTAACCCACACTTATACTACAGAACTCCCTGCCATGACACAGGGGTTGCCAAAGAGTTCTGGTTAAAAAAAATTACTTGATGCATTTGCACAGGAGAAATCCTTTGTGGGCTGTGGCACAGAACCCACCCTGTGTGCTGTGATCAGAGGGGCTGGTGAGGTTTGGCTGCCTGCAGAGCCTTCGCTTGGCTTTTGGAGGCAAAAAATGGGGATGGATGAACCTGTCCTTCTGAGTTGGGAGGGTTCTTTCTTGTGCAGCAGTCTAGGTGCCACTGATGCCTCCTCTGCCAGGCTCAGTTGGGATGTATAAGGTACCAAGGAAATGTCCAGCTGGCTCTGCACAGAGCCTGAATTCAGCCATTATGGATATTTCTTGGCTGGCACACCGTGCTATTTTTGTCATTGTCAGAAAGGGTTCAGACCACAGAGCTAGACAGGGTTCTCTTTCTTGCTGATACAGCCACAGACAAAAGTAAATCACAACTGTAAAATCCCTTTTGCCAAGAAGGATGCATCCCTGTTTTAGCATAGCCTTTATTCAGTGTGTTCAGTGTAACTTAAATCGGCATGAGGTCAAGCTTGGTGTGATAATATGGACATGCGTGTCTCACGTGTTTAATGCCCATGACTATGTTAAAATAGTCTGTTAACAGTTTAGAATGATGATTATTGTGAGCCCCAAATCACTCAGGTGAGCATCATGGTGTCTGCAAAAGGTAGTCACCTTTTGTTGAGGTGGCATCCAAATATTTGCTGGAGAAAGGAATTAAAAGTGTGTATTTCAGTCAGGAAGGAGGTACAGAAGTACTGTAGTGTTTATCTGACAACTTGGAAAAACAGCATAAAGCACACAAAAAAAGCCAGTGTAACAAGACTTCATTTTCCCAGATAAAGCTGCTGTTTATTGTAGAGTAAGTTGAGGCACATGCAGAAATGTGTGCAGAGCTGTTGCAGTGACAGAAGATCTCAAGTGGGTTAGAGGAAGAATTTTCAACTGTTTCATCAGAAATTTGATCAATTTATGTTTTGGCAATGTTATAGTTGTAATATGTAAAAATAAGGCTGGGTTGTGGCTGAGCATTAATGTGGGTGTGAAATGGGAAGAAACATGTTTCCTTGAAGGAACAGTGTGTCTGGAGAAAGATTGATGGCTTAAAAACACCCAAGCTTTTGCCTTGGGCTACTTCATAGTTGGCTTAGAAGTTACCCCATAGCATGGGCTGGGCTACTCTGAGTTAATGTGGGAGAGCTTCATAGCGTAATTTCTCTTTTTAAAACCTAAAAAACCAGATAATGTACCTTATAAAACATAATGCAATTAATTAATGTAATAATGTAGCTTTAAAAAAAATACCCAATCCCTCTGAAAACAAACAGGTTGCCTTTGGGTGATATGTAACTCCTTCTCTATTAATAAATCTGCTTTTACTTTTTGCTTTCAAAACAAGCATGCAAAGCACAAGCATATATTCCAAATGTAAAAAGTATGGCAGGAGTATATGGGAAAAGAAAAAGTTTGTTGGAATCCTGTGTAATAAAACCATGTGATTCAAACCCCAGAGGTCAGAAGTGACAGCCAAAGCTCTGGGATTTGCCAGCTCAACAGCATTCAGTGTGTTCCTGTGCTGGAGTTGCTCAGAGATGAGAGGGCTCTGCATCAACTTGTGGTAAAAATTCCCTGTAGAAATGGAGAGAGAGTCACAAAGGGGAGGAGAATGCAGCTGGGAGATGTGTAACAGGATGACTGTGCTTTATAAACATGCTTTTTGTGTGTTTTGTGAAGTTTTAGAACATTTCAAAGCATTCTCGCAACCCACTAGTGGAGATGGTACACACAAATATCAGTCATCAACGAGGAAATGAGCAGTTAACTTGTTGTACCTACTGTAGCCAGAAGGAAATTGCACTGAGCAGGAGGAAAAAGCAAGGATGTAAATAGTGATATGGCTGGGAATCTCTGTCCTTGGTAGTTCCATGTCCCAGCCAGCTAGTTTGTGCCAGCAGCTCTTTTACAACCCTTAAACTTGGATCAGGCAGCTGCTTTTATGCCCTTTATATATTGGAAGTGCAAGCAGAGAATGTGCTTCACTTGGGTGATATAGAACTAGTTCTTCAGGGAAACTAACTTAGTGTTACTGGACATTTGAGCTCTTAGGAAACTGAGAGGTGGCCACTTTGTACTTGTACCACCTTTCCAGCACAGTAACTTTGTGTGCTGTGTTTGGGATGGGGACTTTTCCACTCAAATCACAGGTCTCTAAAGGAGAAACTTCAAAGGAGGAACCTCTGTTATGGTCCATGCAAGGCATTGGGTTAACTCAGCTGTGTCTGCAAACCTGGCCATTGCCTTGACACTCATAAATACTGGGCTTGTGTTGGCAGCCACGTGCTCTGGGTGAGTCCTTGGACACTTCCTGGGTGGCTGTTTGCAGGGGCAGACACAGGCAAGGTGAGAGCGTGCCTTGTGGTAGCTGATTCAGGTAAACTCTCACTTTTCTAATAGTTTTAAGCTACATTTTGAGCTGTCTGACATGTTGAAGTGTAGCCTCGCTCTTCCCAGAAAAGTTGCACTTTCCTGCTCCTTTTGTCTGGGCATAGTGGGGTTTTGCCTGGAAAAAATACTTTGCCTGGAAATGGAATCATTTATGAGATGCGATTGTACAAAATTAGAGCCTCAAATCTCCTTGCAGATACATTTGTTGGTGCAGTAGTGCATGAACTCATCAGAAGAGTTCAAATGAGAGGGTCTGCCTTGAAGTCTGTGTGTGCAGCAGCACTTTGTGGAATCTGAGTCTCTTAAATATGCACAGTCCTCCCACACATGGAACTTGTAGCTTTTGACTGTAAAGCTGCTGCAGCAGGAGCATCTCTGAGGTAAGAACAGCCCAGCCTTTGGCTCTGCCCTTCCCTGGAAAAGTTAAGGAGGCGCAAGCAGATCATAAATGTAGAAACATGGAATGGTTTGGGTTGGAAGGGACTTTAAAAATTATCCATTTTCACTCTGTGCCATGGGCAGGGACACCTTCCACTATCCCAGGTTGCTGCAACCTGGCCTTGGACACTTCCAGGGATGGGGCAGCCACAGCTTCTCTGGGCACCCTGTGCCAGGGCCTCCCCACCCTCACAGGGAAGGATTTTCCCCCAATATCGCATCTAACCTTTTTCTCTGTCAGTGGGAAGCCATTCCACCTTGTCCTAAATATATGCCTTTAGAAAAACATGCCAAGAGGCAAACAGTCTGGATATAATGGAACTTCAAACATTTTTCTTTGCCTTGAATGAAACTAAGATTTCTTTTACTTGGAGGAGTTCAACATGAAAAATGTCACATCAAAAAACTCTGACCAAAAGAATAGTGGAGGCATGACAATGAACCTTGAAAAATGCTCTTTGTCCTGTGTGTGAAGAGATGGTGAGGCTGAAGACAATTTATTTCTGTCCAATAAAATTTTCCTGAGGCAGGGAATGAATGTTGCAGAACTTACTGTCATGGAAGAGAATTAAAAAAATTAATTTCCCCAGCAAGTAAGGACTGATGTGTCGTGGCAGAAACTGCCTTCTACCCCCACCAGGGTTTCTGGATCACTTTACTTCATGTTAGCTTGATATAAAGTTGTTTTAAATTAAGTGCTGCTATCTCATGCTCTCCAAACAATGAGTTTGTTGTACCTCTGAAAGTCGGGCTTCTTATGTAAGGGCCTAAATAAGGCTGTATCCTGCCAGTTGGAAAATAATTCCATAACCTTTGCACGCCTCCTCTCCCCACAAAGCACATACAGGGGCATGTAATATGACAGGGCACTCTGCTTTTTTTTTTAATTTGAAATATCTCTATGTTGGGGAAGGCAATTTGATGTGGAAAAACAGACTTGATGTCCCTGAGTCTGGGGGTTTGTTCTTGGCTGGGCTGTCACAGCCATGTCTGAGCTGTGTTGTGAAAAGCTGTTCTTTCCCTGTTAAACCTAAATTCCAGGGTCAGAAAACTGCATAGAAAGGTAAAAGCAAAACCTTAGACTGTACTAGTGTACTCTGAAAGTCAAGCTTTTATCCTCTAAATCTGATTTAATCCTTAGTGCACTTCCCATGGCTTAAATTTGAGATACTTTGGGATAGTTACCTGAAATTCTGGCCTTTGTTTTTGGGTTTCTTGCAGGAAAATCTGACTTTTATTTACATTGCTAAATATTCTGTGTTATAGAAAGCAGGTTTCTCTGCAGGAGCACTGGTCACATTTTGCTTTTGTTTAAAGAATCACTTGTCTCTCTCAGCCTTTTGGAAATGAACAGGGGCAGTGCCCAGGAACACAGAGCTGGGCCTGGCTTGGTGTTTTTCTGAAATTTTGCTCAGGTCTGAAACTTTTTCTAATCAACAACAGAATCTGTGATGACAGAACAATTACTACTGGTAGTAATCAGACTGCTGAGGTCACACTACAGCTTCCCACACTGGGGAATCAGTTGTGATGTTGGTCAGGAGTAACTCGCTCTCCAGCTTCCTGTACAAGTCTAATTCACCTCCTGTATCTGGGCTGTCCTGCAATTTCTGTCTCACTTGTTCTGCTTTCTTTTAAACAACAAAGTTTACAACTTAAATAACATCTTTCTAATAAAGTACAGGAATGTAATCCAGGTTCCTGGCTGTTCCCATTTGCTGCTTCCTCTACTGGAGAGGGACTGGAGCCCAGGGCACTAACTTTTCATCCTGCAGGCTGAAGGTCTTATCTTTCCTCTCTGCAATGACCTCATCTTGAGGAGTTATAGATCTGAGCTGTTCCCTTTCCATTGGCTGTGTCCTACCTGGCCACCTCTTTCTTCCTTTCAGTGGCTGTTTGCAGAGCCTGGGACTTTGCACCCAGTGTAACTGATCTTTCTTTTGAACAAAATACTTTCTGTTAATAATGACATTTTTTTCTCAGCTTCTTATGGAATTTAAAACCAGACTTTGTTCTGTGTTATGAGATGAATGAACTTAATTACTTTGGGCACAAAATTAGAGCCTCTTGTTTGAGAAGTGGGTTCAATCCCTGTATGGGCCATTCACTTAAGAGTTGGACTTGATGATCCTTGGGGGTCCCTTCCAACTCAGAGTATTGTGTGAAGTGATTCTATCTCAAAAAAGTGTTCTGGCAGTGGGCAGCTATGGCAGCACCACCCCCAGCTATCTGTGGGAATAGACCCCAGACTCCAGACCCGGCTCTGTGGGAAGGATGGGTTGTGGGAAAAGGGTCTCTCAGTGGAGCACATAGCAAGAGATGAGGGGACTTTTAAAAAGGGACCCTAGCTCTGTGCAACCTGCCAGGAGCTCATGCAGGGAGAAAGCAGAGGGCAGAGGGAGGAGGCAGATCAGCAAGGAGGGTCTGCTGTGAAGCTCTTCAAGTCTTACTTAAGAGGGTGTATGTGGTTAAATAATTGAATATATCTTGCCACATTGAACTTGGAAGGATTCAACTAAAGGTCCAGGATGGCTGTAACTAGGTGGGGCTCAGAGGGAGTAGCTACAGACCATCCCTTGGTGGACTCAGGTACCTGTATCACTGGGCTTTGTTTCTGTAGCATCCTGTCGAGGGTTTGCAAAGAAATCCTGAGCTTGTGGGCTGTGCCAGATGAGAAACAGTGGCTGGATTCAAACCATACCTGAGCTGGCAACCCCCTGGGGCCGGTTTCAGTCTGATAAATGCTATAGTAACTCTTCTGCAAAGAGTCTTTCATGATTTTGACCTTTAGGCTCTCGTTTAAAAAACTTGTGGTGTTTGTTTACCAGGCAATTCCTGCAGTGGGTTACCGAGAGTACCACCTGAGTGGAGTTTCTGTTGGAATTATTTATTTGTTTCTTTCAGGACGCTAATTATTTACCGAGTACCAGCAGTTGCCTGGGAAAGTCTAGTTGATTATCAGCTCGCCTCAGTAAAAGTGCAACCTAAATAAAAGTTTGAAAGCTGCTCTTTCTCCTCTCCTTTCAGGTCCTGGGTCCACGTGTCGCGCCTGAGTTGTGTCTCCCATGTTCTCTGAGTCCCAGCTCGGCCCATCTCCTTGATGCACACCCACGGCATCATGGCCAGCACTCAGGAGCGCCTGAGCCTGTCTTCCTCCCCGAGCTCCGTGGGCAGAGCTTTCTGTGAGGACAAAGACTTGGGTAGGTTCCCCGATGAGCACGCTGCCGCCGGGAGCCGCCCGTCCCCCGCGCTCATCGAGGACGTGCGGGACAGGGGCTCGCTGCAGGCAGAGCTGCTGGAGGGCGTGAGCAGCCCCGGCACGGCGGCCGTGCTCACCAGCGTCAGCGAGGACTCCAGGGACCACTTCGAGAACAGCGTCCTGCAGCTGCGGGAGCAGGACGAGCCGGAGCCGGCCGTCCCTCAGGGCCACCGGGGCGCCGGGGACGGGGAGAACAACAGCACGGGGGACGACGTGAAGGTGCAGTTCAACAGGTCGGGCAGCGGCAGCGGGGGCTTCCTCGAGGGGCTCTTCGGGTGTCTGAGGCCCGTGTGGAACATCATAGGCAAGGCTTATTCCACGGACTACAAACTGCAGCAGCAAGGTGAGCAGGGGAGCCGGCTGCTGGGGGGGGTGAAGGTGAGGGAAGTAACCCAGCGGGTCTTCCCAGCTCTGTGTGTGACTGGTTTTGTCCTGGTATGGGTTTGCAAGGAGAATTCTGCACCGTAGAGCCAGCAGCTGTCATTTGTGGCAAAAGCAGCTCGAGGTGGAGTCAAAACCTGTTGAGAACAGAGCCTGTTGTGCTCCCTGTCTTGGACTGGTGTGATAAGGTCTGAATCTGAACCGAGTGTGGGGATCACATAGTTGGTACCATCCGTGTTAATTTCTGCAGGTTTTTTTAATCCCATATGGAAAACATTGACATAGGCGTTTCCACTGCAGAATCTGTATGTGAAGGCTGTCTCCAGTCAACCACCAAATAGCAGGAGTGGTGCTTCTCTTGTTAAAATACTTTTATGTCTTTTTATTCAGGAGTAATTTTCCTCTTTGAAATAGCATTAAGTACTTATCTTTCCAGAAATATGTTATTTATACCTTTTTCATTTAGACATACAAGTATGAATGTGTAAGTGTATGTGAGGATAAATATATATAAAATATGTAGTTTGGAAATAAGTGATGTCTCTGATTGCATATCTCTATGTATATATAGATATGTATCTCTTTAGGGGCTGCTGGGAGCTAAAGGGCAGAGTATGTTCTGCTGTTGGTGTCTGATTTCTCCCTTAGAATAGGGGGAGGGAGGTGGCAGATGGGAAAAGAACAAGCTGTCATTAGAATTAAGGAGCTGAAATGGTTGAGGCTTATGGAAAATGGGAACAGCCTGGCCACCACAATACCATGGGGCAGAAACCTCCTGTGTTGCTGTGGCCATCTTTCAGTATTAAATGGTTCTCTGGCACTGAAAAGTTAACAGATACATGGTCAGAAACCTGTCTGAGTGGTTCATATCTAAACCCCAGAGGGATGGGGAACAACTCCTGATATGAGGGAACAGAGCTGTTAAATAACATATTGGGTGAATTTGGCTTGAAATAAACTTTCTCCTTCCCAGAGTCAGTCATTTCCAGCTCATAACTGAGCAGGAAATGCTCCTGTGCATTCCAGGATGGTGGGTGCCTCCTAAGCAGCACCCTGTGTGCTCATCAAGGGTTTGCTTGAGTTCTAAGTTTTGTTTGCATGGTGTAAACTCAGTGTGTCACCCGTGGTTCAAACTATAAATAAAGAAATGACTGGAAATTTCTTGGGGGATTAACACTCTTGAAGTGATTGTACATTATGTGCAGTTGGATGTGGACAGCTTGGAAAGGGCTGTCTGGCTGGGGAGTCTCCCTTGGGAAGGAAAAAAGGTTCTGAGCAGTCAGATGACATTCAGAGGCACTTGGTTTTGTATGGAAGTCAGAAATGTAAAAGATTAAAGCACTAATGAGCAGCTGAGAGTGGGGCTGGGTTTGGAGGGTCCACATAGAGCTCCTTCCTATGCACAGAGGGGTCTTGCTGTTCCCTGTGTCCTGAGCATGTCCAGAGCCACAGATCCAGGGACACTTTGCAGTTTGCTGTTGGCACCAGGCCCTTCTAAAAGGGCAGCTTGGAACTGGCTGTAGATGTGGCGAGGCTGAGGGTTAATTGGGATCTGCTATATGTGGTTTAGTTGCATCTTCATGAACATAAGAAATGCAAGTAAACCCAAGATTTTTAAAAATTATTTTTTCCCCTGAAGCTGCTCAGCTGGCCAGCTCTGCTGGCAGAAGTGCACTTCTGTTATTCAAAGATAAACCTTTTCAAACTGTTTCTGTGATAAAATTTGAGGATTTTGTCAGAGTATTCATGTTCTGTTTTCCAGATGATCTCATTCTTGCTTCTTGCCACCAGAAAAATCATCTTGGTGTGCGTTTCATCAGCTACATACAAGCCAGCACTTCAGTAACTGATGTATGTGATTATTTTTATTTTTGCTGTCTTTTAGCAAGAGCACAGAGGATGCACAGTTTGTGTTTGTGCAAATGCTGTGCATTCAGAGAAGAGACTGAAGAAAAGTCTCTGGCTCTTTCAGCAGCAGGGAAAGGCTTGTGGTGACATTTCCTTCCCCTGGGAGCTTCTTTACAGCTTTGGGCTGATGCCACAGATCTGTGCAGGTGATTTTTTTTTTCCCCTTTTTCATGAGACAACTACTTTAAGCCTCATCCAGGAGCAATCCTTTGTGTCAGGCTGAATCAACAACTGGGATAGGAGTCCAGTTTGGATCTGCAGCCAAGTGGCCTTCCAGTACTTAAAGGGGATTGTAAAAAAGAGGGAGAGTGACTTTTTACACAGGCAGGTAGTGATGGGGCAAAGGGGAATGGTTTTAGGCTAAAGGAAGAGAGATTTAGATTAGGTATTGGGAAGAAATTCTTCCCTGTGAGGGTGGGGAGGCCCTTGCACGGGTTGCCAAGAGAAGCTGTGGCTGCCCCATCCCTGGAAGTGTCCAAGGCCAGACTTGGAGCAACCTGGGATAGTGGAAGGTGTCCCTGCCCATGGCAGGGGTGGCACTGGATGGGGCTTTAAGATCCTTCCAACACAAATCATTCTGCGTTGCCTGTTGATGCTTCCTGGTACTTTCTGGTGCTCCCCAGACTCCATGCCCCCCCTGCTTTGGAGGCCCAGACTGTAGGACACGGTGGTGTGGTGTTGTGGCTGCAGCTGGTGAAATACAAATAGGTTTCATGCCCTTTGCAGATATCTGACCATGTCTGATCCTTGAGCCCATGTTGCATATAAAGGTGTGAGTGGGTAAATGAGGGGAAAAGATGATAACTTTTACATAATTCCACTTTTTTTTTCTTGTTGGAAACACTTCTCGAGTGTCCTTCCCAACATCCAGGGTGGTCATCAAGAGGAGTGGGTTTCCATGCTTGCCTTGAGGGCCCACACTGGGCAGGGCTTTGAGCTGGGAGCTGCTGCTGGTTGACTGAGCAGTGCCAGCACTGCTTGGTGAGGAGTCTTCCCTGCAGGGAGGGTTTGCTTTTGTATTGTTTGGTGCCAGCTGATTGTCTGAGGTTTAAGTATTTGGGGTTTGACCCATAAAACCCCTCCTGTTTTTCCAGTTGCTTACCCTGATTTCTGTTGGCGAGTGCTTTCAGGGAGATGCACTCAGTTCTTTCATTTGCATCCACCAGTTATTTAATTGGGATTGTTGGGACTCCAACACTTTAAAGCATAAGACTTGTTAGTGTTTCCTACGGACTCATTAGACTTGCAAGCCATTTCCTTTGGATTAAGAATCTGTCCCCAGGAGCTGCTTTCACCTTGCCTTTCACAAGTCACGTGTTTGCCACGATCATGAGGGTTTTGGTGTGTACCCGGAGAGCCAGATGCCCATCCAAGGCTGCTTGTGTTGGTGGGGATTTTGTAAACCAGAGATGCTGCTTGTAACTGTGCCAAGCTTGGCGAGCAGCCAACATTGGAAAAAAACCTCCTCCAAATAGATTGGCTCAATGGCTCAGGCTGCTCCTGCATTTCTTCCCCATGGGAAACAGATTCCCATCATTCTGCTCAAATGGTTCTTAATCACCTCAGAAACGCAAGTTCTTGCGTAATTCCTGCTGCTATTACACTCTTAATTTATTTAGGGGAAATATCCCACTGGTTTCTTTAGGCCCAGAAGAGTCTGACTGTTGCACTGTGTGTTACGTATGGTTTCGCTCTTTGTTCTTCTTGACATTCCCAAAGCTGTGGCTGCCTCATCCCTGGAAGTGTCCAAGGCCAGGTTGGACAGGGCTTGGAGCAACCTGGAATAGTGGAAGGTGTCCCTGCCTGTGGCAGGAGGTGGAACTGAATGATTTTAAGGTCCCTTCCAACCCAAACCATTCCATGATTCTGTGAAAGAAACAACTATTTCAGTACAACAGAATAGTTTGTTGCCCATATAAAAATTCTGTTCATCAACATAAAAAAATCACCTGTATTTGCCACCTCCTTTCAGAAAGTGCTGCATTTGTGAATTAAATAGAAATATAGATCTTCTCAAGTTATTTATGAATGCCTTTATTTTTATTTTCTTTAAGTCCTTTAGTATCTAAATGTCTCAAGACTTAAATACCAATTACAGTTCTGGGCTGGGGGTGGATCCATCAGTGTGGAAAACAGCCTTGTGTCTGGGAAGGAACATGTGCCAAGGGTTGAACTTTGCCCTCCCAAGGCAGAGGGAGTTTTTGCTCTAGATGAACAATATTTTTGTTTCCAGTTCAGTAAGCAGAAGTGATGGGGCCCAGCTCTGGAGGGGAGCTGGCTCTCCATGGCCCTGCCTGGGGAGCAGTCATTTGACAGGAGGCAGCCAGTGAGCATCTGACTGTCACAGGGATGATCCGAGGGAAAGGTTCGGGTTGGGATCAGCACACAGACAGTTTGGGGGATATGTTTCCCTTCAATGATGACAGTATCTAAAATATGCACTTTGGCAGCCCTGGGAACACCCTGGTGGCTCAGAAATGGGATGACACAAGGAGACACACCCTTGTAGCCATCTGAAATAGGGATCTGTGCAGTTGTGACTTCCTTTTATTTCAGAAATCAGTGGGATTACTGGATGCTTTTGCTGCCAAATAATTCACTCTCTAAATTTACACATTTGTTGAGTTAGAGTAAATAAATAATTGTCTGCCTTTTGTCTTGCTGTCTGTGAGATTTAAGGTAATTTCAGGATGGCTCAGAGAGAGCAAGGGTTTGTGTTCTGGTGGGTACAGCTCTTGGAGCAGTTCATACAGTGCCACTGGACCACTCTGGCATTATCCCTACACGTGTGTAGGTACCAAAGAGGAGGAGTTGCTTAAGATTGTTTTGCCTATTTGGCATTGATATACACAATGTTGGTGTGGGAAAGACCCGTTTCTGTGAGTGCTGGTGGTGGTTAATGTGCCTTGTGTTGGGTGACTTGGTGGTTGCTGGTCTGTGTTTTACAGTCTGACTTTCCCTTGTATTTCCTATTTTTGCCCAATTTGGCTGGGGGGAAACCCTCAATATTTATTATGTCAGTTGTGAATGTGAAATGTTTCTTCTCATCTGTGCTCTTCTGTGGAGTCATGTACTTTATATAAGAGATACTGTCTTCCCTCAGCGTTGGATCTCCTCCTGAAATTGCCAGTCCAGGGTCCCTGGCATGTTCAGTTCCTGCCTGCCAAGTCACAGTGGCTCACCCAAGTGGTTACCAGGATGGTTGGCTCTGAAAAAGCAGCAGGAAGGATGGGAATGGGGAGGCTGGAGGTGACTGAGGCAGATTAAAGGGATGCTGAGGCTGAGCATGTGTGGCATGTGCCTCAGCTGTGCTTCTTTGGGGACAGGATGCCACCTACTACCTCCAGAAAAGCCCACCTCGAGGTGTAGGAGGTGGCAGGTGCTGTCCTGGTGCGATCTGACAGCAGAACATCTCTGTGGTCCTCGCCTCTCACACGATCCCAAATTTTTTGCCTGTGCCAGATACCTGGGAGGTGCCGTTTGAGGAGATCTCGGAGCTGCAGTGGCTGGGCAGTGGTGCCCAGGGAGCCGTATTCCTGGGGAAATTCCGGGCGGAGGAGGTGGCCATCAAGAAAGTGAGGGATCAGAACGAAACAGATATCAAGCACTTGAGGAAGCTCAAACATCCCAACATCATCGCCTTCAAGTAGGTCGTGGGACTTGTTATAAACGTACCTTTGTGCAGGCTCAGGTTCTCTGGGCAGGTCCCCCTTCCTGTCTACCTGTGTGTCTGCTGCTCCTCACTGTGCTTTGTTTGATAGGGGGGTGTGCACTCAAGCCCCGTGCTACTGCATCATCATGGAATACTGTGCCCATGGGCAGCTCTACGAGGTCCTGCGGGCAGGGCGCAAGGTCACCCCGCGGCTGCTGGTGGACTGGTCCACGGGCATTGCCAGTGGCATGAATTACCTGCACCTTCACAAAATCATCCATCGAGACCTCAAGTCACCAAAGTGAGTCTCAGCTGATTAAACATCCTCCAGTCTGGGTTCCTCAGGTCACCTGAGTGAGGCTCAGCTGATTAAAACATCCTCCAGTTGGGGTTCCTCAAATCACCTGAGTCTCAGCTATTTAAATGTCCCCTAGTTGGGGTTCTCTGGTTTTTTTTTTTGAGGAACAGTTTAAAGGTCAAAAGGCTGTATTTTTTTTTTCCCCTGTTGACTCAGAAGTAATGAGAGTGAAACTACTGAAACTCACTGGCACTCCCCTCCTGTGCTGCAGTTAAACTAGACTGGGAATGTTACCAGTATCTTACGTGATAAGTAGAAGTCATTTGATGATTTGATGGCAGCTGGTCCTTTTTGAAAGTGGGATATTCTGTTGCCTTCTGCTTTTTTTTTTTCCCCTTATTCTCTTATTTCCCTGGTTTTCTGAGATGTGTCTTCCTCATTTCTCTGTTGCTTTCTGACTAAAATGTTCTGGCTGCTTATATTCTCATTCCCTAGGTGTTCACCACTTCTTTAGCCTGTGACAGTGCATTAAGATAATGCTTTTAGATGGTTTACAGCACAGTTTAAAGTACAGCTTTGCCTCTGAATCCTCAGATACTTGTTAATTTGCAGTTTTATCGTGATTGATTTTTGACTTGTAGTATTCAGAAATGCATTTGAGGCACAAAACACAACAACCCCAAAGAGAGTGAGAGCTTTCATCAGTGCAAATATGTAATCTTTTCTCTTGTACTGCAGTTGTGAGCAGTGTGGCCTCATCAACTGGTTGTGTTAATTAAGAAGAGATTTAGTCCCAGTGGCTATTGTGCTACAAGAAAAATCACAAAATGCTGATTATTGTTTTTTTCCCCTCCAGTGTTTTAGTTACACACACAGATGCAGTAAAAATTTCAGATTTTGGTACATCTAAAGAGCTCAGTGATAAAAGTACCAAGATGTCCTTTGCGGGAACAGTGGCTTGGATGGCTCCAGAGGTGATACGGAATGAGCCTGTCTCTGAAAAGGTGGATATCTGGTGAGTAGTGTTAATGTTCAAGTGTCTTTGCCTTCTGTTTAGCCACTTGGTTTTCCATTACTTTCCACATTCTTTCCTCATCCTGTGTCTGGGAATGGTTTGCTCTGTGGTGGACTGATCCTTTCTCCACCTGGCCGGTGCCCTGAGCTATAATGGGAAGAGAAATGACACGTGTGAAGGTTCTGGATGAGGCTTAGTGCAGGCTGTGTCCTTCAGGGAGCAAATGCAGGGGTTCTGCCCTGTGTCTTTATTCAGCCCAGAGCTTTCTCAGGGCCCTCTCAGCAACCTCTGCAGCCAGGGTGGTGTTCCTGTGCCTTGTCCCCAGTCCAGGCCATGCTGGAGCTGTAGGGAGGCCTCTGCTCTGCTCCCCACCACCTCGTGCTTTCTGCACACCAGGCTTGGCTGCTACATGTGTAGGCACAGGATAACAGTCCAGTGAATCTGACCCTCGATCCAAGAGGGAGGAAACCAGGGTAGACTGTAAGTTTTAAAACCTGTTTCCATCCCATGTGAAACGTGCTCTGTGTCCACAGGAACACAAGGAAAGGTTCAGTCTCCATGCTATTAAAAACGCTTTAGAGTGCTCAGCCTTGGAGCTCCTATGGGAAGCCTCTCCACAGGTTTCAGGGCCCTCAAGGGAGCTGCATCTCTGTTTCTGCCTCATTATTTCTACATATTAAATGTCAGCAGCCAGGACAAATGCCCTTCTCCCTGCTTTGCAGCCAGAAGGAATTTTCCTTGTGGTTTTTCAGCTTCAGATGCTGTCATGTCCCTGGCACAGCAGGAAGCTGCAGGACAAAGCCCCGGGTGGCTCTGAGGGCAGTGGAGTCAGACAGCAGCCTGCCTGCTGCTCCAGTTGGAGCTTGGAGCTCTGGGATTGGCCTGAAGGTCAGGATTTCCTATAGGGAGGGTGGTGTGGTCTGTGGTATGCAGCTGTTCTGGTGTCCACTGTGGTGTGTGTGTTCATTTAGTGTGGATGTACAGCCCACAGCACAGCCAGCTCTGCTAAGAGAAAATACACTCGGCATTTGCCTTCTGAGCTCCTCCCTTTGAATCACAGGGTTGTGAGGAGGAATGGTGCTGGATTTCCACCCTCAGCTTTCTGTCCTTTAGAGTGGTTTAGGTTCAGGAGTATTGTGTGGAGCATCCTGTCCAATAAAACCAGCTGAGCATTGTGAGCACTCCTTTACACCTACCCTCAGTGACTTGGAGAGGTTGTTGTTTGTTGCAAATTCCTCTTGAGTCCACAACAGTGGTGATTGCTCGGACTCCTCCTTGCCATCCATTCCTCTCCCAAGACGAGTAAAAACGATGTTCATGGATGCTGGCAACAAATGAGAACAGTTCCTAAGCTGCTTATATGTCTGCTCTCTCTCATCTTTAACAGCATGCTAAAAAATAAATCTATAATCTTATCAGGAGTCTTGCAAATCCTTTGTCGGGTCTTAGTCATAACAAAGCTGAAACCAGATGAGCTTTCCTGGTAGTTTGTCCAACCACCTGGATTCCTGCAGCTCATGGATAAAAGTTTAGAGAGAAAAAATGTTCAAATTCTGCTTGTTTGGATTTTTTTTTCCCCCCACATGATTTGAAGCCAATGGGCTTTGAAAGTGCAATGTTTTTCACACATGAAGTTGTTTCCTGGCTGATGGTTGTTCAGACCTGGCAGTTTGTCCCTTAGAAGTTCTTCTGTACTTAATAAAAGCAACTGGATATTGGTACAAGCCAGAAACAGAAACACCCTTCTCATTTTTCAGCTGGTTGGACTCCCTGGCTTGGCAGGGCCATTGTCCCACAGAGGGATGGGGTGCAAGTAAGGTGACACGTCTGGGTTGGAAATGGAGATGGTTGTACCTCACCTGTGTCACAGCCCAGTTGTTGATGTACAGTAACAATGGTGGTGGTTCTCAGCAGCATTTTGTTTACCTCTCCATTGGCTGTTTTGGTGTTTCTTTGGTGTTTCATTGAGTGAAGATTGTAAATAAATCAAACAACACTTGACTGTTACAAATTTTTAGGTCCTTCCTGATCACTTCACTAAGGAAGAAAAGCAAAGTGAGTTTTCTTACCTGCATCTTTCAGTTCTTGTAGGAGAATCTTTCCCAAACTGAGTTATCTTAATTTTTTCCTTCATTATCCTTCCTTTCTTCAGCACAAAAGAAATATCAGATGGGACCTCGTGCTTTTGGTACTGACACTGGTACAAGTAGCATTTGTTTCCTAATTTCTGTGTTGCAGTAGTTGTAGTGCTGAGTCTCAAACTATCAAACTCTTACCTGGGAGAGCAGGTAACAGGAGAGGGAGATTTGGCTAGGGAAAAATAGGTTAAATATAAAAAAAGGCCACAAAACCTTTGTGGCATTGTCCCTGTAAGACACTCAGTCTTGTCTGAGCATTAGTCAATGCCCTGCTCTTACCAATGAGGACAGTCCAAAGTCTGTCTGAGAGAAGCTGCCTTTTCATTTAGCAGGGGGTAACAATCTGTACAGAAAGATGTGCTTTCAGGATCTTTAAAATCTCACAAAGAAATAGAAAAGTGTGGGTGAAAACCAGTGTGGTTTGGTGTTCAGCCCAGTGCTGGAGCAGAGGCCAAAGAGTCACCTGGGGTGTTAAAAACCCCTGTTGAACCTACTTGCAATTTCAGAGCAGACATTCCTACTTCCCTGTTTTTGCCAAACAAACTGTTCTTTTCAAGCTCCAGGGTGTGAATTCCATTTATCCTGGTTTATTTTTCCATCAGGTCGTTTGGGGTGGTTTTGTGGGAGCTGCTGACAGGAGAGATCCCCTACAAGGACGTGGACTCCTCAGCCATCATCTGGGGAGTGGGCAGTAACAGCCTGCACCTTCCTGTCCCTTCCACCTGCCCAGATGGCTTCAAAATCCTCATGAAGCAAACCTGGTAAGAGCTGAGCCCTGCACAGCACACACCTTGCCAGACTCCCAGTAAACCCGGTGAAACCAGAGTCAGGGTGGGAGTGCTGAGCCCAGAGCAGAGGGCTCTTAAATACTCTCACACTTGTCCCGAGAGCAGTAAGTTTTGGATCCTGCTTCCTTGTGGCAGTGGGGTTGAGTCCCAGAAAGGTGTTTGGAGGTTTGAGGAAATAGGGAGAGGCCTGTCTGGTTTGCTGGGTCGATGGGGCAGGGGAGGAAGGGGGCAGACTCTGGAGGAGGAGGAGCTGAACAGCAGAGAGGTGGGAGACTAGAGCCAGATGGAGCTCCAGCAGGTGGTAGTTACCCACGTTATCCATGAGTTACCTGTCCAGTGTCAATCAGGAGCAGGCAGCACAAAGGGCATCTTCCACAGTCTTCACAAAGACTGCTGAGTTGTAGCAGAGTAGAGGATAAAAAGTGGGAAGAGAATAGGAGCTGGAAGGAAAGGAGTAAAATTCCCTGAGGCTGGCTCCAAAGTGAAAGGAACTGATTTTTCACTCTGAAACCCCTTTGTAAGGGACTGACTTTTGGATTGGACAAAGAGAAATTCGAACTGTCTGGAACACAGATTTTCAGGTTCAGATCTGGAAAATAATTTGTTTCCTCCATGTACCAGATTAGAATTGAAATTCTTTTTCTTGGGCAGTGCATGAAGTGGTTTGCCTTTGTAATTGCATCTTGACACAGTGTCAAGGCTCTTCCAGCATTTTCCCACTCCATGAGCTTTCCCGGCCATCCTCTTCATGGCACAAAGAGGAAAACAGGCCGGAGCATGTCTGGATCTTTTCCAGTGGCCGTGTAGCCCTGATCCCGAGCTGCTGCAGTGGCTGTGCAGCTCTGTACAACAGTTAGTAGGTATGTACAGTTGTATCCCCACCTAGTGGAAGGGAGAGGTGGTTTGTAGGGGAGAGGAAGCTGAAGAAGCTGCTCCTGTCCTGAGCAAGGCGGGTTCAGTCCTGAAGCTCGAGTGAGATCTTTTTTTCCTCAAAAAACCCAAAAAAAGCCCTTTGTTCTAATCTCTCAGGGGCATGGTTCAGAGAATAGGTTCAGGTGGAACCCTTTCAGAAGGGCAGGAGAGGCTGGCAGTGTTCACCTCGTGCATCCCTGGGTCTGTCTGTTTCCCTCAGGCAGAGCAAGCCCCGGAACCGTCCGTCCTTCCGGCAGACCCTGATGCACCTGGACATCGCCTCTGCTGACGTGCTGGCTACTCCTCAGGAAACCTACTTCAAATCCCAGGTGAGTGGGGAAGGGCTGGAGCCCACGAGTGCTGGAGTTAGCCCCAAGGATGTGATTTTGGAGGCAAGAGTCTGGATCCATGATTTCAGTTTGATTCCTGGGGAGAGGCAAACTGATGGGTATTTGAAAATCTTTTACCTAGACTTTCCCAAGTTGAGACATCTGCTGACTTAGTCAGAGGCTCAGTGGTGCCTCATTCAATTCTCCCTGAGCCTGCTGACTCCAGATGCTCTGCTCCAGCTGTTCTCCCAGCTCTGCAGTGCAGGAGACCACGAGGCTGCTGGGAGCAGAACCTTTGCATTGGGAGTGAAGCTGAGGGCAGCAAGTGGGACACGGAGCTGGGACAGGGCAACAAAGGCACTCTGAGGCTTTGGGGAAGATCTCAAAGTATGATCTTAGAGATTCCTGAGTCCTACGCAGCAAGAAACTCTCTGCTCCCAAAGAGAGAAGGGAACCTTGCCTAGTATGGATCTATTGGTGTGGATATGACAAAACAGGAGCATTTATTAAAGCTACAGGAACCAGGTCTTCAAGGGGCAAATAGAGTATCACTCATGACAGCCATCATCACGAATAGAGCTTTCCAAATCATAAGCCTTTCTGCTTACTTTAGCTGGAAAAAATGGAAGAAAATGTTTTCTTGGAATGAAAAGAGCTTTAGGAGTTTTTCAAAATATTTTTTAGAAAATGCAGATATGTTTTAACTTCTCTAATTGAGGCACAAACTTGTAAATACCATTTGAAAATGCTGACGCTAAGCATGCTGCAGTGTTGTTACCCAAAATAATTCAGCTAACAGGAACCTGTAATTTTCTGTAGACACAAAGAACGTTGCCCAAGAGTTTTTCTGTGGTGCACCTAGAGATCCCAATCCTTTGTAAATACCTAAAAGCATTGCTTTCCCAGGCTGAATGGAGAGAAGAAGTGAAGAAACATTTTGAGAAAATTAAAAGTGAAGGAACCTGTATCCACCGGTTAGATGAAGAATTGATTCGGCGTCGAAGAGAAGAGCTGAGGTCTGTTGACAGTCTTTTATGTTTCCTGCTTGCTTTTCCCATCCAGCCTTCCCTTCTCCAGCTAAATGAGCCCGGGTCCCTCAGCTTGTCCTTATGAGGCTTGTGTTTTCTGCTCCTCTTGTTCTGAGGATCCCAGGACAGGATTCCTGGTGGCATAAATTTGGGCAGCCTATATCCCTTGTGAGCCCAGAAATCAAAGTTCCCTTGGCCGTGCCCTAGTCCTTGAGCACTGCTTGGTTGTTGGGAAGCTGGAGAGAAACAGTGGGAACTGTCCCTGCCCTTGGGCAGCCTCAACAGTTTGCTCCAGGCAAGTGTGCAAAGAATTGTGTGTTTTCCAGGGAATATTTCTACCTGGGTTTTGGTGTTTGTGGTGACAGCACTGAAGCAGGTACATCCATCTCAGTGGGAAATCCTTCTTGCTGTTTGCTGTGAACTTTCTCTGCCCTGGCACTTTCTTTGAATTAGTTATTCCAGAGAAGGGAACACACTCCGTTTGATCAGCCTGCTGAAATGCATTTTGAACATGAGACTAACTTCAAAATGAAAGCAGAATGTTTATTCTGTGTCAAAGCAAAGGGAACTGTGTGCTGCCAGTTTGATGCAGAGGTTGGTTGGTGTTCCTTGGCTCAAGGGACCTTTGGATGGTCACATCCTTTGGCTGTGGTTGCATTTGTCTTCTGCAGCTGCTAATGGAATGCAGACACATGACTTCTTTCCCTGTTTCTGTAGAAGCTGGTTTAGCCCTTTCTCTGTGCAAACAGGATGATCAGGGCTTGGCTCTTTCAAGGCTGTTAAACACTTTCTAAATCACACCATGATTTATTGCTGTATCAGGCTCATCATTTACTGTTCATTTTATCTGGAGTTCAGTGCAGTACAGCTGGAAAATTTGACTTTTAGAAGCCCTTTTCCTAAAGCACCTGCAATTTTCCTTATTCTCCTCTCTTGATCCATGGACATCAGTTTGGAATAATGACTTTTCTGCTTTGCAGGCACGCGTTAGATATCCGTGAGCACTATGAGAGGAAGCTGGAGCGAGCCAATAACCTGTACATGGAGCTCAGTGCTATTATGCTGCAGCTGGAGGTCCGGGAGAAGGAGCTCATCAAGTATGTGTCTCTGGGAATGGTGGCATGGATCTGGCAGTGTGCACATAGGAGAACAAAAGAATGCTTCATTTCTAACTTCATAGTGGTACTTATACATTTAGTGTCCCCTGGAAGAGCTGGCAAGCAGGGAAAGGCCCCTTGGGAGTGGATTCCTGCAGACCACTTAGTGCATGTCTGTACCCAGTGGGAGAAGGCACCTTTCCATTTGGTGCTGGCATCCTTTGGCCCCTGTGTAAAAGGAACAGCAGTGCTGCTCCTGGACTGTGTGCCAGGGCCCTGTTCCAGCTGCCTGATCCCTGCAGAGGGAATTTAGAAATGTCTGTGTCCTTACCCAGCATGTTGTGTTGCACCTAGCCATGGCTCACTGCGAAGCCATATTCCTGTCCAGCAGGACCTGCTCTTGGATAAAGAAAGAATTCATCTGGTTTTGTTCTTGTGATTTTTTTTTTTTCTTTCCTCAATGTTTCAGGAGGGAACAAGCAGTGGAAAAGAAATACCCTGGGACCTACAAACGCCACCCAGTCAGACCAATAATCCACCCCAATACAGTGGAGAAGCTGATGAAGAGGAAGGGGGTCTCCCATAAACCAGGCAGCCAGACTAAACGGTGAGAAAAAACCACCCAGTCCTGTGTAAGAGCCAGTGGCAGATCCCCACTGGGATGAACGGGCAGCTTGCTTCCCTTTGAGTCTGGTGGGACAGCAGGGTGGGACAAAGATATGTTCATTCTTGGGTTGCTCTGATCCTCAGAATCACAAGTGTTTAATTAACTGAAGGTAAAAGGGCTGAATCCTGCCATCCCTTCCACCCAGGCAGAACCCACAGAATCATAGCATGGGTTTGGCTGAATGAAGGAACTCTTGGTCCATGTGATTTTTGAGTAGATGATGCTGCTTGGACAGGAGGTATCTCCTGTGTTGCCTCAAATTCCTAAATGTCCAGCTGCAGAGAGCAGTTAGATCATCTGGAATGGTAGTAAGCAGGGGGAGGGATTGTGATAATCAGCTGCTCATCAGGGAGGATGGATTGTTTAGGAATTAATTAGGGATTTGAGATTTAGGAATTTGTGCTGTCCTTTCATCCATTTCTCTTCTACATGACTTTCAGAAAGTGAGATTATTTTTTCCAGAGGACTTGTGTATTTTATTCTTCCCTTTTTTTGGATTTCCAGGAGTTAGTCCTGATTAACAGTGAATAATCAGTTCTGAATTAATATCCCCACATGGCTCTGAGATGAGCAGCAGTTTGGGACTGTATTGTGCTGAGCATTGTACAGGCACAGAGTAGGAGCCATGCCCTCCCCCAAGGTCCTGGGAGGGAGCTATTTTGGGAGAGAGCGTCAAAATAAGAGCGGAAAAAGGAGAGTGTGTGACAACTATCGGAAGAAGCAGCAACAGGGAGCGTAGAGCAGGATGGGCTGAATGAAAAGGACATTGAGTGGAGAGAAAAAAAGGAAACAAAATGCAGGAGTGAAACAGCGGAAGGGGAGGGCGGCCTGTAGATTTTAGGAAGCAGAGTGTGCTTCTGCAGCACACTCCAGGCAGCTGCAGCTGCCTCTCCACCCTGGCTCTGGGCCGACTACACTTCTTCCCTCGTGGTTTAGTATGTGACTTGTGCTCGCTGTCTCCCAGGCCGGACCTGCTGAAGTCAGAGGGCATACCCAGCACCGAGGCAGCATCCAACAGCTCGCCAGTCTCAGGAAGCCCCAAAATGTCAACGCTGAGCGGCAAAAGCCGGTACCGCAGCAAGCCCCGCCACCGCCGGGGGAACAGCAAAGGCAGCTACAACGAATTTGCAGGGATCTTGAAAAACCAGCCAGCGCAGGACGATGCCCCCCAACCCCACAACCCCCCGCCTCACCCTGGGCTGCCGCCGGTGGGCCACAGCCACCTGCCCGGGCAGCACTCGCGGCTCCACGCCCATGGACAGGACATTGCCAACTGCGCCAACAACCTGCGGTACTTTGGCCCCGCAGCTGCGCTGCGCAGCCCCCTCAGCAACCACGCGCAGCGCCGCATGTCCGGCTCCAGCCCCGACCTCATCTCCGCGGCCATGGAGGCCGACTGCCGGCGCAGCATGGAGGCCAAGGAGAGCAGAGCTGACCGCTGGGAGTGTTGCAGAACGGAGCCGTACGACTCGTGTCTTCAGTGCAGGGACGAGGACGGTGGGCAGGGGCGGGTGGAGACAGTGGGGAGCCGCCCTCAGTCCCCGGCGTCCGCTTCCCTCTACGAGAGCGTGCAGTTCATGGAGAAGCTGGAGGAACAGGGCACGGCAGCATCCGGCCTGGGCACTCCCCAGCACGTGGCTTCCTCAGTGCTGCCTGGCAAGGCGAGGTCCCTCCAAAAGGTGAGGACAGAGCGCTGGGATTTGGAATAACAAAGCTTTCCCTTCCTTTCCCTCTCCACCGAGGGGAAGGTGTGTAGCGTAGGGTGGTGTGTGGGGACAGGACAGAAGCAAAGCCATGTTTGATACACACGCTGCATGTGCAGCTTTATCTCAAAGAAATTGTGCCTTGCTGGACTTTGCTTTGTGATGTGGATGTACTTTTAAAGTTAGTTTTATGGAGCTGTAGGGCATACTGCTCATTATGAGTGTTGTCATTTGGGGTTTTGGAAGGGCCTACTTCTGTTACTTGAAATTTTGCCAATTTTTGTTTGAGCTGAAACTTGTCCTGCCGAGTTTTTGTTGTTGAAACAGTCTCAAAATGTTTTCAAGCCTTTCTCGAAAGGAAAGGGTAAATGCGTTCTTTAAATATCACATAAGAGTTTCTCTGAGAATCTGTGGGGCTGCTGGGTCTCAGAACAGAAACTCAACATTTGCTGTGGTCTTTAGGACATGCCTTTTGCTGCACCTGTCAGAAACTGTCCTCCTGCACTGAAAGCCATAGTTCTCATGTATTTTGTGAAGATTTTGCAAGAGTCAAAAAGATGTTATGGCACAGTTGTACAGAAAGAGCTCTTTGTTCCTCCTGCTTCCATCCAGGTGGTAAGAGCAGGAAAACTGGGCCTGGGTAGAGAAGTGAAGGAAAATAGGATGATTACCATACCAAGAGTGTGGTTTGGGCACAGAGTGAAGGGAGGGTGACCTTGTATAGTGAGGAGACAGGATGAGATAGAGGCTGAATCTGAATGAGGGGCTGACAGATTGAACAGGATAGGAGGCGGCTCTAAAAAATAAGACTGGTGGATTTGGATGGGAAAAGGAAAAGAAAAGGCTCTGTGCTCACTGAGCTGGTGAAACCCACCAGCAAGGGCTGTGTCATCTCCCATCCTGCTCTGTGGTGGAGAAGAGGGTTGAAGTTGTAAAGCCAAGGGTGCCAAAGCAGCTCAATTTATGTGGGTTTTCAGAGTCCAGATCCAGGAATGGCAGCTTTAGGGCTGCCTGGAATAACCTCCTCCTAGTAGGACAATGTCTGACTCAGTGTTCCCTGATACACAGGCTGTTTTCTGATCTAGGTTGTTGCAGCCTGTTGGCACAGTGACTTTGTCCCAGAGGAACAGGGGTCAGGTATGTTTGATCCTCCACAAATGTGACACCACTTTTGTCCTCGTTTTCTGCCAGAGCGGTGATGACTCGTCAGAAGAGGAAGAGGGAGAAGTAGACAGTGAAGTGGAGTTTCCTCGTAGGCAAAGGTAAAAGGTGAATTCACTCTAATCTCTCTTTGGTGGGACAAAACTCACGAGGAGAACTGGCACAGCAGCTGCACAGCAGCACTGAAACTGGGGAAGGTGCAGGCAAAAGAACAGCTGATCCCTTGTGGCCACTCCCTGCTCCAACCTGTCCTGAGATGTTCTCTCTGGTACAGCTTTCCTGCTGCAGGCTGTTTGCAGCACAACTTGGTCACACTTGGTAATGTTATTCAGCCTACAAAAGTTAGCTGCTGCATCTGTTTCACCAGAATCAGACTTAGTGGATGTTGGAACCTTTTGTGGGCTCTTTCCAATGTTGTTTATTAACTGTCACTGCAGTGGGGGAGACTCCAGCACCTTTGTAGTTGAATTCAGATAAGATGGAAGAGCCAGTAGATCAAATTTGATGGTGTTGCCTTAAAATAAGACTTAAGGGAGTGTTCCTACAAGTGCCTGGGTAACAGCAGGCTTTTACAGTCCTGTGCTCAGGAAAGACATCGTGGAACTGCTGCTGTAGCTTTATGAAAGCAGCTGCTTGAAGTGCAAAGGTGATCCAGTGGGCAAATAGTTTAAAGGTTTGTTTTAAAGGAGAAAAGAAGAAAATAAAAGCTTGTCTGCTGTTGTACACATTCACAGCACGCCTGCTGCTTAAATCCTTCATTGCCTCAGCTCAAATACCATGGTAAAGTTTAGGAAGGTACTGAGAAGTGTGACAAGAGTGGTTAGGGATGGTTCCCATAGAAGAAGAGATTAAAACCGTGAGAAATGTTTGTCTAGCATGAGGAGAGGCAATACTGGAGGTGCATGAAATTGTAATTTATCTGGGGAAAATAGACAAGGAATGATTCCTTCCATTCATGTTAGGGACAGCCTGTGAAGGAAATGCATTTAAAATGAACAAAAGGAAGTGCTTTTTCCATCCGGAACATTTTCAGATGTGGGGCTCATTGTCAAGGTGTGCTGTTGAAATCAAACCATGAACAGCCCTAAGTGTTGATTTCCATCAGTGACTGAGCACTGTCATCCAGGTTTGAGCTCAGGAGTTGGATTTGCTGAATGGTACAAACCAGGGAGAGATGCCAGGAGAAGGCAGGCCCTGCCTGCACTCCCTGTTCTCATACTTTTCCCAGATTATTCCTTCCTACCTGGGGTTGGAGGCAGAACTTTGGGCTGGATGAGTTATCTGACTCACCCAGTTCCTGTGTGTGTTGTTTCCTCTGTGATTTACTGACTCGGGAGATTAGAAGGAGAACAAATGGCCTGTTCCATGGGATAACCAGCTGTGGGTCTCCTGCCATGTTCATTCAACTGATGGGTTGTACCATTACTGTTGAATCCTGGCACAAGGCCATTTCCACAGTCAAGGAACTGTGAGCCTATTTTTTGAGCTCATGTGCCTAAATCCTACCTGCCTGTTGGGATCACTGCCAGGCCATGCAGATTCCAGGTGAGTTATCTTGAACCCCACAGTACAGCCTTCCCTTAGGGAAAAGCACAGTGAAATAAAAATATGCCCCAGGGCAGATCGGCTGATGTGGACATGTAGCAGACAGGACCAAGTAAGAACAGATGAATTTTAAAGGTGAGAATTTTGGTCTAAACCATTCAAAAGAGGTAGAATTCTGTAACTCCAGGGTCTGAAAGGCAGCCTGACAGGAGTGGGGTCTGCCAAGGGCTGGTGATCCCAGGTGGACACTGACCCCCTCTCCTGGTTTGCAGACCCCACCGCTGCATCAGTAGCTGCCAGTCCTACTCAACCTTCAGCTCCGAGAACTTCTCTGTGTCAGATGGAGAGGAGGGGAACACAAGTGATCACTCCAACAGCCCGGATGAGCTGGGCACCAAGCTGGAAGATGAGCTGGCTGAGAAGCTGGAGGACATGTTGTCCCAGACTCCAGAGATCCCCATTGAAATCTCCACGCAGTCGGATGGGCTGTCGGACAAAGAGTGCGCTGTGAGGAGAGTCAAGACTCAGATGTCCCTGGGCAAACTTTGTGCAGATGAACACAGCTGTGAGGTGAGTTGTAAGCTCACTATCCCCTCTTCCTTCTGCTCAGTGCAAAAAAACTAAGTAAATCCTATGGAAAGAAATCCAAGGGCCAGGAAGTTGGAACACTGCCTGTGAAATGCTGTGGTAGGTGCACTATGGCAAAGCCACTGCTTCAATACCTAGTCTTCCTCATACTTGGCAGTAGGTGGGGGAAAGTCACACAAACAAAGCTGAACATAATGTGCTGGTCAAGATGAGTGTGATTTTGGGAGGCTGTCAGACTTGCGGTTGCATTAAGTGGGATAAAAATAGATAATGAAATGGAATGGATATAAACTGCCTCAAACATATCCATCAGCAGCCTTGCTGATGAAGCTGGAATGATTTTCTTCCTTTTCCTGCCTTTCAAATGTTTGGAAGGGGTACCCCCTCCTGTGCTGGTGGTCACCTTTGCCTGGCTGCTCTTACATTATGGGGTGGTGTGGATGATGTGTAGTACAGGGGTGTTGCTTAAGTCTCCCCCTTTCCTTTTGCTTTGCAGAACCCACCACAGTTTGGAGAATCAGACTGTGACTCTTCTGAAGGGGAGTGTTCTGATGCCACGGTCAGGACCAATAAGCCCTGCAGCTCTGCTACTTGGTAACACAGATCTCCCCCAAAGCTTCCTGATACTGGCATTTTGATTTCCCTGAGATTCCACTTTGTTCCCCTTCATCACATTTTACAGGAAGAGAAGATGCTTCTCCTTCCCACCCCAGGAGTGATTTGCAATAACCTGAATCTCTGGAAAATGTCCAAATGAAATTAATTCTCTTTGAGCATTTCAATCAAGAATGGCAGGGATGTATTTTATTGAATAATCTAGTTACTGTAACATGGATATTTATTTTTTTGACATTTTAACACTTTTTACTGTAAAGAGTGGATTGTATTTATAGACATACAGACTCATTGCAAAAAAAAAAAATGTTCAGAAAGCAAGCACACTACAGAGAAACATCCTGGGAGTCCTGCCTGGACAGCTTTGTGTACAGACGAGGGGGATTCTCTTGCTGCTTGCACAGGGGACCAGGCCTCGTGGCCCTGAAGATTGGAGAACAGATCAAGAAAACTAAACCACTCAGTCTTATCAAGTGAGGAAAAGCAGAAAGACCTGACTGTAGGGTAACCTGTGAACAAAGCGTTTAGCCAGCTGGGTCAGTTTTAATCAGAAGGTGGACATGTTCCTGGAGAAAACCGGTACTGAGGTGCTAACATCCAGGGTCTTCTGAGTCGATGCATCCCCAGGAATGTAATAGTGGGGTTTATTTTAAGGATTTTTAGTTTCTTTTTTTAATCAGCATTTTGTTGTGCGATCCTGCAAATGTATTCTAACCTCGTCCTCTCGAGAATTGGTGTCAGAGCACTTCTTAACACTGTCCCTGCTTCACTCTGGCAGTGTCGACCTCCAGCTGAGCAGGGAAACCTCTTTCAGATGCAGTGTGCCATTTCCCAGTTTACTTCCTCCTCTTACCTCCTGTCTGTTTCAGTCAGTCAAAGAAATCAATCCAATCAGTGTTGGCAAAGCAAGGACTTGCAAAGTGTGGAAGCACGTTCCGCCGAGCCCTTCTGGGGAGGACACTGGAGACGCCTGGACTGGACTGGGAGAAGCAGCCTCTCACCTCCAGCAGCATCGATAACCAGCAGAGAGCTGTGTGCTGAGGGGGAAGACTGGGAATCACTGGCCTGGCTCAGAGCATCAGCCCTGCTCTGGCTCCTTTTTCACTGTACATTCTTGGAAGCATTGGCAGCTGCCTGCCCTTCATGTCAGGCTTTGTGCAAAGCAGGTTGCACAGGGAATCTGATGGTGGCTGTGGCACAGCTGTGTCTCGGGTGTGCCCGAGGCCTCTGTATCTCCTCCAAGCTGAAACTCTGCAGGTGAAAGTAAGGATAGTACTAGTATGTGACAGGCCGAGGCATTGGCAGATGAGAAAAATTTGTTTTCTGATAGAACTCATAGTGCCTTCCCTTCAAACACTACTCTTCTAAAAATATTGAAAGAGAACAAAATGATAGAGCACGTTCCCCCCCCTTCCTTAGTTGATGTCCCATTGCAAGAGCTCTCCCTCTGCCCTTCCCAGCGTGCTGGCACAGCCAGCCTGAGGTGAACGGCAGGAATGGACCATGGACAGGTACTTCTGTTGCTTTGTTTGTTTACATTTTATGTTAAAATATTGGTTTGAATTTAACTGTGGTAATTTATAGCCTTATGGCAAAGTGAAGGAAAATGTCTTACCTATACAGAGAGCAGTATTGTATGAGTTAAATTATCCCGTATTTTTAAATTTTTGTAGCTGGACTACAGACAGATCTTAAGTTATGATGTTATTTTATTATTTATTATCATTTCTGTAGATCAGAAGGTTGGCTTCACCGCTAGCACAATTGTAATCTGTTTGTGTGGTGTTACCTTCTCCCTGGTCGCCGGCGGGGTGGGAGCAGAGCTGGGCTCAGTGGCTGTCAGGAGTTACTGCTTCTCGTGATTTCCAGGAGAGGGAACAGAGAGGGAGGGAGGGATGGATGGATGGCTGCAGTCAGCCCTGTGTGAGGTTCCTCGTGGGTAGTGCTGCAGTTTGCTCACTGCAGTTGCTGGTAGGAGGCAGCCTCTGAACTGGTGGGAACGGTGATCAGGGAGTCAGTGGCTTTTGAATTGATCACCGAGAGAATAACCGTGACAAGATCAAGGTTGGATGCAAGGGCATCCAAAAGGACATTGCTCCGGGCAGCGGGTACAAGATCAGGGTGGCCAGCAGTGGATCCACATGGTGGATCACCCAGGCAGGACCAAACAGGCTGCTGGAGAGGGAGTGACCTGCTCAGCCCGTCTGCAGCAGCAAGGCTGGCTTTGGGTGGAGGCACGAGGCCATGGGGAGTGAAGCTCTTTTCTGGCTCCTTTCTTGTTTCCTCTCTCTTCCCATCCCTCCTTTCTCCTCCCAGATGTTGTCTGTCCTTTGGCCAGTGGCAGGAGGAGGTGGCTTTGCTGTCAGGGTGTGAGAGGCATTTGGTAACGGATGGTTACTCAGGAGGCTGAGGGTGGGAATTAGCAGTGGAGAACTGCATGCCCATAACATACTGTGGTATAAAGAGGTTGGGAACTGCCATCAGGTGTCTCCCAGCAGAGAATGCCAGGCCCTGTGCCCCTGTGGAGACTCTGCTCAGACCTGGCAGGCTCCCTGAGCCCGGTGTCCTTGGACAGCCCCTCACAACAACCCAAACTGGAGCTGCCTCTGGCTCAGGCCTGTCAGTCCCTGCAGGGACTCCAGCCTGTGGGGATTCAGTCCCAGACAAACAGATCCCAGAGGGGTTTGGGTACTGGTGGTCTCTGGTTAGGCTCCACCACGCAATGAAGCTTCTCTGGGCTTGCAGAGAAGCTTTGATGTGTGGGATTTTGGGACCCTTCTGGGCCAGCTGTCCCAGGTGTGTGCAGGGACGCACTGGCCTGTTCTGCAGCCTGGGCAAGCAGAGCTGAACCCTCCAGGCTGCCACATTTAGCTCTAGTTTCCTTACACACCCAGGTCATTGCACTGTTATGGTCCAGTGTCGCTGCTCTTACCCACTGCCTCCAACACATCCCTCTGGGAATGCCACTAGGGCAGCCCTCCTTGCCCAAGCTCGTGGAGGTGTCACCCCAGCCTCCCCCTGCACACACATCTTGTGCAGGCAGCGCTGGCTCGGCACCCCCCCATTCCCAGGGTGGTCACTGTCCATTCTGCAGGGGGTTGTATAGGATTTTCCTTAGTGGAACCTCCCTGGAATGGCATGGATGTGATCTCCACGTCACTGTACGGGCGCCTCTGCTGCGGTTCCTCACCCTCTCTCCCAGCAGGGTCTGGGGCTCAGAGGTGGAAGTAGACCTGCTTCCTCCTCATAGTAACACCATGTTCGCAGGGCAGGAGTGACCCACGGGTTCCCTTTCCAGCATCCCGAGTTCCCTGATCCAGTTCTCATGGCTGCCGACAGCTCCTGAACACTAGCCTAGATTTTCTCCCAGAGCTGAATGTTGCCCTCCCCACTGTCGTGTTAAGTACCCATTTCATCTTGGCCCTGTCCAGTAGTGTTCATCCCCTCCTTCCTGCTCTGTGGATTCCTGAGACAAACTTGATTTTTTTTGTATTGACCAGTGTACAGTGATGGAAACAAGAATGACTATCAAAGCAAACAATGCATGGAATAAAAAGCCAGTGTACTTCAATGCTGCAGGCTGGTCTGGTGATCTGGGAATGGGTTCCTATGGACTTTGGGATAATTGTCATGAAGCCCTGCTCTGGGTCTCCCATCTGCCCCTTTCCATGCCAGGAAGGTTACTTTATCCTCAAAAGGGCGGGAAAACTCGTGGAGAGCAGAACAAGGAGGTGTAAATACCAAAACCCCAAGAGCAGACATCATCCCTGGGGGGGGATGAGGGTGGTGAGGCCCTGGCATGGGTTGCCCAGAGAAGCTGTGACTGCTTCCCTGGATTGTCCAAGGCCAGGTTGGACAGGGCTTGGAGCGCCCTGGGATAGTGGAAGGTGTCCCTGTCCATGGCAGGGTGTGGAATGAGATAACCTTTAAGGTCCCAACCCAAACCATCCCAGGATTCTGTGTTCTCCAGCAACTGGGACACAGCCCAGTGTTTATTTGGAAACCTTCTACTATACAGGAGCAAATGTGTAGGTTTCAAAGTGCTTCTCAAGGACAAATCCCTGCCAGCCAGGAACATTCCTGTTCTTTTTCCTTTCAGTCTTTAGGGGGAGCAGCAGCCACTGACAGACTGGAGAAGCAATCTCTGGTGTATTCTGACACAACTGGTATATACAGCCAGCCCCAATCCCAAGCATTTTGCTGCAGGGTGTGCTGGTTTAACATGGAATCAAACAAGTCTTCTACAGCTGCATCCTGAAACAGCATTATTTTCTCAGCAGGGTGCTTGTGCCACTGCACTGAGCAGAAGAGTTTGTCATTTTAGACTAAAAATACTAAATCAGTCTGGGATTGGAAGGAGCAGGACCTGCCTGCTACCTCCAGGGCAGTGCTTGGCCCCGTGTGCCACAACTGGGACTAAGGGATTCCTTTTTTGTCCCCCTGGCAGTGGGCTGGCCACACCCTCAGGCACGCAGGAGACTTGACTGAAACAAAACAGGCCAATTAACCAACTGTTCACCAAAGCCCTGTATCTCTCCGTGCAGATACATGCACAGGTAAAACATTCATTAAAAATAAGACCCTTACACCTCCTCCGAGATGAGGAGGACAATTAAAAAGTGCCACTGTTCTTGGTGGCACAGAGCATGCAGAATATAACCCCCAGGAACAGAGACCTGCAGCTTTTACCCCAAGACTGGGGCACCTGAGCCATCACAAGCTCTTTCTGCCATTGAGTGTCTGGGTTTGCTTGTTCCCATCCAGCTTCAGGTGCTTCTTGCTGTATCTCTTGATGAGGGTCCCCGGTATCAGCGCTGCCATGGCCATGGCCAGCAGTTTGAGCAGAGTGTCCCAGGAGAAAATGGCATCCAGAGAGGTGATCTGTGACAGAATGGCCCCTGTCTGCACACAGATGAAATTGTATGGTGTAAGGCCTGAAAGGATCAGAGCAGAAGAAAGCTGTTAGCAACCCCTCAGGGAAAATTAGCTCAAATATGGCCAAACACAGAATGGCTGGGTTTGCAAGGGACCTTTGGAAGTCATCCAGTCCAACCCCAGGCAGGGTCACTTGGAGCAGGTGGCAAAGGAACGTGTCCAGATGGGTTTGGAATGTCTCCAGAGGGAGACTCAGCCTGTTCCAGTGCTCTGACACCCTCCATGGAAAGAAGTTCTGCCTCATGTTGAGGTGGAACTTGTGTTTTAGTTTATGGCCATCACACAGACATAGGGATCTGTGCTTAGAACAGTAAGAATGGAGTGCAAATGAAAACTTGCAGCATTGGGAACACACTTATTTGCAAAATGCTCTGAGACCTCAAGGCAGCACAGAGGCAAAGAGTTAAATGGGGCAGTCCCAGCTCTGCCTCTGCTGCTCTGCCTTCCCAGGCTCAGGGATGATGAGTGGCAGTGTCACACTGTCCTCTCAGATGTGTCCCCAGGCCTTACCGATGAGGACGGACAAGAAGAACTGGGACACAGGGATGTTTAAAATGGGAGCTGAGAGGTTCAGAAACCAGTTTGGTGTCATAGGGAACAGCCTCAGGAACAACAAGAAGAAGAATAAGGAGCTCCTGTTCTCTTCTACCTGCCAAGAAAAACATTCCACATGATTTCTGCTCCCCAGATGGCAGTAACACTGGAAGGGCCATGATACTAAAGTGAGTAACTTTTCTTCTAAAGTGCCACAACATCACTCCAGAACTGATGTAAAGCAGCAACATCATGTCTGTATGGGAGTGTAAGGTTGAGCCAGCTCTCTCCAAGGAAGTGGTGAAAATGGGATCTCACCTGCACGAGAGATCAGGAAGGCAACAGCAGAGCCCCTCCAGCTGTACAACTTGGCACAGGATGGGTGGGGGCAGGTCTGGAGCACAGGGACTTCCTAATCAATGCTTTGTCTTCTGATTTTCCTTGGGATCTGGGATTTTCCCCACAGAAAAAAGCAGCCTGCTCCTGGACTGTGCCCTCAGCAGACCTGGTGCATCTGCTGCACACATTCATGTTTTCACTAAATGATCCTAAAAGCAGCCTGACCCAGGGACGTCCCAGGTGTGTCAGCAGAACCACCAGTTCTTACCTTCCTTTGCAGCAGAGCCACTCTCTCAGGGAAGTAGTGGACAATGAGCTGCTTCCCAAAGGCAGCAGAGAGCAGGTAGCAGAGGGTGGCTCCCACAGACGTGAGGATCGAGCACAGCACGAGCCCCATCCATGGCCCAAAGAGTGCTCCAGCCAGGACATTCTGTGGGGACAACATGGAGTGAGGCCCAGGGAACACAGAGTGTCACAGAACAATCAAGGTTGGAAGGGAGCTCTGGAGATCATCCACTCCCACCCTGCTGCCCAGGCAGGGTCACTTGGAGCAGGTGACACAGGAATGGAATGACACGTTTGGAATGTCTCCAGAGAGGGAGATTTCCATGACTTCCCTGGGCGTGTTCCAGTGCTCTGCCACCCTCCATGGAAAGAAGTTCTGCCTCATGTTGAGGTGGAACTTGTGTTTATCTTATGGCCATTGCTCCTTGTCCTGTCACTGAAAAGTCTGGTAACATCCCCTTGGTACTCACCTTGGAAATATATATATGGATGAATGAGATCCCCTCAGTCTTCTTGAAGACACCCAGTCTTCTCGAGACTAAACAGGCCCAGCTCCTGCAGTCGGTACTCCTCAGAGAGATGCTCCCCACCCCTCATCCTCTTCATGCCCTCCACTGGACCCTCTCCCGTACCTCCCTGTCTCACTTGTCCCGAGGAGCCCACAACTGGGCACAGCACTCCAGATGCGCTCACCAGGGCCGAGCAGAGGGGCAGGATCACCTTCCCGATGCCCCCTTGGATCCCATCTGCCCTCCTGGCCCCAGGGCGCACTGCTGGCTCACAGCCAGCCCACCACTACTCCCAGGTCCTTCCCACTCTTGCCGCTCTCCGGCAGCTCAGCCCCGAGCCTGGGCCGGTACCGGGGGTTACTCCTCCCGAGCTGCAGGACCGCTGCGGTTCCCTGTGGCTCCTCCTGACGGAGCCGCGATGCCCCGGCCTCGCACTTTGCCCCCGCTGCCCCCGCCCGTACCAGGAGGCTGGAGCCGGGGATGGCGAAGCTCTGCTTGTACAGGTAAGCGCCGCAGAACAGGGCCAGCGCCGCGCCCCGGTGCTGCCGCTCGTAGTCCCGCAGCGCCTCCGCCAGGTCCCGCAGCTCCTCCAGGTCCGCCGGGAACCGCAGCGCCCTGCGGGGGGAGAGACACACGGGCAGCACCG
>WEIV01006920.1:0-10890 GCA_013390005.1 Calyptomena viridis
CACGCAGCGTGGGGCGGGGAGAGCCCGCACGGCCCCTTCCACACACAGAGGTAACACAGACACAGACCCGGCAATGCCGCTCCCGCAGCGCCGGGAGGGGGGGCGGGCAGGAGGGGGAAAGGGTGGGAAACCCCACGGTAGGGACATCACGGCCCACCCTGACACCCAGCGGGATGAGGGTGCTCGGGAGTCCGGAAGGGAGGGAGAGAGGCTGGGGACACACGGGGTGAGACCCCCAACGGTGTCACAACCTGGCACCCAAAGCCAGCCCGTGCTCCCGCTGCAAACACGGTACAAGAGGGATGAGGGTCTCCGGGCACTGCGGGGCTGGTGCCCACCAGGTGATGGAAACACCAGCGGTGGGAGATGGTACAGGGGGGGCCTGGACACTGGTACTGCTGATGGGGGGGCCAGGGAGGGTCTTGTGCCCAGTAAAGGCAGAGCTCCAGGGTCAGGATCCCACCCCCCGAGCCCAGAAACCACCAAAGGCACAGGGTGGGCAGGGGCACAGCTGGACACAAATCCTGGCTCAGGGTCAACCGTGGTCTCCCAAAGAGAATCATTAAGGTTGGAAAGGTTCTGAGATTGAGTCCAACAGTTCCCCAGCACTGCCAAGGCCACCACTAACCCATGCCCACAAGTGCCACATGCACACGGCTTTTAAACCCCTCCAGGAATGGGGACCCCTGCCCTGGGCAGCTGTGTCAGGGCTGGACAACCCTTTCAGTGAAGGAATTCCTCTTGTCCTGTCCCTTGTTCCCAGGAGCAGAGTCCAATCCCCCCCCCACCACCACCAGCTCCCGCCTCCTATCAGGGAGTTGGAGAGAATTCCAGGTCTTCCCTGAGTCTCCTTTTCTCCAGGCTGAGACCCCCCAGCTGATCCTGGTGCTCCAGCCCCTTCCCCAGCTCCATTCCCTCCTCTTGACACACTCCAGCCCCTCAATGTCCTTCCTGTCCTGAGGGCCCCAAATGCCACTTACACAGGAAAGAACCAAAGCAGGGCTGAACCTGCTCCCTTCTGCCACAAAGAAAACACAGTTGTCCTTGAATAAAGCCCCAGAGGATCCCAAAATGCCACCCACTCACCCCAGGGTTAGACAGACACTTCAATCACTAATACAAAATAAATAAATGAATAAATTGGTGAGCTAAAAAAGCCCCATTCCCCCAAACTGCTCCGTTTCCAGCCATTATTTATTTCTCCTCTGTCACAGCCACTCCAGTGTAGCAGCAAAACCTTCCAGTTCAGGAGGCAGCAAAGTTTCAGGTACCACTTTTCTTTCTGAACTGCATCACATTTAGCATTTCAAAGCAAATAAAGACCTGGTGCTACACCAAATTCCCACTGGCACAGTGCCATGAAAGTGGTGTTGGAACAGCAGACACAGGTACACAGGTGACACCCAGGTGGTCCCAGACTCCATCGTGGCATCACCTACCAAAGTGCACCAGGGAGAGGGGGAGAAACAGGAACCAAAATCATTGGTATCTTTTGAAAGTTTCATCTGCAAAATATTTGTCTGAAAACCTCTTGTCTTGAAGCAGGTCTGTGGTATGGAGTAGACCAAAGAAGCAGGAAGAAAAGATAATTAGGAGGAAGATGGATTAAAGATGCTGATGCCAAACAGGGCTGGTCCCATCCCATCACTCATATCCCTTGTTTTAAGGTGGGAATGCAGGAAGGGGTGACCCAATCACCAGAAATCTGTATTTATTTCCCCCCAAAGTTTCCCCCATTCATCCACCTGGATGCTCTACTCCCTCCCTGCAGTTTCCAAGTTGGCAACAGGCTGGGGTCACAGAGTCCTGGAATGGTTTGGGGTGGAAGGGACCATAAAGATCACCCAGTTCCAACACCCTGCTATGGGAAGGGACAGTTTTTAACCCCGTGGGCACCAAGAAACAGAAACCACTCTAATGGGGCTTCTCAGGGTTTCTGAGCCCTGTCTAACCACCTTCACCAATTACAACTTCATCTTCCTGGCCTTTGCAGAGGCTGAGGGTAGGGGATGGACCCCACAGCACAGGCAGCAAGTGCTCCCCAGCCACGTTCCTCACAGAAAGGTTCCAAGGAGCTGCTCTTGGCACTAAGATCTGCTGAAAGGGTCTCCCCACTGCTCAGCTGGGACACACACACACCAGAAGTGGCTGCTCCTTGGGATTGGGAGCCATCAGACAAATCCCTGCTCAGTTTGTGTGGCACACAGGTGACATACTGAGCAGGCACATGCAAAAAACAGGCTGAAGACTGAAAGGGTGTAAGCAGTGCAATGCCTGGGAAAGGTCAGGGCCAAGGGAGAAGCTGGACAGCCCCATGTGCCTTTCCCAGAGCCAGACCACCCCATGTAGCTCCCAAATGACACCCTGAACAGGCACTGGCAGAGCAGGTCTGTCACTGGGAACTGGTTTTAGTGGAGCCAGAAGCGACAATGAGAATGTTTAAGTAGCAGCATGGAAAAAACATTCAAATCTTCAACTACTGCATTTGGTCTCTGCTTTAAACAAAGGCACCTCAGGCCCCAGTCCCACTGTCTGTACCCACATCAGACTCCTATAAACATAACAGGAGCTTCTTCCTAAACCTCCAGGTTTGATCTTTCCCAGCCCAAACTCTGAGTCTTACACCAACACTTGTACAATGATCTGCACATGACACGTGAGAGCTTGAGAGACAGCAATAGGATAAATATTCTTCATCATAATATAAATATGCTGTAGAACATCTCAACAAGGGGGGCAAAGTGCTTTTTCTTCCCTTAATTAAAATAAAATAGAAACCTAAATATAACTGTCTCGACCACAACAGAAGGTTCAACTCCTAAAACATGTGAATAGTCTAAATGACACTTAAACTGACATTAAAGTGGTGCAGGCAGTGCTCAGTCCTTGGGGACTCGGAAGTTGTCCTTCTCTTTCCTGATGGCCCCCATGGCTCGGATGGGGTCAGTCTCCCTGGCGTGCTCCTGGACTGTCTTCTCCCTGCCAGGAGGGAAAAGCAGGCGCAGGATAAAATCAGTTGTGAAGTCACAACTATCATGTTTTGCTGCATCAGGGGGAAAAGCTGCACTTAAAGATCAAAGACTCAGCTTTGGCATCAGCTTATCAACTCCCCTTGTTTGAAGGCTCATGGGCAGGAGGAAATTGCAAACAGTCTCCTGCCTCCAACAGCAACTTCTGCTGTGCCAAACTGGGCTTGATGAGAGAACATGATGACACAACAAAGCCTGCTGTGTCCCCTGAGTCAGGGACAGATGCTCACCACAGCCCTCAGACCCAGCAAGCCTCTGCCAGCACAGCCAGCGTGTTTTAAGGAGAGTCTTGAAAGCATCCAAGCAGGAATGCTCTTTGTTTGGAGATCCTTGTTTGGAGATCTTTGTCTTACAGCTCTTTGTTTGGAGATCNCCCAAGCAGGAATATGCAAGGCAAGAGAGCAATTCCCACTTACAGCTCTTTGTTTGGAGATCCTCCCCCTTCCCACATCCCCACTCCCAGCACAAGGACCATTCATTCCCACCCCCACTTCTCCTCCATACCTCACTCTCATGAAGGGGTTGTAGGTAAACTCCTCTTCAATGGTGGAGGGGATGGTGGGCTCACCACTGTCATACCGTGCCTGCAACCAGGAATGGTTGGTGAACAAGGAATGTCCTGTATTAACAGGAAGTTTCCAGGAGGGTCACATCTCCACCAGACAGCAAACTACCTTCTCTGGGCACACCTCAAACCTTGTTCCCCAACACATCACCCCCCTGGAACACAACATCCTGCAGCTCCTGGCTCTTAATTCTCCTCCCTCAGCATTTCTCTCTTCCCAGCATTGTTTCCTCTCCTCCATCTCCTCAGTGAAAGCATCAAGTGTAGGGAAAGGATGATCCAGCTTACCTTGGCCCACGCAAGCTTTTCATGGATATTTTCATTATTGGGTTCAACGTGCCGAGCAAACTTGAGATTGTTGATGGTGTACTCGTGACCACAGTAAACTCTCTAGGAAGAGGAGGGAAGAGTGACACTGGGAAACTCAGAAGGTACAAAGGTGGAGTGCCAGGTGCCACCATCAGTGTCACAGGACAGCAGGAAGAACAGTCAATCTGAGGACACACAACACTCTCCACCAGAGACGTGCACGGGATAAGTGCCAGGAGTTACCAGCCAGGACTACCTGCCAATTTAACAGATTAAAGAGCCCCATGTCTCAGCACAAGAGCCTTTAATCAGCAGCCCCTGCTCTTTCCCCACAAACACATTTGGGGCAGGCATTTCCTCCCCAGAGGACTCCACCTATCCAGCATCAAAGACAATTCCCAATGTAAGCATTCATTCCTTCCACACACGAGAAACTCTCTCTTTGAACAACAGCATTATTAGGAAGGCCTTTTCTTTGATGTCTGTGGTGGTTTCTGGCTGGTTAAGTTCACAAAAGGAGGGATTCCTACCGTTTGGGGGTCCAAGCTGCCCAAAATCTCGATCAGTGCCTTGTACATCTCCTCCGGGGTTCCCTCGAAGAACTTGCCACAACCAGCCACGAACAGGGTGTCACCTGCCAGGGAGGGGTGACAGGGCATCAGGCCCCCACAAGGCTCCTGAGCACAGGGTCCCCCAGGGCTCAGTCCTGCCCTTGTCCTCACCACAGCAGCAGAAGGCACTGGGACAGCCAGGCTGTGCCACTGCCCCACGTGGGCTCGGTGCCACATGAACACACGTGGCAAATGTGGCTTCTAAGGCAGGAAAGCCCAGAGCCTCAGCAGGCACACCCTGCCAGCACCTCTCTGTGGAGTGGACAAGGAATACTTGCTCTTGGCTAAGTAGCTCAACAAAGATGAGTCACCTCTGCATTTCTCACCAGTGCTCCCTAAAATCTTGCTTAAGCCATTACCTCTTCCAGGCAGCAGCTGATGCAGGAACAGTGGGAAGGACAGGAATGACCTGGAGTCTGAGGAGACTGAGCACAGCCTCAGGGATGGGGGGGGACCCTACTTTCCAAACCAGGATCCAGACCCTGGGTACCAGCAGTGGAGCACCAGCCCTCGTAACTCCTCTATTTCCTCCTCTCTCAGTTTTGTTACAGACACAAGTATGGATATAAGGAAAAGCAACAGGTTTAGGGATCACCCAGTTTGGCCTGGAACAGGAAACCAACAGCTCGTTTCAAGGAAGAAAATGCAGGATGTGGGACTCACCCAGGGCTCTCTTGATGTTGTTTGCCCTGGATTGCAAACCCAGAGGGGTTTCACCAGTTCCATCTACAATTCCTACTTGGTCAGGGGGCATATGTGGTTGTTAAGGGATGGATGCACATCTAGAGTCAGAGGCACCCAGGCAGAGGGGGAGCTTCTGTCTTTGCAAGGGAACCTCCCAACTCCTCACCTGTAAAAACTGCAGGTGGCTCGGAGCTATTTGGACTAGTCACATAATAACAGATGTGTCCAGAGGTGTGACACGGCGTACTGAGGCATTTCACATTAAGAGATCCCACCTGAGAAGAAGGCAGAAGACTGGAGCTTAAGCTTCTATTTGCTACCAACAGTATGGTTAGAAAAGAATTACACCTACTACAGTGCTCTAGTGGTCCTACAGGCCCAAATTAGCACAAATGTGGCCAGGAAGCATCAGCTCTGCTCCTGGGGGAGGCCAGTGAGGGAGGTCTGTGGCAGGGACTTGGGAGGGAGCTGTTTCCTCTGAGCAGGTGTCGTGACAAAGAGCTGCCAGATCCTTTCATTTATATGCACAGTGACTCAATGCCTGGTTGGCAGCAAGAGCCAACAGATCCAGAGCAACACAAACCCTAAACAAAGCTGGTCAAGCGTGAAAAGAAGGTCCAAACAAAAATAAAGCTGGAGGTAAGAAGTGGATGACACTCAGGAAAAGGGAAGGATTAAACACAGCCTTATCCACGCACCTTCCCTTGTATCCCTGTGCTCCCTCCTGTGCTGCTGCCCCCCTAAAGGTGCACCCAGGGCCACCAGCAGTGACATTCATGCCAGGCTGCACTTTCCACAGCAGTTTGTGTCATCTGCCAGCTCTCCTGTAAACAAACAGCCTGGTCCCAGCCAGACCTGCTGCTTTAGCTCTGGAAAAGCCTCCCAGGCAGCTGGCACTGCTGGCCCACTATTTCCTCACCCCGTATTCCAGCCGGCATTCCCTCAGGAGCACTTTCAGTGCTAACCACCCTCCAGGCAGGGCATGTGTGCTCTGCCCACCCCAATGAGGGCAGGAGTGCAGGAGCACAGACACCCAGCACACCCCACGTGCCTGGGCCATGGCAGTGCACCACCAAAGGATCACTGGCCAAGGGGCCACAGGGGTCACAGGACTGGAAGAGGCTGAAAGCTGCACTTAAACTACTGCATCCCAGAGATGTTAGAAGGTAGAGAGAGCTGTGACCGTGCTATTAACTCAGGTCAGACCACAGCAGTCCTGCAGCTCCCCCCCTTTACCTTGAGAGCTGTCAGGTGGGACACTTTCTGGGTCAGGGCTCCCACCCTGCCATCCCCCCCGTACACGTGCAGTCCTGGTTCCATCTTTACAAGCTTCTCATTTCCTCCAGCATGGTCCCTGGAAGGTCAGAAAAACGGATTTGGGAAGGAATGAAGAGAAATTTATGGTAATTTGTATTGCAGTGGTAACTTCCAGGTGATCATTTCTGATCAGCCACTCCCACAGCATCTAACACTCCTCATATCAAAGGATAGGCCACATCAACATAATTTCTCCAGGAATTGGGGCAGTGAGAGGGGGGAACAAGCCCTGACAAGTTCATACCTAGTTGGGAAACCCCAGCCTTATGGGCCCAGTCAACTCTCCAGTAACCAGGGCAGGGAGAGAATAGGTAATTGGGATGTGTGCAATCCAGTGTCCCACAAAAACCTTGGAGCAGGCACGCAGATATTCACTTGTGCTGCAGGTTTGTCCAGATTAGGGCTCATTCTTTGGCTCTCCAGCCACAGAGGTGGCTCCACTCTGACCCACAAGAGAGGTTACAGATTTACCACTGATGAGGCAAAACATTCATGTTTACACCCCAGCAAAGTCAAGCTGCACTCTGGGTGATCCTCCCATAAGTGCTGACTGGGAGCAAGACACCTCACAGGCATGTCCTGGCACCTCAGTGCCAGTGTGCTCCCTCCCACACCCCACAGCTGCCTCCACACCCAGTTTTTTCACTGGCCACCTGGAAGAAATCCATATTTTAAAGGTTACAGGCACTGACACACAGAGCTCACGGTCTAGACAATGTATCTGGTCAAAGCAAGTCCAAGAGAATGAGCTCTGATCCTTCTCCTCACACCTCAGCTGCTGTTTAGAGATCAGCTTGATCCAGAAAAGCAGCAGCTCTTGGCTGTTCCTGTTTGTGCTGAGGGATCCCAGGACAGTGGGTAGTTACCAGTGGTGATGTGTGGTCAGGACAGCAGTCAGCTTCACACCGTGCTTCCTCACTGCATCCAAAACCTGCAAGCACAGGGCACAGATTACACTCTACCCCTCCATGGAATGAGCTGAGAGCACAGCTGGCAGGACTGGACACAACCCCTGAGGTGTGAGAGCTGGAGCTCATCCCTCTCCACAGGGTTACAGGGGGCTCTGATCCACCCAGCCATGACTAAGCCCTCATCCCATTTCTGCTTCTCTGCTCTACATCAAACTAAGGGCAAAATCCCAAATCAGGCCAATAACCCCTGAGGTCAGGGACAGGCTGGCAGGGGAAGCAGCCTGTCTGTGAGCTCTGGCTGTACCTGTGCACAGCCAGCATTTCCTGCCTTTCCTCCTCGCCTGAGTCAGCGTGTAATTCTTTCATGGATGCAGAGACTTGGAAGGATGTCCCAGAGCCACAGTGAGCTCCCTGCTCCCAGGGCAGCAGGCAGGAGTTACCTTCTGGGGATTCACAGGGTCAACTATGGCAGCCTCCTTGGTTTCCTCGTCGATGAGGAGGTACATGTAGTTGTCTGTGAGGGCTGGGAGGATTTCCACCTTCATGTCGGCCTGTGTGACTGTCCTGGACTCCCTCTGCTCGTGCTCCGTGTGCAGGAAGAGACCTCGCAGCCGTGCTGGACCTGGGCATCCCAAAAACAGCCAAACCTCAGCCCAGGGAGGGGAAAAATGGGACAGAGGACAGCCCAACCCGTCTCCTTCACAGGAAGAGGAGTGAGGCCACCACAGGACCAAGCCTTGGAGCCTGGCTGTGTCACCTTGTGCCCCACAGCTGCTCCAAGAGGGATGGGATACTTTGCTCCCAGAGATCATGCAAGGAAAACACTGTACTTGGATCAGAGAGGAGATTTCAAGGGGCAGGAAAGCAGAACAGAAAGGACAAAGGTCAGCCTGGGGCAGTGACTTTGCAAAAAAAGCACAAAAGGCCCCATTACAGCCAAAAGAAATAAAGGGGGGACAAAAAAAGGAGAAATACAGAAATACGTGCACTGCTACAACAGAAATATCCAGTTCATGACTGGGGGAAATCACATCCTACACAGCACATGGAGAGAAAGCAGGCACTCTGGAAGGGAGGGCTCCCTACCTGCCAGGTAAGGGCTACCCTGATGCAACAGCAGTGGAACACAGAAATATTTGCTTTTGGTTAAATGTTTAATCAGATCCAAGAAGCAAATTCCACATTCACATAACCTGGGCTCCACTGTTCAAGGCACAGCTATGCAGCTCTTAAAGAAACAACCAAGGCCTATGAGGCTCTGGCATAAAAAAGAAAGGAAAGGGAATGAAGAGGACAAGGCCTTCCATTGCTGGGGCCCTGGCTCCACACATGTGCAGGGAAAGAGTCCCTGCAGGTCAGGAATTGGTGTCTGAACACCCATGGAGGTGTTTGGTCACCCCCAGAGGTGCCTGTGCTGGCTCAGCCCCATTTCATTCTGCACCACTGACTCTCCCTGAGGCTCCTGACACTTCGTGCTTGGCCACCCCCATGGGTGCCAAAGGGAGGGGACACCCTGCTGGCAATCAACCCACCCCACTCTCCCAAAACAGCTCAGGCCTGCCCAGCCCTGATAAGAGCTGCTCTAGGGAGAGGAGCTGGAAAACCAAGATCCTGGGGCCATGGAGCTGCAAACCCAGCCCGGGCAGAGGGAGCTCTGAGGCCCCTCTGCTGCAACTGTCCTGGCCAGAGCTTCTTCCTCTTCACCTCCACCATCCCACCTGCTTGTGAGGGAAGGGAAATCAGGAGGTGGCAGTAAAATCACACACAGTGCTCAAGAAACCCCAAGGCACGACAGAACAGGCATGCACTGGGTATTGATGGTGAAGGTACATAGTATTTAGGAAAGCATCCATACCTGCTCAGTGTTCCTCTGGAACAGAAGACTCCTTTCACAAAAAGAACAGCACAGAAAAAGCCCTTACTATTCCTTGATGGGAAAAAAAAAATCCCCAAAAAGCACCTGCTCCCCAACACAGAGCATTTCTGGATGCTGTCAGTCTCACAAGAGCTGAATACACTGAGTGTTTGTTTGCATGCCAAACACTATCTGAGGGAAAAAAAATACAACCAAACAAAAGAAAACACAACCTTAACTTCAGCTCAAAGGAATTATTCACATACTTAAAATACTTGTTTCCCATGAACCATCTCTAACCTTGGCCAGGATCCCAAAGCCTCCCTGTATGTTTAATTCATAATTCCTACAAAACAAACAAACAAGCTATGCCACATAAGGAAATGTTTCCTAACATGTAATTTCAACAAAGGAATGAGAAAACATCCACCAAGAAAGAAACTCACTCATTATGAAATCCCATCTGCAGCTCAGCTGCACCTTTCCAGCCTTCCCAGTCGGAGCAGACCAGGAGTGCTCTGCTCTGAAAAGGGCACATTCCCAGACCTGGCTCAGCTCAAGGAGCTGCCCAGGGGTTGCACAGCCCCTGCCCTGGCCGAGCACTATCTCGGATCCCTGTCACACACAGCTCTGCTCCTGATTTAACTCCCAGTGACTCCATTTTCACTCAGTTTTGTACCACGTCCCTCCCCACCTCACGCCTGAGGCAGAGCAGCCTCTGAATCACACACTGCGCTTCCTGGAATGGCTCATTAGCACAGCTGGAGTGGCCAAGAGGAAAGGGCTCACAGCTGGAAGTGTTAATGTCACCACGTAAACACGGACGTGCTGGAGACTGACAGCAAGCAGGTTCCCTCAGAGCGCGGCTGCTTCGTGCGTTTCCACCACAGCATTTTGGGTTACTCCTTTTATTACATAAAAGGGCAGAAAATTCCCGTGTCAAACGTGGCTGTCACTCAGAAGTGACCGCACAGCCCTGCGCTGCCTCACGACAAACACCACCTTCTCTCTCTACACGCTCTGCTCGGGGATTTTTTGGACACCCGGCGAGTTTGTGTCCCTGCACGATTCCGAGGAATTGGTCCACAAACGCAGGGCAGCTCCCACTCCCCCTCGACCTGCCCAGCCGGCATAGGGAGGATGCAGCGCCCACCCTGCGATCCAGGGAGATCCAGGGATCGGTGTGACAGTTCCCAGGGCAGCAGCGGCATTCCCGGTCTGGCAGTTAACCCCTTACGGCCACCCCTCAAAACCGGTGTAATGCAAAAGGCCTCTGCCAGGACTTCCCAGAGAGGCTCGGAAGCCGAACCCGGGCTCTAAAGCAAGGAGACGCTTATCAGAATTTAGGCCCGAAATGTAAACGCAAAGCTGGGACAGTTTCGGGTTTGCTCCCGTCACCAACACAACCTGTCACGCACCGAATGCGGTTCAAGCGCCAGCCCCGGCCCCCCCATCCATCCTCCTGCCCGAGCACTGACCGGCGCCCTGGAACCTCCGCGGGGGCCTCCCCGATGGGTTTCGGTTGGGAAGAGCCGCCGGCAGCGGCCGAGCAGCTCCTGCCCTGCCCGGGGCCGTGAGTCAGCGCAGCCCCGGCCCGGCCCGAGCCGCC
>WEIV01006920.1:10922-98190 GCA_013390005.1 Calyptomena viridis
GGCCCCGCCGCTCGTTCGCTGGCCCGGGCGGGAGGCGGAGGAGCCGCAAGGACACGCCAAGGGCGGCCGCGCTGCCCGGGGAAGGAGTCGCGGCGCCGCCATGGCCTCCTCCAAACCCCTGTCCCGCTTCTGGGAGTGGGGCAAGAACATCGTGTGCGTGGGGCGCAACTACGCGGAGCACGCCAAGGAGATGGGCAGCGCCCTGCCCGCCGAGCCCCTCTTCTTCCTCAAGCCCTCCTCGGCCTACGTGCGCCCAGGGGCGCCCATCCTCCGGCCCTACTACTGCCGGAACCTGCACCACGAGGTGGAGCTGGGGGTGGTCATCGGGAAGAGGGCCCAGGCCGTGGCCCAGGAGGCTGCCATGGAGCACGTGGCGGGATATGCCCTGTGCCTGGACATGACGGCCAGGGACACGCAGGAGGAGTGCAAAAAGAAGGGGCTGCCCTGGACCTTGGCCAAGGGCTTCGGCTCGTCCTGCCCGGTCAGTGACTTTGTGCCCAAGGAGAAGATCCCGGACCCTCACAAGCTGCAGATTTGGCTCAAGGTGAACGGAAAGCTGAGGCAGGAGGGGGACACCTCCTCCATGATCTTCTCCATCCCTTATCTCATCAGCTACATCAGTCAAATAGTCCCCCTGGAAGAAGGGGACTTGATTCTGACGGGGTCTCCCAAAGGAGTTGGGGCTGTGGAGGCCAACGACGAGATAGAGGCTGGGATCACAGATGTGCTCTCCATGCGCTTTAAGGTGGCCCAGCAAACACGTGGATCCTGACCAGGAGCCCGCCTGGGATGAGGGTCTTTGGGAGCATCTGGTGAACAAACATTTCCATGGCCCAAGTGCCCGAGATGGGCTGTCACACAAAAAAGACATGGAACCCAAGAGCCCTAAAAAGGCATTTGAGTGGAACAGCCCCGTTTCCATGGGGATTTCAGCCGCCTCCGAGGCTGCAAACCTGGAGTCCAGCTTGGGGCAAGTGGAGAATTCCAAATCCATACCTGGGAACTGGTGATGGAGACTGTGTGCCAGGGAGGGGGGCGGGGCTGGCTGTCACTCTGTTCGTGCTTCTCTTCTGCTGATGATTTGAGCTTTGCCAATGTATTGCCTAAAAAATAAAATTATTGATCAACTAAAATGGTGATGGAGGAGCTAAAACTCACCAGTGCTATGGAAAATCAAAGGTTATATGTAACAGTGAAGTGAGAATTGCAGCTTCACAAAGAGTTTTGGGATATTCTATGAGAGAAAGATGTTTGATTTTTTTGGTTAGTTTTGCAAATCCTCCTGCACTTTTCAAATATATGAATTAAATGAGGATGGCTTTTCCTCCTGCTCCAAGGGGCAAGTGCAGCAGGAAGTTTGTCAGATTGATTTTTCCTAAACTGATGTTTAAATATGCTCTAAAAGTGAAATAATACAAAAGATTGAGAATAAAAAGGCTCATGGGTAAAAATCACTGGTAAACTTGTCTTTACTGATTTAAATATATTTTTAATAAAAATGTAACTGCAGCAATTGCAGTTACTTCTGTAATGCAGTGCAGCAGTTGGAGTTTTTGAGCATTTCCAGCTGCTCCCAGTTCCAAACTCCAGCTGATCTGACACTCCCCCACCAGTTCTCTTTTAATTCCATGGAGCGACAGAGTTATAATTAAAAAAATCCTCCCCACACAAACATCAAAACTTCCATTTTCAAAGGTTACACAGAACTGACTCATTTCTAACAAAAACAGATGGATTATTTACATACATGCAAAGCACTGAAGTTAAATGCTTCCATTTATTGGAGTTGTATCTTAATAACCACTAGGAAAAGACTCGTTTTTAAAACTAAGGGGGTTCTACAGAGAAAATTCTTGTCTCCCAAAGTCGAGCACCTCTGCAAGAGCAGCACATCACACTGTGGAAAGAAAGCAGAACATGTTGCAGAATTCAAATAGACATTGGGGTGAACAATTCTGGAGGAGGAAGGATGGAATTAGGTTTCTGTACTGCTTCCATTTCCTCGTGCCTGTCAATGCATCATGTGCTGTTTGGTCTCCAGCCCTGTATTGACAGCAGAGCCAAACTGGGATTAAATTATTGGAAACATCCACTTCAGAATATGTTACAGCTGGAAAACATTGAATTATTTATTGCTACAACAGGGATGCAATGACCCAAGTCTGGCAGCATTTTTGGGGGTGTTCAGTCCCTTGTTCCCACAAGGGGAGCAGGGGCTGCAATCCTGGTGGATTGTTTGTCAGAATTTGCTGGTTCTGGGGGTGTTTTCTCTGTGCCATGTTGCTTTAAGGGTAGGAAAGGCACCAGGGTGACCCAAATTCCACAGGGTGACCTGGCCTACCAAATCCTTTGCAAGACCAAAGGCTGTGGGATCTCCCACTGTTTTAAAGAACATGCTCAGAAGGTGAGGACTGTGAATGTAGGAAAGGCACCAGTGGCAGGGGAAGCAAAGGACAGAAATAGGTTAAAAACTAGGGAAAAAATACACAGATAAAGGCAAAATATACATACCTGGGTTCTTCATGTCCAGCTAAGAACAATTATTTTGGTGAAGAAGAGTCCTTTCTGCTGTTTACAGTCTCAGATTGTTTGCTTGTCAGAGGTCACTGCTAATTGATTACTCTGGTCTAATAAGATTTAGTCTTAGAATCAGCCCTGCTGTTGCCAAAATTTCAATGCTTGGACTCACCAAAGTGCACCACAAACCCAGGCAGTGTTTCAAAGAGGATCTTTATTTATTAAAACTAACACAAAAGCAGCAAAAAAGTAGCAAGGCAATTAGAAACCACAGGAGCTCAACAGATGTGTCTTGAACTATTTGTTATTTCTGATTTTTTCCAAGATCTCAACTGAGCAAAGAAAGCTTCCACACTCCTTGGAAGGGGTTGAATTTGGTAAAACTTAACTTTTAAGCTGAAGCCCAAGTATACTTTTTGAAGTAGAATCACCTGAATAAGATCAGTCCAGAAGCCCATTTACAGGTGTTAGTAATGCATATTCCTTCTTTACCATCAGAACAAACTTGGCAAAATCCAACAACAGAATTCTACCTCTCATAACACAGGGAAGGAAGTCTTTTTCCTAGCATTTATTAATAGGATAATCTCTTATTTCCAATCTCTTCCCAACCAGACCTGACTCGCCTCCACAGGATCTGCCAGTTTGCAGGAAAGAAGATTCACTTTCATTCCAGTTCTCCAATTGGGTGACAAAGTAACCTGGAAAAAGAATTAAGGGTCTTTGTTTTCACTGCTGTGCAGCAACTTGATATAGATTATTTTGAGATGTCACACAGCACATTTGACAAATTTCTCCATATTTTACATTATTTCCTCCACGAGGACACATTTGTGCTATGTAACTGTCACTGCTGAAGGAAAACATTTCATTTTGTCCTGGAAAGAGGGACAGAGGAGGGGGAAATGGGAGAGTAACAGCGTTGCCAAGAAGGGTAAGTTTAAAAGTGAAAACCAGCTAATGTTTTAAATTAACATTAAATACTAACTTTGAAATATATCTTGCTGCGTTCCAAAAGATGTTGCCACTTCAGTGCAGTCTTCTGGTCTTCTTCCAGCATGAGGAATTCATGGATCTGTTAACAGGACACCACAGAACACCTCAGCATGTGATTACAACATCATCTCTGCAACAAAATGGTGATGAAAAGAGCATCTCATGCAATTTTATGCATTTCTGAGTTGTATTTTTTTCTATTTTAACATAATGTTGGGTGTGATATATGTACCGAGACAGTTAAATTAACCAGAATAAATTGCAGGGTGTTTGAGAGTCAGAGAATTCCAACCACATTCTCAGACAAGGGTGAATTAAAATAAAGCAATATTCTGAACTGTGTGTTCACTCTGACATCTAACACAGTTTTTATTAGCAGCTGCTGACTTCTAACTTTGGCCTTGCTAAAAAGCTCTGTGTGTATCCATCCATATATTTTTTTTAACTGTTGTACACACACACCAAGAACATTTACATACCTTTGTAATTTTTATCAGGCTTCACAGCTCAGCTCAAATAACAACCTAATTGCTCTCTACTTACTGTGCAGCCTAAGGTTTCCTCAGCTACACAGTCAGACAGGTAACAGGAATGGAGAGTTCCTGTGTGATCTGTCACATCCACGAGTATGTCAAAGCTTGCAAAGGTTGACTTTGACTCTGGAGAGACGTCGCTGCAGAAAGTGCAAGTGTTTGACATTTCACTCACCACAAACCGGCACATTGAGCTGAAACAGAAGATAATTAATGCACATATGCAATTCCTCTTTGCTTGAAACATTTTTCTAGACTGAGATTTCCCAAGAGGTTTTGTCTTTAAAAAAAATTTCTCATCTTCTGAACTCTCAAATCTGTCTGAGGCAAAATGGCCTCTTTGTTCTTGGCTCCAGGACCAGAAGGAGCAAGGCCTTCATGGAGCCCACTCCTCTTCCTTGCTGCTTGTGGAAGTCTCCACATGGCATCATCCAGAGGAGCTTTATTTGTTTCATTGTTCCATCTCATTTGGGTTTGGGGAAGGAGGACAAGCAGTTTTTAGCCCAAATTTGAAGCAGGCAGTTGCTCACCATCTGTTACGCATAACTTTAGATACGTTCTCATCAATGTCCAGGGTGGAAATGTAGCCATAAATAATTCCATAGAGGGGGTCGAGTTTCCCATCACTCTGGAGAGCTTTTTCTTTCAGCTGTTCCACTGTATAAACATCAACTATGGTCTCCACTAAAATAAAAGATGTGTTAAGTGCATCTGAGCAAGAAATAATTCAGAAGAACAAGAGAAAAAAGGGATCTTAAGGTAATAAAAGGAGAGGATTTGATCTAAAGCAGCAGAAAAGCTCCCACACCACCTTGTTGAAGCAGGATTATAATTTTGGGGGGAAAAAAGTAAAACCAAAGAGGACTCAAATCAGGAATATATCTATTATTTCATCTTTGTATTCTCCAAAATGAGTGTTTAACAGAAGCTTTCCCTCTCATTTTTTCCTATTTATTCAAGACAGAAAGGCTGCAGTTGGCACAGTCAGCTCAAGAGACCTAATTAATAAAATAAGGGACAGCCCCAACAATAACAGTCCAAACTTCCAATATTCTGCCAGGCTGTACCTGAGCTTTGTTTCTCTGAACACACAGAGCAAGAATTCATGAAACAAAAATACACAGGTAAATAAAATAAAGTGTTTGGATCCATCTTACAGTTAATGGATTCATTTGCCTGCTCCTTCCCTGTGTCATGCCAAGCTCCTGACTGGGCACTCTCTTTGATGAAGCTGAAGAGAACATTTGCTTCTGCTGTTTCTGGAGATGTGTTTTTAAGTTATTAGTACATGTTTCATGGAAAAATGACAGCATCATTGCATTTTACATCTTTGTATTCTGGTAGCACCAACACATTGACTCTGGGAATTAGCCAAGAGTCACTTTTCTCTTTTTTTAATTTAGCTGTTAGTCCTGCATTAAATACCTGAAGACTGTTTAGAAAAATAAAATAAAATAGGAAACCAAAGGCATTGGTCATTACAGATCAGACAAAAAGCAGGGAGCTTTGTGAGACAAGCAGGCAGAAGAAATCAGACCTCCAATAGATAAATGCATGGATTATTAATGATTATTAATACCAAATACAAATTAATACCAATACTTCAGCAGCTCTTACCTGGGTTGGTTGTAATGATGGTTTTGGATATCACAGTTGCAGTCATACAGTTCCTAAATTTGTCAAAGTTTATTCTCACATCTGATGCAAATATTACTGTGCAAAAAACCCAAAAAAGTATTACTGTAGAATAAGTATGACATGAAAAAGTACAGTAAAAACAAAAGCCAGACTGTTATACCTGTTTCTTGAGGGATCCAACTCTGTGCCAGCTGGATGGATTCATTATCCCAGCTAAATTAAACAAAAGTGAATGTATCAAAACATTTTTGAAGCAGCACTCAAACTGTGTAGTACTAAATTACTAAATAATATAGTTATAATAAAATCAGTCAAGGGGGACATGACTCCTTTGTTACACACTCCTGCCAATGAAATTCCCTTTGTATCCACAGCCAGGCAGGATGTTTTCTGTGCAGGCTAATTCTTCTGTACAGTCTAACACAGGCCCTATTTTATTCCATGCTAATCAGGATAAAATAAAGATGGTTCAAAATTATTAAATGCAGGGAAAATGCTTTGATAAAAGTGATTTCTAACTAAAGCAAATCACAATTAAAAGGTTTGTCAGCTGAACCTGTGCTGGGGGCCAGGCTGATTGCTCAGATCCCTTGGTCTTTCCAACACTGGAATCTTTCTGAGTGAGGATGATGAGACTGCAGTGAGGTCAGTGGTATCCCTCAAAATGGGAATTTCATGGTTATGTCCCTTGATAAAATCTCATTTGATTCCTATTAAATTTGGTTGGCAAGAACACTGCCAAAGCACAGATTTGTTCTGCTGGGGTTTTTTCTTAATTCTTTAAAAAGATTTAAGATTTTCTCATCTAATATTGCTCAGCCACCTCTTCACTGCTGGGCTCTGAAATACCCTCACAACACTGTTGCTCAAGTGCCAGCACTGAAACAAAGCTGCTGGAGGTGCTGCTCCAAATTAACGCTGGAGACTTCACACTGTTGATTTTTATTTTGTGTTTGTGAGTGTAAATTGTGTTAAACATCCCACTGATGGTGATACAGTTCATAGCTCACACAGTGCAATGTTGTCTTCCTCCTTCCCTCGAGGAAACAAAGGTCATTTAAGTAATTTTCAACCAACAAACAGCAAACCCAGGTCAAGTGAATACCCACACACCCACATGCCCTTGCACATAGATAACCCACAAGTTTATTGAACAGACTCTGGGCAAAATGCAAATGTTCCTCTTAGACAAGTCATTGTTTACATGCATAAAAGGTATGGATATAGCTGTGTTTTCAAACAAGATAGAGTTTGAAAGCATAGCCAAAGTTGTATCAAAATGTTTCTGCATTATTTTAAGTATTTAAAAACTATTTCAACTTATTTCCACTCCACTTGTTAATTCTGCTTGGCTTTAAAAACAAAGCACGTTCCTCCTTCTCCTCCCCATTTTGTGGAAGAAACATACAGCCTGTGCAGCTGGTTTTAAATGGTTTTAAATGCCATTTCCTGAATTACTTCAAATGTCCACATCAAAAAAAAGGAACTATTTGGAGCTAAGCTTCGTTTTGCCATTCATGAGCCAGCAGGCTGTCAGCAAGCCATAAAACTACACAATATATGTAGGGCCACTCTACTGAATCCCTTTTGTAAGTCTCTTTTCAGTGTACATTGCTGCCTCATCTCAGTTGCCTCCCCTATAAAACAGTTAAATTAAAGGACAGATAATTAGTGTGCGTTATAGTTAATTTCTTTACCTTTACTCTTGCATTGATTTGTGTCTTTTAGTGAATTAAAAAATATTTTACCATACTATTGGAAAAGATCTCTCTGTTTCATCATACAGCTTTACTTCACACCTCTGGCCTTTTCTTTTGTCTGAAGTAATGAAGTACTTTGGCTCCCCAACCTTGGAGAAAAAAGAGAAGTCACTTCTCTACTAAGTGTTCAGAAGACTAAAAGTAATAACGTAGAAAATAGAAAAGTTAGAAAAATGGGGGAAAACCAACCTGTAGACCACTAAAAAATGACACCACTTAATCTCCCCCTTGTGTTGCTGATAAAAATCTCAAAGGGGATGTGTGTGGTTATTGTCACTGAGCTGAAGTGGCTCCAATCACCTCACTGAGTTCTGGCCCCAAATCCATATTATCAGTGATGTTCCCCATGGGATAACAGAGAAATCCTGCTCTGGGGAGGCTCCTTGACTTACTGACATCACAGCTGCAAGGACATTGAGGATCCTTCCATTGAGGCTTTGGCCATTTGCAACGATATCACCCAGGGAATAATAATCCTGAGGGTCCTTCACAGGCAGGTGCAGCAGGGAAAGGAGCTTGGTGTCCGTTTCATAACACGAAGAGGTTTTGACCACTGAGTGATTTTCACTGAGCAAGAGTTTGTAGCAACTGAAGAGTTTGAGAACAAATCATATCCATCAACATTGCACTCACCAGTAAATCAACAGGGTAAAATGTTCATTCAATTCACATGAGAAAGTAATTTTGTTCCTTTGTTGTTTTCCCTCAAAATACAGAAAATTTTAGTAGACTTTACTCAAAGAATGAGATTGACTCTGCTTAGTTACAAAGAATATTATTACTTTATATACTAAGAAATATCTTCTCCTTTGAGATTATTTGGCCAGACATGAACACAGGGAGGAAGGTACAGCTACACAAGAAGATTAACCCCAAATATTCCTACCAATTGCTGCCATTAAATTACCGATTAAAATACCAATTGCTGGCAATTAAAGCAAGTGTTAACTTGGATCTTTCTGGAAAAAAACTATAACTTTATGCTTTACATTTACCTTGGAGTTACAGGGTTGAATTTTTCTTCCCTTTCTGCTTCCTTTGACTGAATTAAAGGATTTTCAATTGTAACTAAAATAAAACATGGATAAGTAATGTTAGAAAATTGATTAGAGACACACATGAAGATGACTTTAAAACCAATTGTTTTCCAGGTTGATTTGGAAAGGAAGATGTATGTGAAAAAACTACTGCCAGATATTTTCATGCTGAAAACCACATCTCTCCAGACAGCTCATGTTATGGCCAAAGTACCACGAGTCCTCCTGACATTTAGTGCAAACACAACAACAGGAGGGTTTTTTGTGTGTGCTCTGCAAGGTCACAAGTTTTACCCAAACAACCATGGGCAGCAAAGCCTTTTTATAAGTTTAACAAGATAGAGGCACATACCTATATAAATACAAGACTTTTATTGTGGTTTTATGACCAATCATAGTCGTACCTATAACTAAGGGAAGAATACATAGAAACTACTTTATAGAGTTTATTTTGAATCATTTATTAAAACTCAATATAACGTAAGACTAAAAATCAATTCACTACAGGCCAGTTCTGAGTGGCTGCATTCAGTGGGTTTGTGTTTGATCTTTTTGTTGACATACTTACTGGTTTTGAGTTTAAATCCTTGGAATCTTGTTCCTTTCCTCTTTCTACTTAACATAACTGAATGATTTGTTTCCAATTAGACTGTTTTCTGAGTCCTCAGAGAAAAATACAGCAAACTCAACAACACAAAGCAGTGATTTAAAACGTGGTCAGAATAAACTCTGCTGCCTTACCACAGTCCCCAACTCTGAAGCTCTCTGACAGTGATCTAATGTACTCTTCTCTGCCCCAAGACTGCACATTTATAAAATAAGTTGGTGAATCACGGATAGTAAAATTGAAGGTGTATCTTTCTGATCCAATGTCTGCAAAAATAAACAGCACCGTTACAATTCCTTAGCACAGCTCGGTTTATAGCTTGGATCTGTCTGTAAAAACTGTCTCGAGGCTTTCCTGGGTTTTGCCATGGATTTTCTCCCACTAGAGGTCAGCAGGATGTGCAGGAACACGCAATGTTTGGGAATGGGATACAAGTCCTGCCGGAGTTGTACCTGTACAACCTCATCCACCTGATCAATTCCAGCAATATTTACGGAAGGGTGGGTTCCTATTGGTACCATCTTCAGAGTCTGAAACACTTCCATGGTGGAGTTTTTCCAATTACTAATTGATAAGGTTGAGGCAAACTAATGCTGCTCTTTCATCTTGGTTCTCAAACACACCCAATTTTTTCTGTGCATTTTTATTCTATACATTTTGCACTCAGGAGTCTGTTTATCATTTAAATATTGATTTCAGCCATCTCTGCCAAATTACAGCATGTAAGAAAATGAAGTAAAAAGAGTTAAAAGGGACTGTACTTTTTCGGTCTGGAAAGCTTCTGACATCTGTTTTCCCAATAACCACACCGATTACATTCTGAAAAATAAAAAGATTATAGAACACAAGTATTAAACACAGATGTATCTGATGAATTAGATTTCATGGATTTATACTCTACTGATGATAATAAACATATTTCTAACTGGTAATCATTTTAATCTATTTATTCTACAGAACCATGTGAAGTAAAGACTGGAACACAAACACACAAGTTTACTTGTGGGAAAAATAGTGCCTAATAAGAATATTAAAAGAAATACATCTGTTTCTGTTTGCAGAGACAATGGGGGGACAAAAGTTCACCCAAAACAGTCACAACTTTGGCTGTCCTACAGCAATCTCTCCTCAGGTAGGCAGCAGTGTTGTTGTTTCATGCTCTCTGCACAGGTCTCAGATCTCTTTAAATGCTCCATGAAAAGTCTGGACAGGATTTATTTTCCAGTTAAGCATCCAAGGTTTCCCTGGCTGTCAGCACCATGAGACACATGTATACTCATGGGGAAGCCAGTTTTTTTGGCCTCATGGAAGCAACCAAAATTCCTACAGGTGCCTCTTTCTTGCTGTCCCAAAACTGACTCAAAGGGAACTGAGGCAAGGAATGTTTTTGATGATTCAAACCAAAATCAATCTTATTCTGCTTTGCTAAACCTGTATTTATATTTTCAAAGCACCCTGGTCTTAACTGTCAGACAAAACTACTGGGAGCAAACATGAAGATTGATACATACATATATATATATTAATAATACATAGCTGTTTGGTAGGGGGGGGTTAAAAAAGAAGGTGGTCCTCAGTGTGAGGGAAGTGTTGCAGTGCTAGTTTGGGGTTTAAGAGGTAAGCAAGGAAAGTCAGAATGAGACATGCACTGAAAAGAGAGACTGACAGTGCCATCCTGCCAGGGTCCTTCAAAGCATGAAACATCCCATGTCACTTCCACATCATAGAAACCTGGAATGGTTTGGGTTGGAAGGGACCTTAAAGCCCATTCAGTGGGTCTCCAGTGGAGACCTTCCACTATCCCAGGTTGCTCCAACCTGGCCTTGGACACTTCCAGGGATGTGCCACAGCTTCACACGAGCCCTTCTCCTATGCTGCCTGTGTCATTCCAACAGAATCCCAGAGTCAGCCAGGGAGGGCAGGGTAACAATTTAATACTCCCCCAGGATTAATTTTGTACCTATTCACAAAGCAATGTGACCTGCCTGATTTCATTGCAATAATTCTGACATGTGCTCAAAAATTAGATCTCCAGCTCCTGGTTTAGTTGGAATCACTAGATGGAGCAAGGTAACTGCCTTATCCTGCAGGGAAGGAACTCAGAGGACATTGTGTTCAGCACTGAAATATCCGAGTTACTGCAGCCTTTCTGGTGGAATACTTTCTGTCCACAGCATGTAGTGATTCAGATAAGGATTTTATTTTTCTATTTTTGGCTGTTTCTTCAAAACAAAAAATGTATCAATTAAATCAGAGTGCAAAATTCCTTATATCTCACCACCAATCAAAAGAACTGACATTTAGGATGACTCCCCACAGGAATTAAGCTGATGTAAATCTGAAGTTTGCACAGGAAATCTGGCCTGTCCCTGCTGGAAATGCATTCCCTTCTCTGTCTCTAACACCAGGCCTGCACTCTGAGCCAGCAGAGGGAAGTGATCTGGCTGGAAACTATTTTGGAGGGAGGGGGCAGAAAAACTTCCAGAGATCATTTCCTTGATCGGCTCTTTGTGCAATTAATTATCCAAGCACTAATTCCACCAAGAGAGGAGGAGCAGAACAGGGCCCTGTTTTGGCAGAGCACTGCTTGGGGCTGTTCAACCAAGTCATGAGTAACACCATGAACACACTGCAAGTGTTTACATTTTAACCTGGTTCACTTTTAAAAATAAACTGCAAACTAAAATTTGATGACATTTTGGTATTTTAAAGTGTGTGTGCTCAGTTGTTTTAACATCCTAAACACACATTCACGGTTCTATCATGAATTGCTGTTTTAGGAAAATACTTTCATTGCTGTATGTTGCTCACTGCAACACTCAAGATGAGTTTTGTTTGTAAAAGAAAAGCTTTTAACTGAGTTAGTTAGTGGATCATTATTTGAGAGTAACTGTGAATGACAGTAAATTAGCTCTGCTGGAGAACAGGAGTTTGTGAAAAGGTGGGGAAAATACACAATACCACGGGGATATAAAACTCCTCTTGAATCATCCCTTTTCTGTGACTTGTCTTTCATTCTTTTTAAATAAAAAAGAATTTATTTAATTTTAAGGAAAATAATGTTAAATTATTACCCACTCAAACAAAAAGTTGTAGGAAGAGGAAAACTTGTTTTCACTCACGTCAGGAGCAGCCTGGTCTAATGGAAGGTGTTCCTGCCCATGGCAGGAGAGGGGAACTGGATGAGCTTTAAGGCCCCTTCCAACCCAAACCATTCTGTGCTTCCATGAAAATCTGCTTTTTATTCCAAAGAAACATGCAACTGTGAGATTTTTATGCGAGTAAAGCACCATTCCACAAGAGTTTTGTGGGAATAACTGAGGACTATGTTATGAGCTCAGAGCACAGCAGGAATGGGCCCTACCTTCAGAGCTGGCCTGAAAGACTATTGAGGGTCACAGATACATTGTGACTGCATAATGCTGACTCTGTAATGTCTAATAATGTCTTTACTAATGTCTTTACTAATTCAGCATCCATTTAAAATGCTACAAAGAAGCCTCTGAGTCTCAGACATTGAATTGTCCAGTCAATATCTATAGTTGTGGTACCCACAGACTGTGGACAACAACAGCATCAATTTTCATTTTGCTGGTTTACACACAAAGAAGGGAAGGTCCTTTCTATCTAACAATTACACTAATGCTCTTAGTACCTAAATCCACATCAATTACATAATTTTGCAGTAATATAATACAGTCAGATACAATTTCATCTCAGAACAAAAGGACCATGTCTATGAGACTTACAGGACGAGCAAGGTTTGGATGCAGATCTGAAAGTGCAACAAAGTCCCGTGCTGAACTAGAATAAGCCATTCTTTATCTGAAACAGGAGAAAACTAATTTAGATTTTTTAAAAATCTAAACAAATCACTTCAGACCATTCACACTGAGAATAACAAGTTATTTTTTAACACTAATAGCATAGTATTTTTTGACCTAATAGCATCTGTTTTCAATAAAAGGCATTTCAAGCCATCTGAAGTAGACAATTCCTTATTGTTTGGATTTGGCGATGGAAGTTATGAATTTTGCTGTGACTACTCTACCTACGCTTCTCAAACAAAGGTCTGTGATTTTTATTTGTTATTCATCATTAAATGACTCCATTAGCACCAGCCTCTGAAAAATATTTACCCTCCTTCTCTCTGGGAAGTCCAACTGAATTTAATGAGGCAGCTCATATAAAAAAGGCAATTTATATGTGAGGAAAGAAAAGTGTTGGGCTGCAAAGCACCTTAATTGAGGTTTTGGACTTAATATTAAACTGCTGTAAAATGTGAGTTTATTCCTTCCTTAAAGTAGAAAAGTTCTGAATTTATTGAAGTAAAATTTGTGAAAATTAGTTCCTTTCAGGCTGCCCAGTCCTGTGAGTACCCAGATCCTCCCTAATGATGCCAAGGAGTCATGAACACTTTGTTAGCTCCTCTGGATGCCTCTTATTATTTCATTAGTATCTCAGAGACATTCAGGTATTCAACAAATAGTTGTCAGATTCTAATTTTTTTTTTATAAGACCATTATGTTATCCAAATCTTAATAATTTTTAATAAGAGAGAACTGCTGGCATTTTTTTCAGATTGGCTGTTCAATGTTTATACCAAAGTCCTTTTGCAGTCTTTATACCTGGCACCTTGTGTGAGAATTGTTAACCACTCCATCAGGCAATAAAGTAAAGGTCTGTTGAACTAGAGAAGAAATAGATAGTCTGCATTTTAAAAAAATGCTCTGAGAACAAAGTGATTTCTCTAAAAGAGCATTTCAAGCTACACTCTCACAGAGAGACCAATTTGCCTTACAGAAACAATGGAACCCTCAAAGCTGTTCCCATTCCATTAGATAGAAGAATTTACATTTTCTTCTGTGGCAAAGTCACCTCAGCACCCCTCCAAGGCATGCTAATATTCTTACCTCAGGAGAAGTTAAATATTGTTAAGTGCCTTAGCTCACAGCAGCTGAGTCAGGTCAAAGGAAGCAGCACTGGGAACACCTGTATCAGAGGAAGATTAAAAAGGTAATTAAGGATTTAAAATGCTCCAGGCCTGACAGGGGAGGCTGCAGCAGGAGCTGCCCCCCCTCGCATACCTCTTGGCCACCCCTCACTCTCCTCATGGACTCCTCGCTCCATCATGTACCCCCTCAGTCACCCCTCAGCCTCCTCACATACCCCACAGTCCCTCACAGAACCCTCATTCCCCATCGGTCCATCATGCACCCCCTCAAGCCCCTCACGGACCCTCAGTGCCCCTCACAGCCCCTTCAGCCCCCTCAGGTACGGGAAGGAGACAAAATGGCGCCAGCGCAGTGGCGGGAAAAGGGCTCCGCACCCCTCACTGTGTGGAACCGTCCTCAGGGCCAGCACGGGACGAGGGGAGATGTTTTCCAAACTAAACAAATTCAGAGGGATCACTAGTGGGTCTCAAGTCCCTGAGCTTGAGTAAGTAATACTAGGGTTGGATGGGATACTGGGAAGGAATTCTTCCCTGTGAGGGTGGGGAGGCCCTGGCACAGGTTGCCCAGAGAAGCTGTGGCTGCCCCATCCCTGGAAGTGTCCAAGGCCAGGTTGGAGCAACTTGGGATAGTGGAAGGTGTCCCTGCCCATGGCAGAGAGTGGAATGAGATGAACTTTAAGGTCCCTTCCAACCCAAACCATTCTGGGATTCAATGACTTAAAGCCAACAAAGCACCAGAGCCTACAGTCGAGTTTATCCTGCTATAAATGCACAAGACACCATCAAGACAAAGCAAACTCCAGAAATCTTTGGAGAAAGCATTCCTTACTTCCTTTTACCTTTTTTTTTTTTTTGGTGGCTCTAAGGGAAAAAAAATTGCAGCCTGTACTTTGTAAATGAATTAAAATTCATGGTTTAAGATACTATTTGTATTGATTTGCACCCAGCACTTGTATGTTTTCAGGCCCTGCAGAAGGTTGGATTGAGCCATTTTGTCCATTTATGTTGCATGTAAAATCATTTTTTATAAAATCAATACCCCTCACTTCTGCATCATAAAAACTTTACTCCTGATGAGTAATTTTATAACCTCAAGGTCACAGCTATTGAAGTTTTTAGTGTAGCCTAACAAATTCTCTGTGTTGACTCTGAATTGCTGGATCTTTCATTTCTCCAATTAAACAGCTGAAAATGGACACCACCTGTGCTCTCATATTTATTGTGTCTCTAAAGTCCGTGATAATTATCCTGTGCTGATGACAAATGTCATGCCAGGGAATTGACAGCATGGCAAGGGAGATATTTTTAGGTCACCTTTTATACAGTATGATACCTAGATCTAACTTTGTTCCATAAGTTTGAAGTCTCCAATAAACAGAATTTTTGTTTTTGTTAGTTCTGTTGTTTTCATTATCTCAAGCTAAAGAACAAGAAGATAAGGATGGTGATGGAATCCTAATCGAATGGGAAGGAGAACTTGTACACTGGCCAGAAAACGCTGTCAGAGAGACAAATCTCATTCTTACAGCCACAAGGAAAACCAGGAAAACAAACCTGAAACGAGACCTGAGGGGTGTCCACTGCTGCAGAAGGTGATAAATCAGGATCACAGCCCACAGGTTTGCAGGAGATGAGCTTGTCCAGGATCTCAGCAAGGTTTTGGTGGGACATAAGCATCTGCTCAAGTGGAGCCTTGTGGAACTGAGCTGGGATCCCAGCACTTCCACGAGGTTTTGTCCAGGCTGAGCTCTTTTCTCCCACAGGCACAAAGAGCAGGTGAAACCCAACACTGCCCTGTCCATCCAGTGCCGCGGGCTTTGTTCCATTTCAAAACCACCAGAACAAGGATCCTGTTGTGTGTCCCCACAGCCTCGCTAGATGGCTAATGATCGAGGGAGTTTGCTTTGTGGTTTAGCTCCACTCCCATTTTCAATGTACATTTTGAAGAAAAAGCTGCTCTTTACTTTCCCATGATAGCTCCTGCTGGGCAGACGTTATCAGGGCCATCGTGACAGGAGGCACAAAGGCAGCGGACGTGAGACCGGAGTTCTTTCCCTCCTAGATGTGATTAGATGCTCAATTTCTAACTTGCAGATACAGCCAAGAACTCCTTTGGTGGATGTACCCATCTCAGGTGTCGCTGTGAATTCTGCCATTCACACGTGGCACTTCAGGAGATGGTCAGGGATTTAGACTCCTTTGGGTTACTGTATAAAAAGAACATCTTTTTTGGTGCTTAAACAAATGTGTAGCCTGACTTTATCCCACTGATTTACAATGCCAACTGATTCTCCCCATTAGGAATTTTCAATACAAACACTGAAGAGTGCCTGCAAGAACAAGAGTTACTCAACTTGCACTCAGCTTTACTCAAGCTTTCCTCCTCAACTGACCTCAGAGTGGTCTCTAAAAGAGATCAGCATCCTTATCTCCCTTTGACAACTGGAAAGACAGAGGCAAGAGAAAAGCCAGAGGCAGTTTCCTGAGGTCCATGTACCACACAGGACCCGGTCCCCTCTCCAACACCAGTCCCTGTGGGAGAACAACAGAATTAATTCAGTATTTTTCAGATCTAGTTCTTGAATCCCTGAAAGCTCCAAGTGATTTTTTTACTCTCCAGCACTTCAGCAGCACTTCAGCAGCACTTAGCACTCTGTCGGATTCAATCTGTGATTGGCAGAGACTTCCCATCCACTGCTGCAAATTGCTCAGTCCCTGCTAATTAGGCCTTCATGAATAGATTTATTTAAATTACACTCATTGGCATGGTCAAATGCCATTTTGTAATTTACTTTAGCGATTTGTTACGTGACCATCAGGGTTTGCATTCAGGGGGAGAGAGTCCAGCACTAGCAGGGACATTTCAGAAACCATTTTCAAAAGGATCCTCAAAACCAGAGCAATATAAAAATATTTGCTCTGCAAGTTTTCTGCTGCCCACAGCATTTACTCAGAGGGCTCATTGAATATTTATACATTCTATACCAAAGAACTGGCAAAATGGAAAGGGCAGACCTGTAATTTTATGTAATTGGCCTGACTGAATGCATTAAAAGCAACAAATTATTAAAGGTATTCAGTGTTCAGTGGCTTTGGCTGATACCTGAACTGGCTGAGCCTCGGGAGCGCTGATGGAATAATGATGGACATCTTTAGGAGCAGCAATGCAGGTGCTGATGCAGCCAACAGGTGCTCAGTGTGCTCAGGGATATTTAATCTAAATTTCCCCCCATGCCTGCAGCGAGTCTTTGTTCAGCTCTCACTCACTCCGGTTCTCCCCCATCCTGGATCTCAGCACTGGAGTCATCCCAGTGCTGTTTCAGTGGGATTTCCTCACTCTGAGCAGTTCCATGACCTCTTACAGCACAGAAAACACAGCAACCCAGAGCCTTATTTTAAAATTAACATGAACCGTGGCTGGTCCCCACCTAATCTGGGCTAATTCTGGCTTCTTTGGGCCAGGGGAGATGCCAGGACCTGAGGCTGGTGTAACCACATGAGCCTGCAGGAAGCTCAGAGCCCAAAAATGTGCGTGAGCAAACAGGACCACGTGCCAAGGGCTTGGCTGGGGATGCCAACAGCTCTGTCTGCACAAGAAAAGCCCCACTGCTGACAAAGACCAAAAAAAAGGGCTTTTTGAAAGGTGTAAATCCATGTGGGCCATGCAAGAGCTGCTCTTTCCAGCTGCCCAGGAAGGACAGTGTTTTGAAACAACAGCTGCTCTCACGACAAAGTCTCCCTGTTCTCTCTGATGAATTCACATGAGAGTGGTTAAAACCAGAGCTGGCCTTCCCCATGGGCAGGGAGGGAATGGCATCCACAGGGCTGGAGAGCCACAAGCACAGTATTCCTGCCTGGGGAAGCAGCACCCTCACTCTCCAAGGCAGGGTCTGGGAGCCTGTTCATCAGTTCTTCAGTATTTCATCACTAATTAGTCCCTCCTGCAAGAGTCGTGCGATGGTGGAGCAGGAACGTCACGCGACACAGGAACAAACAGGAGAGGAACAGGAGCCCCTGCACCAAAATCGACTCCTTTCAGGTGGTCATTGCGGAATTATAGCAAAAAAATAAACACCACGACTAAAATCTAACACCTTCAGGATCATCACTAAGCAGTTGGTAAATTTTCAGTGAATAATTAGTAAATAAACATATCGCAGAACTAACCTGTTTGTGTAATTTTATAGGAAAAAGTCAGAATAAGGTGCTCATATAGGAATTCACTGCTTGAAAACACTGACACAAGACATTTTTCTTCAATTCTCATGCTTTCTTGAAGCTCAGGCTTTGCCCAAGATTTTAAAGCCCTCAGTCTGCTTTTTAACTTGCCTGAAACTACAGAGGTTGAAAGTGCTTCTTTTTGGAGCCTTCAGGCTATGGAGAATAACTTCTCCCGCACATAATTCCAGAATGATTTAAGTGAGATCAGTGAAATGACTTGGATTTTCATCACTTTCCCCAAGACCAGAATTTCCTCCTCCCTTTCCAACAAAACATCATGAATTAAAACATTCAACAATTAAAAATAGTTTTAGTGACAGCTCCCTAACACCGAGGAAGAATGCATTGAGCGGGGAAAAAAGAAGATATTTAGCATTGTTGGCTGCCATTCAGACACTTCCAGCTATTCAAATCAATGAAACCAAACCCAAATTATATCTGGATTTCAGTCTGAGACACATGATACTGAGCAGTACCAATTAGGGCACATGGGATAAGCATCTTCCAATGACAAAACTGGGAAAAATCCTTCCAACCTCCCGTTGCTCCAGTTTCCAAACAAGTCTAAAACTTGATCCCTGCATGAGCAGTTCATAAGGAGGAAAACTTGGGATATAATTCCCAATGACATATGAGGATAGCTGTAAAAGAAAACTGGGATCTTAGAATAAATAAGATTATTCCCCCACCACAGAATCCAGTGAACTGAGCAGCAGTGAAATCCAAAGGGCCCATCCAAGTTAAACTTTGCAGCACAAATACACCTTTGATCTCCTGGCTGAGCGTTTGGCCCCGGCGTGGCCATGGAAAGGCTCCCACTGCTTCCAAGAGCCAGGACCACATCCAGCCCCTTCCTAGGTAATCATGTGTCAACATTTCCAGAGCCTGCCTGGCTGCCTGTCAGGCAGCTCGTTAGAAAACGCCTGCAGACCCACACTGACATTTGGAGGTTTTATTCATTAGAAAAACCAAACCTCCCCTCAAAGCCTGTTCAAAGTGCAAAGGTACGAGACCTGATCAAAACAGGAGTGGAGCACAAAATTTTTCCTTAAGAGAATGAACACTAGAGGTCAATCTAACAACTTGTCCCGGAAATATATATCCCTGGAATAAAATATTACAGACTTCTGCACACTGTTCACCTCTAACTACAACCAGACCCAGGGGCTTGGCAACACGCATCGTATCAAACAAGGGTTTCTTCTATTCTTTGGAATTTGTTCTTGTCTTGCTCCACATTAGTATTTCCTTTCTGGAGCTCGTCTGTGTGATCACTGTCCCAATCCACGGGCTCACTAATGCACTTAACTACCCTTTTTGGAAATGGAAGGGGAAGGGGAAATGGGCATTTCACTGTGCAAGTGCTGGAGGCTGAATGTGTCCTGATGGAGCTGCACTACAGCTGGTCCAGTTCCATTGAGTGTAGGAGCAGAGGAGCAGCCATATCCATGCAGAGGGAAACCTCTCCAGCTCAGGATCCCACATCTCATGGATAAATCATGGAATGGTTTGGGTTGGAAGGGATCTTAAAGATCATCCAGCTTCAAACTTCCTGCCATAGGCGGGGACACTTTCCACTAGCCCAGGTTGCTCCAAGCCCCATCCAACCTGACCTTGGACACTTCCAGGGATGGAGCAGCCACAAATCCATGGTTTCAGAGAGGCAGGAAGGAACTGGCCTAGGATGCAAGTGATAGGATGGGTTGTGACTTTCAGCCTGATTCCCTTTCAAAGCATCTCCCATCTAATAACAGGGTGACTTAATTACCTGCACCTCACACTTTCCTCATCTAATCCACACTCAGATTCTGAAGGACTTTGTGGCTACAAACTCTCATGGACTATTTATGCATAACCCAAAATCAGCTTTGGTCGGGTTTTTTTTTTGGAGGTGGGGGGTTGTTGAGGGTTTTTTTACGTTTTATCATTCTGAAATACCCAGTCATCCAATTTCCATGAGTTTGTTCCTCCCCCTTCCCTGCTCTTAACACTAGAAATAAGACACAGCCCTGCCATCCTGATTTAGCCTCCCCATTGCCACCTTCTGCAGCAAATCTTCAACTCCCCTTTTAAAGGCTCCTGTCTCAGCCAGACTCAGTGGAGACATGCAAGAGCACAGGCTTTGCCAGTACAGAGCCTGCCTCCACTGGGAAAGCCAAGGGAGATTCGAGGCACAAAAGTCAAGTCAGATGAAAGCACAGATCCAGCAAAGAGTGTGTTTGAGCACTAATTCCTCCCGGGGAGTCACCAGGACTCTGGTGTGCTGCTCCCTGAGTGCTTTGCTGAGCCCAGCCCAGCTGCAGCTCTTGTGGCCGGATCCGGCAGCTTCGGGAAAGGCCGATGAGTAACATCCATTCAGAGCCGCGGGCTGTGCTGAGCGGGGCTGCCAAGCCCTGGCCCTGGAGGATTTTTCGTTAGGAAGCAGCCAGAGCACAGCTCCATATGGCAGCGCCGGCTCCTCACTCAGCAGCTCTCCTGCTGCCAGCTCCTCGGTGGAAATGGCCCAGCGCAGCAGAAACGTTCCAGCTCAACCTCCGTGTTACAATTACCTCCAAAAAAACTGCCAGAGAAATTCCTGAAAGTTCTTCCCGGGAGTTTCTTGCTCCCTGAATGACTGGGGCGGTCCCGGCTGTGGCCAGAGATGCTCCTACAGCACAGCACCCAAGCCATTCCCAGGTGAAGGTGTCTCCCAGGGCATATCCAAAGGGTGTCTATCCTTAGTGCCCAGCTTCTTGGAGCCTTGGCACATCCCAAGGCTGCCACAGATGTGATAGAATAGCAGGAAAAGCCTTACACTCCTATTTAGGCAACAGAGCTTAAACTTGTGCAGTGGCACATCTCTGAGCCCTTTCCAGTTAATGCACACATATGACAGATTTAGGAGTGGTCTGAGTGTGGTTGGGACAGCAGTGGATACCTTGTGCCACTGTGCAGCCTCTCCAGACAATCAAAACTGGGCAGAACTGAACAGGAAACCTCCTTTCTTGGGGCTCTCTGCCTCACCTTGGCAGTTTTTCTTCTGTGAAATTGCAGAAGGGAAGATGCAATCCCTCAGCCACAGAGGCTGCCCTTCCCAGTGCCACCATTCATCCCCATCCACCTGGGAGGTGGTTTCCCCAAAGGGTGGGTGCACACAGAGGTTCTTCCCAAGGGCTGACAGCAGGAACCACAGCAAGCAACCCCTGCTACAGCAGAGACACAGTGCAGGACCCCCACCAGCCCCAATGCCAGCTGTGCCAGCCGTAAGGACCCTCCAGGAAACCCACCTGAGCCCCTCAGCACCACAGGGATCCCACAGCAGAGGCAGGTACTGCCCATCCAGGAACCAGACATCCTACATTCCCTCCACCCTTCACCATCTCCTCCTCCAAGGGGTCACACATGCCAATATTGACAGAGCTGACATTTTGCAAAGGTCTCCAAAGGATAAGCAGAGCACTTAGAAGATGTATCTGGCCAAGGATGGGCAGGAGCTGATGGGGAACATGGACATCCATCCCTCACCACCACCAGCTGCTCCCACCATCTCCAGCACAGCCCCCTGTGCCACTGCTGTCCTTGTGGGGTCTGGACATGTGGCAAAGACAGCAGAGGGATGAAAGCCACAGCAGCATCTGAAATTATGTGGACTTAACCCAGCCAGGGTGAGAGTCAAGCCCAGGCTCACAGGGAGCCCAGTTCAGGCTTATGGAGCTGCTCAACCTCCTGCAGCCTCAGCCCTGCCATGGCACGTGCAGTTCCTGCCAAATCAATATCTGTGTCTTCCTGGTAAATAATTGTGTCAGTGGGATGTTAATGGTGCACAGTGCTCGTGGTGTCAAGGTCTTTTTTTTTTTTTTTGTTAGCAAAGCAAAGTCATTCATTTTCCTCCCCCTTCCCTCCCCCCCATCTTTCTCAAATGCACAAAATGGGCTCCAGACCCACCTCCTACAAGGAAATGAGAACCAGCCCTGGAGGATCACCCAGCAAGAAGCCTCTGTTCGGAGATCTGACGCCTCTTCAAAGCCGGGGGAGCAAATGTGCTCCTACCTCGGCTGATTTATGAGGAACGGCTGCGTCACCGATGAGGGGGAAATGCTTAAACACTGCCAGAGGGAAGGGGATGGAGCCCTCACTGCCTGCTCGGAACAACCCTGCTCTTTCGGATAGTTTGTTTTCATACAATTAGACCTCTATTGCATTTTGAAGGAAAACAAACAACGTGGAGACTGCAGCACACGCTGCAGGATGATTCACTCGCTAAGAAAACAAACACCGGTGTGGCAGGCGGGATGTGCCAAGGGGGCTCTTGAATTGCTTGTGCCAGCCTGGGGCTGTGTCCCCACGTGTGAGGGGACAGGGGAAAGCAGGTGGCTTGCCCATGCTGGTGGGACACAGCCAATGTCACCTCAGCTGGAGGCAGGAGCAAAGCCAGAACCAGGAAAGGCAGGAGCAAGGCTCCATCAAGAGAGGGGCACAGCCCAGGAGTATTGTTTCCTTCTTTGTTGTGTTGAAAAAGTCTGGGTGCAAATTGTTCTAAGTTATATCTGTTTGGTTTTCATTTCTGCTCCTGTCCCAGGGTTATTTATGCTCTTGAAATATGGCAGCAGGCACGTGGATAGTGCTGTGTTCATGAAATACAGCCCACTGCCCATAGTGTTTATCGACCAGCGCAGTAAATCATCCCCAAAAACACAACTCATCCGAGAGAGCAGAGGATATGGCTGAAGGCTGCCCATCTGCCAGGGCCTTTCCAGCCCATGACTCCACAGGGCTGACAGAGTCGCTCCTAAACTTCTCTTTTCCATCTAAAATGAAGCTAAGAGAGCAAACGCAGCTCCCAGGTGGGTCCTGCTGGCAGCTGCACCCTGGGCTGGCATGAGGTTCTCAGCCAGGATGGCCAGTACTGCAGAGACATCCCTGGGGACACAGGATGCAGCCCTGTGCTCACCATGGGATGCTCCCACTTAATGCCAGAAGGGCAGTGACAGGCAAAAAGCAACTGCTCGACTGCATCCAAGCTGGAGCAGAGGCACCCAAGGGACACAGCCACACTGGGAGCTGGATCCCCACAGCACCCTCAGCACCACACTCCAGGACAGCCAGGAGGTCATTGCTTAAAATAGAAGCTCTCTGCAAGGACCTTTTTTGGTTCGATTTTGAGAAGAAAAAGGCAATATGTAAGAGCCCTGTGTGAGCAGTTGCTCAATTAGCATAGGTAATGTATGTGGAATTTATTCAGTGTCTGAATTCTCGCATTTTTTCCAGGGAAAAGGACACAGGGGACTCTACATGATGCTGTCCATACAGAATTGGATCTCTCAGCTGTCCCAAGTATTTCCCTGGAAGCCCTCCCTGACCTGCAGCAAATAGAGACTGGGGAAAGCCAAGCACAAGGCTGGATAGACTTAGTGGTGCTACACTGGGACTCTTATCTTTGCTCAGAGGTGAACCAACACCATCCTCAAGGAAGATCTGAACCAGGTTCTGACCTGATCTCAGTCCCACAGCTGTGCTGAACCAAACAAGGTTGATTTACGCCACCAAGAAGCCAATCTCTTTGCTCAAATCCATGTCCAGCTCCCTCTGCCACCAGCATTGCTGGAGCTGCCCATCCACTCCAGGCAGAGCTCATCCCACTAACACCAGCTCTCCCAGCAGCCCAGTGCAGAGCCATGATGTGACATCAACACTCAGACTTCACTGTGGGACACTCACACCAAGATACTGCACCACTGACACAGCCTGAAGAGCCTCAGGGAAAAAAAAAGACCCTCAGAAGGGGCTGTGGTGCTCTGGGTTTCCCAGAGTCGTCCATCCCTGCAGGATGCTGTGCCTGGATTTAGGAGAGACCTCAGCACCACACATGGGACTGACTATCCCAACAGGAACTCCCAGGCAACTCCTCTTGGCTTTGCTGCCAAAATATCACTTCCCAGAGAAGATAACCTTGCATCGAACTCGTATCTCAGCCATGAAGCCAGTCTGGGAGAAGGTCCCTGCTCAGGGACCCCCACTGATGCAGGACAGCAGCAACTGTCAAGTGTCATGTTCCCAGCAATGCTGGGAGCTCTGGCCCTGCTGATCCCAGTTCAGCTCAGGGCAGTGTTTCCAAGCAGGGTGGTGCCCAGCACAGCACAAAGGGTGCTTTCAGCAGCCCTGCTAAATTCTACCCTTGGGCAACCATGATATTCCAATGCCTCCTTCAATTTAGATGGTCCCCTGCAGAGTCAGACACCCTGGAAACCCAGAATCCCCAAATCCAAGACACCAGCATAAGGTGTCAGATAGTTCTGCCTCCAGCCAAGCCCCTCACTTTGCCACCACTACCTGCAAACACTGAGGCCATTTGCCTTCCCAGGATCCCCCCAAATATCCTCTTGCTCCACAGGCACAGAGGGAAAGGGCAGCAGACTCCCACTGGCCCCATCTCCCAAACCACCCTCCAGCTCAGCACCTGCTCCTTCCCACCACCAAAGAGCCTTTCCCAGCCTCCAAGGAGCTGCAACACCCTCCACCTCCTGCAAGACATTCCAACTCACTTCCAGGGCTGAAGGCACAAGTCAGTGCTGCCAGAGATGCCCCCTGACGTCTGGAATCAGCAGGGTGGGGGGACCAGCACCCCAAACTCTACAGACACCGAGTGGAGCCACTTCACCTTGGCTCACTCCCCATGTAGGAGCTGGTTGCCAAGTCCAGACTTGGATCTAGCAACAGACTTTTGTGCTTTGGCTCACGGATCCTGCAAACAAGAGCTTTAATCATTGCTTGCTTTTATGCACCGAGAGCCAAGATTGTCTTGTTAAATACAGTAAGTGATCAGTACTTGCAGCAAAGAACATTTCAATGACTGCTTGTATGGGTAATTATTCCAGGCTTGCCTCTCTTCCCCTCTAGAGAAAAATTACGGAATGTGGAAATTATTGCGAAGCCTCTCCGGACTTGGAACATTTTCTGATGGTTACAGGCAGCACTTCAGCCTGTGCCTGTATTTTGCTGCCTGATTGTGTCCTATCCCACATGCCAAAGGGTGCTGGTCCCCAGCCAGGCTGCAGCAGGATCACATCTTGCACATGCAGGTTCACAACTGGGCTTTAAGATGGGTCTAAATAACCCCAATACCTGTTCTATAGGTAACAAGAGTCTGTGCTGTGCCAGCTTTGGGGTGAGCCTGAGCATGGCACATCAGCACGCATCAACCAAGCCCAGAAAACGTTGATTTAATGTTGTTTTTCCCATTTACCCCCGAGTGGCAGCCATGGATCTGTGCTTGGGACCCCAGCTGTGCCATGGCCCCAGGCAGGAGCCTTTCTCTCCCAGCGCTTCCCTCCCAGCCCTCTGTAATATTACACTATTAAAGTTGCCTTTTGGCTTTTATTATGATTTTTTCCAGAGATAAAAGAGGGCTGTAGGAGCAGACGGAGCCCCAGCACTAACCATGTCATTGGAGCTGACAGTGGGGAACCTCAAGCTGGGAGTGTGGCAAAGCTGGGGCACACACAGGAGGAGGAGGAGGACGATGGTGCTCAGCCAGGCATCACTCAGCCCCAACTTTGAAGGGACCAGGAGAGCAAACTGCAGTCATGGTGTCTGCTCTGCTTTTCCAGAAAAGGGGGATTTTCCCTTGGAGCAAAACACTCTCAGCCCATTCACAGCCAGGTTTGCATCACCTCCTCCTCTGCAAATGAAGCTGGTGCCCAAAACCACAGGAGGAGGTCTCAGGCACCAGTAAATCAGGTGAAACAGGGACAGGACCCCACAGCCCACTCTCACAGCCAGCTCTGCTCTTACCTCCAAGAGGATTTTGTACAGGGCAATTCTGGCAGTGCTGCAGGAGATGGAGGAAGGAAAGGTTCCAGGAGGATTTGGGTGAGCAAATAAAACTTAAAAAGAAGGGACAAGTCACTGAGTAGTTTCAGCATAAACACCTCTGTGCGGGTTTATGTGCAAAGCAAAGTCTGTTCCCAGCTGGCAGGAGGGAAATGCTGTCATTCTGAAGCTCATTTCTGTAGGTTTATTGCAGTGGGAGAAACAGGGCAGATCCATCAGCTCCAGTGGATGCCTGGGTGCCCCATGGCACATCCATCACCTCTCTCCCAGCATCCCATGGCTGCCAGACAGGAGCTGCTACACTTCAGGTGTAGCTTTGACCTCCCATACCTGTCTCCAGACCTTCCCACGATCCAGTCACAGCCCCAGGGCTGGTTCCAGGCACAGATATCCTCCCCAGAGCTCGATCAGGCATTTCCCATCCAGCATTTGGGTGCGAGACCACACTGTCACCTCCAGCACTTGGTGATGCCAGCAGTGCTTTCCCCTCACCAATTGCTCTGGGCACTGCATTAAATATATTTCTGCCCTGGTTGCAACACCCCAAAAATGATCTTTTCCCCTGTGAGGGCAGAGGACTCCTTGTCTTGTCCACCCCATTTTTCTCTGCCCCATTTTTCGGGAGGGGTGGGGGACGTGTCACCCACACACAGGGCTGACAGGAAGGGAGTCATTCCCGAGGAGCATTGCTTCTAAACCACTCCAATATGGCCAGGCAATCTTAACCAGCTGGGAAAGCTCTTTAAAGACCCTTAATTAAAGGCTGGCTGTTGCACAAGCTCCTTTCCCATCCTCACCAGAAGCCTTTCCCAGTTTCCTGGCCTCTCCCCCACCACCCTCCATCCCTCACACTTTCTTTCCCGTTGGCATCTGCTGGCAGTGTGCTGTGGGGTGTCTCCCAGCAATTGGCCCCTGCCATCAGATGGAAGTTTGAACTCACAGCAAAAGTTAATAAAAAGGGAAAAGTTCCCTCCCTGTTGCCTTTCAGGCATGGCTGCTGTGTGGATGGCAGCACTGGCATGGCTGTGCCACCCAGATCCTTCCCACCAGTGGGAGCTTTGGCCGAATCACCTGCACCACCAGTAAACTGAGAGAAACAAGGCTGGATCACCCTCTGCAGCACTATTTCTCCCCTCTAACACTGTCCCTCACATTATGAACTGTGGCATCACTCAGTACACTGCCATGAGCCAGCCCCAATGGCTCCAGCCATCCCCCTCCTCCTGTCTGCTCCATGTGTCCCCCAGGGAGGGCGTGGTGGTGACAGTGCCACATACAGATGGGGAGTGATGGGGGATACACGGTTAGAGCCTGGGGCTCACCTCCTGCCAGGGGAATCTTGTCAGAAAGGCATCAATTTATTCTTTTTAATGATATAAATTAATTAAGCAAGGAAACATGTTGCTGTTTCTAATCAAAGAAAAAATTCAGTGTTCTCACATGACAGCTGAGCACAACCACACTGCTCCATCCCAAACACCACACAGGCCCTGCAGCCCCCCCAAAACAGGAGGAAGGATGTCCCTACATCCCTGGAAACAGCCCCCCCCTCCCCTTACCAGCCATGCCAGCTCCCAAACCAGAACAACCTCTACATCCTCTAGAGCTCCACAACTTCTCCAGAACTCACCTCCCTCTAACCTTTTATAACCCCCAGGTGCCTCATATCCCTGGCAGCATCAGCCTCACCTGGAGGCTGTGGGGTGGGACACATGGCAGCAGGGAATGGGGATGGATGAGCTTGGAAGAGCATGACTTCCCCTGGTATAGTTTCTAAACATTCCCAGAGCATATCAAGATGAAATGTGTAATTACAAATCAACCCTGCTGCTCCTCATCTCCAGACCCACGCAAAAGCAGGGAAGTTTTAACTTCTTCCTTGTGGAGCTTTTTTTTTTTTTTTCCCCAGCCTATTTTTGTTCTTTCCCTTCTGTCCTCCTAAATTTGGTATAAAACAGAAAGGAGTAAATAAAAATTTTGGAAAGCTCTTTCAGCCCTGTTCTTCCTGGCTTATGGAGCAGTTGGAATGGAGGGGGAGGCCCAGAGTACAGGAACCACAATGCTTTGGAGAGCTGGATTTTCCAAACAAAAATGGGGTTAGAAATGGAAACTTTGGTAAACTGAGATGGCGATGAAAATTTCATTTCATACTTGGCTGCAAAGCTGGATGTCTATTGTCCTCTTGCTCTGACACTTCCCCAATTTAACCTGATGCTCCAGAGGCATTTTTCCAGCTCCATGAGCACAGGGTGTCTTGCATCAACCCCTGACCAAGCAGATGTGGGTACACCACTTCCCAGACTCACTTCTGTTCCAGGAAACATCAGCACAGCTCAGCATCACCTTGTTAGAACTTTATTTCCAGAGGTTTTGAGCAGAGAGATCCAGCAGTGATCCCTGTCCCTAAGCCCCTGTGAGAGCTTTCCAGGGTGTTTCAGAGCAATTCCTGCCCCCACAGCACCTCCTGCCCACAGTGCACCAGGGTGAATATTTGGAGCTTCATCACTTCGACCAGGGGACCCCACTTGTGCTGCTTCCCAGCAGGATCATGAGGGGTTTCAGCTTGTATTTCCCTAAGAGCCCATGACATGTTACCAGGGAAAGGGCTTCCAAATGAGCTTCACCAAAGAACCTACACTAGAGAGGCACTGGGATCCCTGCTAGGTCAGGGAAGGGAATCCACCTGATCCACAAGATAAATTCTTCCCTGTGAGGGTGGTGAGGCCCTGGCACGGTTTGCCCAAGGAATCTGTGGCTGCCCCATCCCTGGAAGTGTTCAAGGTCAAATCCAGGTTGGACAAGGATTGAAGCAACCTGGGATAGTGGAAGGTGTCCCTGCCCACGTCAGGAGGTGGAACGAGATGAGCTTTAAGGTCCCTTCCAACCCAAACCATTCCAGGATTCAATAACCTTGGGGAATGAAACATTCCAGTGGAGAACACTGACTCCTTGAAATGCCCACGACACCAGGTGAACTCACACCCCAGGACAGGGTGAGTGAGACGTGGGGGTTGTCACTACACCAAACCACTTTGGAAGCACATCGCTGCACTGGAGCTCTTGAAAGCCACACAGATGACCCAAAACACCACTGAGGTGGACATAGGCCTGTGCTAGGCTGAGGTGGACATAAGCCTGTGCTAGGCCGAGGTGGACATAAGCCTGTGCTAGGTTGAGATGGAGATAGGCCTGTCCTAGGCTGAGGTGGACACAAGCCTGTGCTTGGCTTTTCGGAGCAGAGAGATTTCATCCCCTTCCTCCCAAAGCTGCTTTTATTGTCTTGATCTAATGAAGTGCAGACTTCACCTGGACAGACCCATAAGTGGCTCCTCTCGGAGGCAATGAATACAAATACTTGACCTCATGAGCTGCGGGGCAGCAATTAGTTTAAGCAGGGGGTTTGTGTAACACTTCAAAAGTCTTAATCCGTGCGGTCAGCCCTGGCACGGTATTTGCCAGAACCTATTGAGTAGTCTTAATGAGTCTGCAAAGCAAGCTTTCAATACATTTTGGGTCGCTTCAGATGCTTTAAATGGCATAGTCTATATGGTATTGTGCGGCTTTAGAAAGGGCCGGGCTTTAAAAAAGTATGGCTCCCTTTCACAGCGCAGACAGAAACCATCTTTCGAGCCGGGACCCTTAACGTTTTGCATATCAATACGGCTGGGGCTGAATGCAGTCACTGAGCTGAGAAATAGGATCACTATCAGCGTTTCCAGGCTTTCACAGGCACTTGGGAAACTTTAAAGCCCTTCGTGGAGAATAATTTGGTCGAATGTCGTGGTTGGAAACAAAACCTAAACAAGCAGAGCGCAGTCCATCATACGGAGCTGCCAGCGAGGCTGACAAGGGGCTCCAGCCGCTGCGACATCCCACCCCCGGCGAGTCGGTGCCAGGGACATCGCAGTCCTGGGGGACATGGCCAGGGGGACCCTGCACTGGGCACGGGGTGCTGAGCCCATCCCACCTCCACAGGGTCGGTGCCAAGGACATCGCAGTCCTGGGGAATCCCCGCATTAGGAATGAGGTGCTGAGCCCATCCCGCCTCCACGGGGTCGGTGCCAGGGACATCGCAGTCCTGGGGGGACCCTGAGCTGGACACGGGGTGCTGAGCCCATCCAGCAATGACCAAACCACTTAGAGCGCTCTGGAACTTCAAGCAGCAGGAAACTGGTCCTGGTTTCATCTCTTCTCACTATTCTTTGACAATATCCCAGTTTATGCTGCTTATAACGCCCTCAGGCTCTGGCACAACACTGGTGGCACCTGCGTTGGTCGCCAGTGCCCCTGGGACAGGCAGGGACTGTCACACGATGCCCCGTTCCCCACAACTAGTTGCATTTAACTCCTTATCACTTGTCGTGGGGCTGAACGGGAACGTGCCCAACCTCAGCTCCAGCCCAGAGCATCGGGACAGAAAATACACATCCCCTCCATGGGCACAACAGAGGTGCCAGCGGCTGGGACATGGGAGGGGGGAGACCTGTGCAGGACAAAGCACAATGCGTGGGTGTAAAACCACCCTGGAGATGGAAGGAAATGGGATGGGGATGGTTGTACATCCCAGAAGAAGTGGTACCTGCTGCCTCCATCACTCTGGGCAGCAGCAGCGAGGAGGGGAGGCACCATGGCAGGATGGGCAGCTTCGGGATGCAGCTTTGGAATGCAGCTTTGGGATGCTGCACGATGGAAGAAACCACAGCCAGAGCATATTTGCAAACAATGCAGGGCCTGAGGGCCCTTCAAAACACATAATTAGCTCATTAAAGAGACAAATACAAGTCACTAATAAGATATTAGAGGTTAATTAAATGTTTTCCCCTTCTTTAATTAAGGGAAAAACTAGTTAGTACAGATTAAACTAATTTCTGCAGCCTCCTGTGATGACCCTCTATGGCTGCAGATTTGAAAATCTATGTAGATTATTGACCTGAAAGGGCAGAGTTTGGAGATTTTGTCTGCTCTGCTTGGGTGAATTGGGAGGAGCAGGAATTTTCATCCTAAGGGTTAGAAACACCCTGCTCTATCAGCTGGGTTGTTCAAGGAATATAGGAAGGGATGTGATACACAACTCCCCCTCCCTGCCCCTAGACCTGACATTTATTCAAAACTACTGCTGTTCAATTTTTTCTTAACTAGGAAATTCCTACAAACTATCTTTCATCTGCAAAACATCTCCTATGCTCAGGGTCTGCTGCTCCACAGCTTCACCCACCACCCCCTGGCCATGAGTGCCTGTGTCAGCACTGGAATTTGTTTCAGCAAAAACCCACTGGTTGCCCACCCCAGAGGCCAACTGGTTTTATTATGGATGGTGGATCCATCATCTCCACACACACACATCCCAACCCACACACTCACTACCCAGAACAGTCCCGGTTAATATAGATTAGCAAGGTTTATATGGAAGAATATTTAATCTGGTCAGGGAGGGGAGAGGGGTCATCTGTGGTTTTATTTCTTAAATATTTCTCTCTACTCCAGAAAAGTCCGTTTCTTGCCAGAAAAGGTCCAATATAAATTAGAACAAAGGGAGGAGGTTGCTGGGGTGGCCAAGGGCATCCCTGAACACGCCCACAGACATCCCTGGATCACAGCAGCCACGAGCATCCCTGGACCATTGTCCTGGCTCCCAACACTGCCAGGCAGCCCAGGTCCCAGCCTGGCAGCATGCCCTGTGGATGGCTCAGTCCCACCCAAAGTCCTGCCCTGTCATCTGATAAAACTTCATGTTGAAGGGTCTGTAAAACTCCCGCAGGCGCTGCACCACCTGCCCGTCGATTTTGGGATGTGGCCGCCCCTTGGATTTGCCAAGGCAGCGGGGCTTGCTGCCCTCAGGCTTCTTCAGGCAGGGAAAGCCCTTGGTCTCATTGAAATAGAAATGTCTGTCCGTCACCACCCTCTGCAGACCCAGGAAGTCCTGGACACGGCCCATCTCCCCGGCCGGGTCACTAACGAGCCTCTCCCCACTGACAAAGAGGAATTTGGAGAGGGGGAAGTACTGCAGCCAGTTGTCCAGGTGCTTGGCGTAGATCCCGATCCTCACCGCGCTCCAGCTCGTGTCGATCAGTCCCGTGCTGATGTTTTTGAAGGCCAGGGCCTGGAAGGTGGGGATGGAGGGGTTTTTGGAGAGTGTCTGTGTGTAGTCTGAGATGGCCCGAGTGACAGGGTTCCGAACCACCACGATCAGCTTCGTGTCCCGGGACATGTTGTAGATGCGCCGAGGAGCCTCCTTGGTGACAAAGTAGCTGGGGGTCTTCTCCATGGTGATCTGCCCCTCCAGAGTCCTTGGCATCAGGCTCCTGGGGACAGAAAGGGACAGGTCAGAAAGGCTCGAGGCACAGTTGCTCCGACCTGATGCCACAACAAGCAGGAACAAGCCCCAAAACCTGGCCAGAAATGCTCAGGGGCTTCCAGACCATGATTGCCTTCCTCCTTCCCTCCTGCCAGCCCGGAGGGCTGACATCACCTTGTCGCACCCCACTGGTCACTTCCTTGTCTTCAAAATCCTTCCTAGGACCCTCCATGCCCCAGGTTTTCCTTTCTGCTCACCCTGTCTCAGTGTCCCCTTTGTCCCCTCCAGAGTCTGTCCCTGGGAAGAGACCCCCTGACACTCTCCTCTGCCAGCTGGGAACCTCCAGGCTGTTGCTCCCCCTCGGAATTCCCTCACAACCCCTTTCCCAGCCCCGGAATTCCCTCCTTCCCCTTCTCCTCCACCCCAGTTTCAGTGGTGGTGACGAGCATCTCAACACACACATTTCGAGATGGAGCTGGTTTTCCTCCCAACCTCCAGACCTCTTCCATGTCCTGGAGGTGCTGATCCACCACGTGGGATTGCAAAGAGGAAAATCCCATGCCAGGGGGTGATGACCAAGAGGTAGCTGAGGATGGAGATGCCCACCAAAGCTCCCTCCTCCTCCCTTCCAGCCAGTTAAGGCTAGAAAAAGACTGTTTCCTTTCTAAAAAAAAAGGCAGAAAACCTCGGAGGGCCCAGCCATTGTGAGGAGAAAATCCACTGCCCTGATTGTTCCCTCGTGCACTTTAATGAGGCACTAATTACCAGAGAAATTACCCAGCCATGTCACCCTGTGTGACAGAAGGGATCCTCCCTGCCACCAGCACAGGCACCTGCCCCAGAGCTCTCCACATCCCCTTCTTCCACCTCCAAGAAGAATCCTGGAATCGTTTGGGAAGAGACCTTAAAGCTCATCCAGTCCCACCCCCTGCCATGGGCAGGGACACCTTCCACTATCCCAGGTTTCTCCAAGCCTTGGGGACAGGGACAGACCATGCTGCAGCCAAGGCTGTGCTGGGGGGAAGTCAAGCCTCTGCCCAGCAGCATCTGTTCCTTATGTAATGGGAAAAGCTTGAGGTTTCTGGGATTTTTCCCCTGGATGCAGGAAAGAACACTTTATTAAAAGCATTTGCTGGGCCCCGCACAGCTCCTTCCCCCAAACAAGAGGCAAAAGCCACTTGTGGCTTTTTTTCCTCCTTTTTTCTTGAATTTTGCCAGCACTTTTAGAGCCACTTCTTGCTCCCGGTGTCCTCTCCTGGCAGCACAGCCCCTCCCTTTGGCACCAGTGGGATGCCCTCTGGCAGTCCATGCTTCCTGGGGCAGCCATGGAGGCTTTCCCCATCATTCCCAGTACTCCCCCTCAGAGAGGCTGACTGACAGGGCTCCTGCTGGGAAGCAGGATCAGACCCTTACACCCACAACTGTCCCCTTCCAGGCTGTGCTTGTCCAGAGCAAAGGAAAACCCAACAGCATAACTCCATCCTGCTCAGCTCCATCCTGCTGCTTGGGCTTCCCTGCCAGCCAAGCATCCTTAATTACACCCACAAGAGTTTTCCAAGCTGTTTCATGCAGCTTCTCCAGGCAACTTGCTGAGGCATCTCTGTGGCGCTTCCCTGGGTGCCACCAGGATTTCTGTGCATCAGAACTGCTCCTTCCTCGTGCTCACCCACCCTAAACCCTCTCAGCAAACATGGGCTTAGGACCTAAACCAGTCCCTCTCCTCAGAGGGGAATAAAATGTTTATTACCAGGAGGAGACACTTGGGATAACCATTACTGGGGATCCTGGAAAGTCCACATTACAACACAACATGGTTTTCCTCAGCCTGTGCTCCACAGCCACTGACTGCTAAAACATTTTAATAAAAACCATTTTCATAGAATCCTGGAATAGTTTGGGTTGGAAAGGACCTTAAAGCTCATCCAGTTCCACCCCCTGCCATGGGCAGGGACACCTTCCACTATTCCAGGTTGCTCCAAGTCCCATCCAACCTGGCCTTGGACACTTCCAGGGATGGGGCAGCCACAGCTTCTCTGGACAACCTTTCTTACCCCCCTCTTCCTTCCTGCAGAAGGTCCACAAGGGCCAAGGCCAAGGTGCCAAGGCCATCCCTATGGAATATGGGGAGCATAAGGACCCTCAGGGCCCCCCAGGACCCCACTCACTCACACCCAGCAGCACCAGCACCTTCCTTGCACCCATCCTGCTGATCCAGGGCTTCTCCACTCCCAGAAGCTGCACTTACTTTAATTAACACCAACCCACCTTTCAAGGCTTAATTACAGTGTAATTAACATAGAATTTTTAATAAAAGCACACACTGGGGCAGGGATTCCCAGCTGTTTGCACAGGTACCACTCGAGCAGCAGCTCCTGAGCCTGGGATGGGGTGCAGAGACCTTCCCCCCTCGGAACTGCCCCATGCCAGGGACAGCTGGGTCCCAACGTCCCAAGATCCCATCGGGAACAGCAGCCTCCAAGCAGTTAATTGTGCAACACCTCCTCTTCCTCAGCAGCTCAATCACGCCCAGCTACTTGTGAGATAATTATGCAATTTCACATTATCATTAACTCCCTAATACTTTCCCCTAAATTAACCCAGTTAATTATTGATAACCCCCATCTCCCTCCAGATCTGGCTCAAACTGGCAAAGAGCAGAGCTGGCTTTGTTATGCTCCACTTTAGTGCAAACACTGGAAACTTTAATTAAATTTACAGTTCATTCTTATTGACCTTAAGAGAACGCTGTGGGAATGCCAAGCATGCCTACAGGTATATGACACTGCAATGAGGGAGTCCCTGGCACTCTTGGAAGGAATTGGAATTTCAAGAGGAGACCATGTGCCCGGGAGGAGAGATAAGAGTCCTTTTACCTTTCTATTAAGTGCAAAAATTTTGATTTTTAATTAATAAAACAAATGCCATTTGAGAGGCATCAGAGATGAGATCTCCTACATATTCAGCATGTGAAATGTTCCCTCTGTTGAGGTAACACAGTGCAATAACTTACAGCAGATATAATGATGATAAAAACGCAAAAATGCATTAAATACTGATTAACAGATAGAGAAGAAAGGGAATCAAAGCAGACTTCAAAAACTGGGCCGATATAACTTTCTAGAGTTAATTGGTTCGTGATTCCTCGACGCAGGGATGATTTTGGTGCAGAGGAAGGAGAACTCCTCCCAGCACCCGCAGGAGCTCAGGCTCCATAAGAACTCACTCAAAGCATCCCGGAGTCATCACCTCCGGCAACTTCACAAAGAAAATTAACTCTACCCCAGCCAAAATCAGGAGAGCAGGACAGGCTCTGCCTACAATTCATCCCCCCTGAAATGCCAGGAATATTTTGCATGGATACAGGTCCAGCCTGTGCTGGGAACGTCATGGGACACCCCAAAAGCCCAGATGAAACACAGGGTGATGAGGGCCACCAGGGCAGGGCTTGCAGGTTCTGTTACCACCAACAAGAGAAAAAAAGGAGGGGGGGGAACCCCCTCCATTATTATTTTTTAAAAACATGCATTGACCAAAAAAGCCCAGACAAAAGGAGGGATTTCTTGGGGTGGAGGGACATGGTTGAGAGCTTTCTGTAGGGCAAAGAAAGCGACTCTTTCAAGGCACTAAGATGGGCCATGGGATGATGTGGGGGACAAAACCTGCCGGGCCAGCCCTGCTCTGCCCGGGAAGGGGACACCCCGAGCTGCTGGGCAGGGTGACAGGGGCTCGGGGGGGGGGACAGACCCGTTTTTGTGTAAATGTAAAACAGTTTGGAACCGGGAGAGGGGGACAAGGCTTGGGACAGATTTATCCTCTCGCAGCAGACACCCGGTACCACCCGGATCTGCATATGAATCACCCCAACAGGCTTATCTGAGCCGCAGGGACAAGGCTGCCTTTGTGGCCCCATCGCAGCTATGAAGTTGTTAAACTGGAACCAGTTATGGAAACTTGGAGATAGCAGCCTTTTCCTTCCAGGCAGCTCGAATAGCAGCACCTTTGCTGGGAAGCAAGGTGTGAGAAAGCAGGGAGTGGGATAGGATGTCGGGAGGGACAGATCCAGCCCTGTATCCCTGCTCCCGGCTCTGCCAAGGGGCTCCCATTCCCCAAAAATTGTGTGTGTGTGTGTGTAGGGTGTGGGCAGCCGTGCTTACCCCCCATCCCGTGCCACTCCATGACCTTCTCTTCCCATAGGAAGCACCGAGGCATCTGTTGAACCTCTGCAGGACACGGATGGCTGAAGTGGGAAGGCCGAGCTTGGAAGGATGAATCGGGAATGCTGAGCTCACCAAGCCACCCGGGAGCAAATTAGCCCGTGTTCCTTTTTCCTCCTCATTACTGTGATATTCCCCCTCTTCTTCCCCAGCACCCCTTTGGAGGGGGCAGAGGGTCCTGCCAGTGCCCCCCCAGCAGGCAGAGCCCCCCGGCACTCCCCATCCCCGAGCTGCCTCCATTATTTTTGATTCTTTCACCAATTCAAAAATGTGCAAATGAGGCGACGGCTTCCCAATCAGGCCTGGCCGGGAGCTAATTGGCTTTAAGCAGGGAAACCTGAATATGCTAATGATGGCAGTAACAAGCCTGTGATGCGCCTGGAAGGGGAGCCAAGCCCTGGGCTCCACCACGGGCTGACTGAGACACGTCAATTAACAACAAGGGCGATAATTTATTAATGCTCCTTTGCACCCCCCTGCCCTTTGCTACTAATTACAGTTTGATACATGAAACATCGAGGTTTGTCGGGTTGTGCACCGCCCTGATCCCAGCTGGAGCATCCCCGGGCATCCCCAGAGTCTCCTCCTGCCCGCAGAAGCCCCTTGCCCCATAGCCCAGGTCCTTGGCTGGGGGTCTCCAGCCAACCCAGAGGACCCCAGAGCTCTCCCACCACCAGACCACGGGGGACAGGGTCCCTGGGCTGGGATTCGGGTGGATAAAGAGGCTCACAGGAGGAGGAAAATGCAGCGTACTGGGTGGTGCCACTACCCACGGCTGGTCTCTGCAGGGTCTGGGCCCCCACAAACCCTTCCCAAGGGATTCCCTCACTGGCTGCCTCATCCTGCGAAGGGCAGGGGCTCCAGAGCAGGAGGGGAGCAGCAGTAGGGGCTGTTGGAGGCTCTGGGAAGGGCCAGGAGTCAGGGAGTTTTGTGTCTGATGTGGCATCAAAATCTGGGCGATGTGGAGTGAGTGAAAGGGGAGAAGCTGGAGCCAACATTTGCATTTCTAATAGAGTGGCTGCTTTCACCAGTCACCCGACACTCGGTTATTAACCCCGGCAAGAACTGGGACTGTCTGGGAAACCACAACTGATTTTCCCATCTATAAAGCCCCCCGGGCCCCTGTGTACCCCAAGTTCACTGGCAGGAAGGGTTAAAAAAGGCTGTGTCCCCCCAGACCCGCAGTCCACTCACACACTGCAGCTCCCACCCCCTCTAACCCCCTCCTCTGGGCCACCCAGCACCTCCATCCCCATCCTGCCCACATGCACAACCAGAGGCTGCAATTATGGGCAGCTCCAGGCTCTGGAGGTTTTCTCCTTGGTTATTCGAAGGGGATGGTTAGGGCCAGAGGGCTCTGGTGAATTCACATCACATCATGTGATTATGGAGAGCAGGAATCAGCCTTAATAAGGACACAGCTCCTTCCCTGCTTGGGAGTGTTGGCACTGGAGAAGAGGCCGTTTGGCCTCAGCATCCACGGGGTTTGGAGATGATCTTTCTTCACCCTTCTCACCCTTCTCACTCTTCTGAGCAGCAGAGCTGATATATGGGGTCACCCCAAAAATGCTGAGCATCTGGACTCCCCATTGACTCTGCCAGGGATCCCTCACAGTCAGCACTGCCTGGATCCCCCCATGTCTGTGCCAAAAGTGGTGTCCCTTGGCCATGGCACAAAGCCACAGCCATTGTGGGACTCCTGCTCACAGATGGAGTCATTGTCCACGGCTAAAGAAATGAGCCCTGGGCACCCCACAGTCCATGGGGATATTTCCTACCTCCAGAGCTCACCCAGGGATGGAATAACAGCAGGATGGTGCTGCCTCAGTAGTGGAAGGGGGACCTGAAGCAAAACCACCCCCCTATCGAGCAATATTTCCCGTGCAACAAGCACAGACAGATTCTGAGCCATGAGTGAAAAAGCAGCTGAACTCACTGCTTGGGTTAAAACAGGTGGGAAACAGAACAGCTCCACGAATCCCCCAAAACCCTTCAGAAAATGAGGGCTGCCCCGATATAGTGGGGCACTGAATCCCCCCAAACCCTTCAGCAAGCAGGGGCTGGCACATGTGGTGGGATGCTGGCCTGGGGCTGGTGTATGGTGAGGGCAGGGATGGCACAGGCACACACAGCCTCTCCATCCCTCTGGAATGAAGCACGTCTGCGTGGCAGCAATTAGAAATCCTCTTCTCCCGCCTGGCTCCCCAGTGTCCCTTTGATTCCCCATCCCGGCGTCCCGGGGGCGAGGGGACAGCCTGTGGCAGGTGTCTTGCCTGTGACCCGGGTCAATCGAGGGCTCTGATCTCCAAATGACCCTTCCCGGCAGTGCCTGTGTCCCCACGCTCAAACAGCTTGCAGATGAAGGAGCAACAGACTGGAGATGATTTATTCAGGAATTAAAGGTTCAGTACCCCTTTTAAAGGCTGCGCCTCGGCACTGTCAGCCTTCATTGCACACAATTAAAGGGGTTTGCTGCCCCGGCCCCCGCCCTCCTGCCTTCCAGGGGAAGGAAATCAAACAAAACCAGCCCCCCCGCCCAGCCCCGGCCCCGGGGACGGGAACTGCTGAAGGACTTGGGAACTCGGTGCAGGAGTGGCCCTGAGTTCCAGCCTGGGAAGCTGTTCCAGCTCCATTCTGTGCCAGGGACCAGCTCGGCTCTGCTTGGGATGGGGGCGATGCAGCTGCTCGGGTTTGTCCCCACTCGCAGGAGGGGATGCTCAGGGTTGGGATTTTCTTGGCTCCCGTGGCATCAGTGCAAAGCCTGTTCCTGCAGCTGGGGCTTGGAGAAATGCTCCTGGATCCTTCTCCTGTTTATCCTCCTCCTCCTGTTATCCCCCTGGAGCAAACCCTACCCGTCCACAGCTCAGCACCTCTGGGTTCAGAGCAGGGAAGGCTCTGGTCACCTGTAACCTCACACCAGCAGAATTCAAACACAGCCTGGAATCTCCCTCTCACACCTGAGAGAGGAGATAAGGATAAGAACTGGCATCATCCGGATTATCTTCTCCCCTTCCAAGTTTTGAGAACTGTGGAGGGTGGGGGGGGAGCAGCACTCGCGGGTGTGAACAGCAGGAATTCAATGAAAAGCTTCCTTCCTCTTAGGAAAAGAAAGGGAAGAAATCCGCTGGCAGCAGCGCTGTGATAATCCCTTTCCAAGGCAGTAAATTTTCCTGCAGCTCCCCCGGAAAGTAATCCTGTGGATTATTGCACCTTTCAGCACAACTAGCCTTTAAACACACTCTCCCCTCCCCAGGCATCTTGTGCTTTCTGACCTGACCTGCTGTCTGAGCACGGGGAAACACAAATTACCTCTCCTGCACCCAGACACTGGTGACACATTTTATCCCCCTGGTAACTGGGATCCTTGGGCGCTTCAATAAATAAGGAAAAATTGCTTTTATTGCTGCTGGGGCTCTGCATCGAGGGCTGAGGAGGGGAGGGAACCCCCCAACCCCCACTATCCCAATGCACACCCTGATTTGATGGGTGTGACACGAGGAACACACACTTAGACAATTCCAGCTATTTTTTATGGACCAGTTGTTCCCTGCCTGAGTGCTCCAGGCAGACTGTTCAGATGCAAAATCTATTGCTCTTAAAAATAGGAAAAAAATAAATCCCTGAGAGCACTCGAAGTATGTCTGAAGTCTTTGTTTTCTATTACAAATAAAAAAACCCCCACATATTGGTTTTCACTAAATTATTCCCTTGCAGGTTGTTCCCTGTTTCCCACCTAGATGGAGGAGAGCACAGGAAGGGCATAAAAAGGTCACAAAAATCACTTTTTTTCTCAGGTTCAGAGTTACATGGGCAGCAGAAATGGGAAATCTTCCACTTCCTGATGCTTGATTGAGCAAAAGGAAAAGAAAAGGACCTTAAAATTCACCCAGTTCCACCCCGTGCCATGGACAGGGCCACCTTCCACTATCCCAGGTTGCTCCAACCTGGCCTTGGACCCTTCCAGGGATGGGGCAGCCACAGCTTCTCTGGGCAACCTGTGCCAGGGCCTCCCCACCCTCACAGGGAAGGATTCCTTCCCAATATCCCATCTAACCCTCTGGCAGTGGGAAGCCATCCCCCTTGTGCTGTCACTACCATTCCAAGTGCATCCATCCCCTCACTGCCACATCCTGAGGGACAGTGGCTGCAGGCAGTCCCAGCCCACGAGCAGTGCTGGCCTGAGCCACAATTACGCTCAGGTAATTAGCTCAGACTAATTAACAGGGCACACAGTGCAGGTGGCAGGTCCCTGGGCCCCCTCCTTGCCCCGATCCTGGGGTGCAGGTGAGTGGCACCCCGAGCAGCCCTGCCCACCCTGCCAGCCCTGGGGGGGATGTGGGCAGGATCCCACATCAGACACCCCAATGCCATTCCTGCCACAGGTGCAGGAGCAGCGGGAGCGAGGGAGGAAGAAAGGAGGAATCCACACATGTCTGCCAGAGCGAGACCTTCCCGCTGGCCGGAGAACTGGCAGCTGCTTTGATTTGATTAACAGATGCTGACGAGGCATCGAGACAAGTCCCCAGAGCCATGAATAATTTCAGGGTATTTGTGTTTATTTGATCTCAGTATGGGGCTGGCCCAGCCCGGCCCAGACCCTCACAGAGTGATGGGAAGGGGATGGGAAGGGGATGCCGGGCTCTCCAGATGGCCATTCCAAGGCCACCATTGGCAGGGCTGGCTGTCCCCTCCAGCAGGGCTGGCTGTCCCCTCCGGTGTGAGCTCTGAAGCTACTTCATCCTACTCCTCACCCTCCTCCTGCACAGCCATCCCTCAGGTTGGGGGATGAGGAAGGCACCTCTCAACAGCTTTCAGGGAATAGAAAATAGCTCCCCAGGTCATAATTTTTAACTCATTTCAATGTTTTCAAGGCATTTTTACAGTTTCTTCTCTTAAATGGGCAAAAACAGGTAGTTTGAACTTCCTGGTTCCTGGATCAGAGCTGGGGTTGGATGCCATGTGCCAGAGCCCCAGCCCTCCAGAGGATCAGAACTGAGCCAGTGCCTCGCTCTGCCCTGGCTCCTCCAGCCTCCATCCCATCCTGCTGGGAGCATCCCTCTGCTTTGGGACACCCCATGAACCCAGCACCAAACCCCTCCAGAACGTGACACCCGTCACCAGCAGCAGGGTCTGAGCAGGAGGTGCCCTGGGAGGGACAGGAGGGGGGACAGAGCCAGCAGTGCCCCTCCTGCCCTTGCCACATGGTGCTGGACCAGCCCAGCTCTGTCTGAGCAGGAGCTTCAAGGATTGACCTTAAGCAGTGCCAGGGTTTGGCCTGAGGGAGGAAAAGCACCATATTGGTGCAATTACCTGAGTTTAGAGAAACCCTGGTGGGTGCCTGGGCCGGGCTCAGTGGTTGGCAGATGAGCAGCAGCATCTGCAGCACCAACTCTTGGCTGGGGCATGGGGACCCTCAGTGGGGCTGTGGGGGCTCAGGGAAGGGAACAGATGTCCCAGCCCCAGGAGCTCTACAGGTGTGGGGCAGGGGGAGGACAGGAGGGAGAATGGAGGCAGCAATTCTGCAGCTGCACACGGGCAGGAGGGGCAGGAATGTGCTGAGGCAGCAATGCCGGGATGGCAGAACCCTGGTCTCCAGCCATGGAGGATCTGAGCATTCCCATTTTCCCAGTGCTGCTGTAGTGCCTTTGACAGCTCGGGCAGGTGATGGCAGGGCAGCTGCTCCCTGCCTGGCAGGATCCTGATGGCCTGGAACCAGCAACAGCTCTGCAGAGCTCCAGGTTGCCCCCAGGTTAATCCATTTTAAGGTGATGGTTACCCTCGACCCCTTGACAGAGTGGCCTGCAGGGATGAGGGATGGAGCCAGGGCTGCCCAACCTTCCTCACCACCACCTTCCTGGGCTGAGCAGGGCAAAGGAGCCATAACTGCATCTCAAAGCAGGAAGATTTCACCCCGTGGTGGGAGAGCAAAGCTCGGAGGGTGCCCAAAACCATCTCCTTTCCCCCCTTTCCCAGTGCAGAGGTTGTGACAGATCCTTCAGCCAAACCCCAGCATTCCAGTGCCACAGGTCAGAGCCTTCTCCTCACCTTTGGGGGCTGACACGGAAAATTTCAGCCTAAACCCTCCTTGTCCTGGTCACCAACTTCCCCCCCCCCAGCTGTTGTGTACCCCCAGAGCAGGTTCTGGCTCTCCACAAACACCTCCCACGTGTGTCCCAGCTCACGACAGCTCCAAGCTGGAGCAGCTCATCCCTCCACCAGCAACAAAAACCCAGGAATGGGTTTGTTTGGTGTTTGTTGGGTCAGACACTGTCATGCTGCTCTTGTTGGGATGGAAAATACATCCAGTTTTCCACAGAAACAACCAAGATTCCCCATCTGTGTCAAATTTGTAATCCAGCCTGGGGGAAGATGGGAAACAAATTTAGCTCTTTTTTTTTTTTACTATCAGCAAAAGCCTCGTTTCCTGGCGAGGAGCTTTGCCCTGGAGCACAGCAGTGATGGGAGCCACTATTCCTTGCAAGCCCAGGCTGCTCCATGCCATCCCATCCAGTGGCATCCAATGGAACACCGGCAGGAGCCGAGTGAAGGGAACTGGGAGAGGAGCAGCTGCCAAATGGTTCTTCTCCCCAACAACCTGCTCAGCCACTTCCATCTGTGTGCAGGACTCCCCTCCTCAGCCTGCAGCCCATCACATGGGACCTAATAACTGTTTCCTCCAGAGATAAGGGAGAAGCCTCAGAAATCCAGGCAAGCCCAGCCAACAAGGCCCAGGGATGCTGGGAATGCTGCTGGGAGCCCAGAGGGCAGCAGCTCAGCCTCCTCCCCTCACACTGAGGCTCAGCTGGTCCCCAGGCAAAGGAAATCCCCCACTGAGGAGGGAGATGTGGGTGGATTACGCACTTTGCTGCAAAAAAAAATGAAATCTGTTCCTCCAGCCTTAGACAAAGGCATTGGGAAATGTCCCAGGCCAGGCTGGATGGGGCTTGGAGCAACCTGGGATAGTGAAAGGTGTCCCTGCCCATGGCAGGGCGTGGGAGTGGATGGGCTTTAAGTCCCTTCCAAGCCAAATCAGTCTATGATTCCATGATACAGAGGTTTCTCCAGCTTCCTGAGCCATGGGCAGCTCCCAGGTCCCTGTCACCAGCACTGGGTGAGCCCCAGGTGATGGAGATGGAGGGCTCCATCCATTCAGAGTTTCTCACCCTGGCATTGGTGCACCCTTTCTCCCTCCTGCAGGAACAACTGGGAATTCTCTAACAAAACATTTTTTTTCCACTGGAAAAGCTTTGGGGTTTGGTGACTGGAGCTGTTTGTGGGAAAGAACTGGATTTTCATTATTTTTAGCCTGGTTTCCTAAGGAAATGTGGCTTAAGCAATCACATGGTCTGTCTCCTCAGCTTCCCCCAGTCAGTCTGATCACACTGGACGATTCCAGCTGGATTTGAGGAAGGATGGGGATCAAAAATAGGAAGTTTGCACATTTCCATGAAAAGCTGCAGGTGTGTGGTGGCCAGGACCCCAATCAGTGCCCACAGCTCAGGGGGAGCAACTCCAGCACAGCTCAGAACCAGCAGCCCCATCCACACCAGTCCCACCTACACCAGTCCCACCAGTACGTTGCATTGCTGGGCTTCAGGCTCCCCAGGTGCTGCTCAGAACCAGGTGTCTGGGTGGGCAGCATTGTGGAGGGAAGAAAAACACACCCTTTGCACCTAAATCTCCTCTGGAGAAGTTGGAAAAAGCTCAATACCCTTCCCACAAAGCAGCCCCCAGGCAGACCCCCTTTGGGAATATTCCTGTCCCCCCCACTGGGAAGAGCCAAGAGTCCTCCCTGGAGCTTGAATCTGCCAGGTTTGGGGCATCAGAGATCTGAAGGGTCACAGTCCTGACCCCACATCCCAGGGGAGCACTAGCCCCCAGGGACAGCCCACTGCTGGTTTGTCCCCAAAGTGTCGTGTGCATAAGAGAAGAAAATGAGAAATGTCCCAGCACATCCTAGGCTCCCAGCACTGCTGTGTCTCACTGCCACAGCTGCTCTTCCCAATGGGGAAAATACCCTGGGATCAGGCAAATCCATGTTCCCATGGGCTCCTTACTACCTCAGAGCCCAGCACAGGTCCATGGACACTCACTCATCCACGTAGACAACACTGGGAGCAGTTGGATGTTGAGATACTGAGATGGAAACCAGCAATTCTAGCAGCCACGAGTTTGAATCTATTCCCCATCTCCTACAGCATCACCACATTCCCATCATTAACCTGACACTTCAATACCTGGGTGATGATGGATGAGCAGAGGGATGATGGATGGGAATGTGCAGCCTGACGGGCAGATCGATCCCTGCATCCCTGGACAGCCAGTCTGGGCTGCAGAGCCTGAGGACACAGGGAGCCAAGCCCACAGCAGGGCTGTAACCAGCAGCACAGGCTGTAACAAGGAAAATTTCTTACCCAAAATGGTTGTCCAGCCTTGGACAGGCTGCCCAGGACAGGGGTGGAGTCCCCATCCCTGGAGGGATTTAAAAGCCGTGTGGATGTGGCACTTGGGGACGTGGGTCAGTGGTGGCCTTGGCAGTGCTGGGGAAGGGGTTGGACTTGATGATCTCGGAGGGCTTTTCCAACCTCAATGATTCTATGATTTAGTGATTTAAAGGACTGGAAACATCAAGGCTGCAGCAGCTGCTGCTCCTGCTGTGCAACATCTTTGGGAACAGCTGCTGATAAGGAAAACACCAGAGCTCACAGCCATGGACATGGAACCAGCAGCACAATTTGGGCTGATAACACCCAGACAAAAAAACATCAACAATCAACAGCCCTGGAGAGCAACAGCTGCCCCATCCCTGGAAGTGTCCAAGGCCAGGTTGGAGCAACCTGGGATAGTGGAAGGTGTCTCTGCCCATGGCAGGGGGTGGAATGAGATGGGCTTTAAGGTCCCTTCCAACCCAAACCATTCCAGGATTCTGTGATCCTGTGCCGTGGTCCTGCTGTGGACTTGGCAGGGCACAGCCTGGGCTCTGCACAGCCAGGACCTGCTTCTGGAGCAGCACAGAGGGAGAAACTGGACCACAACAGCCGTGGTGACCAGCTCAGCCCAGTCCTTGGCCAGTTCCCAGCCAAGTCCATTATCCCCCAGCACAGCTCCACCAACTCTCTGACAAACACAGGGCAGAGCAGGGGCCAGATCCCAGAGCCAAACCCACCCCAGCCAGGAGCAACGCAATGATCCCACAGTTCGGTGGGATCACCCACTCCACAAGACCCCGGGAGCCAAGGCAGCAACCAAACAGGACCCTCTGTGTGGCCCTGGGATGTGAGGGGGGGCATCTCCCCAGCCCATGGCCTGGCAGCTGCTGCAGGACCACAATTTTCTCTTTTCCCCTTTTTAAATGCAATGGAGAGAAAATCCAGGGCTATTTGGAGCACACAGAGCAGCAGGAGGCCAGGAGACCTTCCTCCCACAGCCAGGGATCTGCGGCTGCTCTGGAAAACAGGGAGGACACTGGGAGCTTGTTTGCTGCTGGACTCACACAGGGTGGGATGTTGGGAACTGACAGGAGCATTTCCCAGCCTCCCCCACCATGGTTAACAGGCTCTGGGATGCCAGCACAGCCCCCCAACCCTCCTCCAGTGTCCTTGTCCTCGTCCCTGCGGTGGGAGAAAGCCAGGATGATCCCCCAATCCCCCCAGCTTTGGGCCTTGGATTGGGCTCTGCTCCCCCTGAGGGCTGGTGATTGCAGAGGAAGGGGAGGCTGGAATTGGTGCCTGCATTTGGTGCAGAGCAGCTCCAAAGGGACTGATCCGGGAAAGCCTCAGGATCAGTGCAGGGCAAGACAAGGCATTAATAAGAACCACAGAATTGTTTGGGTTGGAAAAACCCTCTGAGATTGAGTCCAGCTATTCCCAGCACTGCCAAGGCCACCACTAATCCATGTCCCCAAGTGCCACATCCACATGGCTTTTAAACCCCTCCAGGGATGGGGATCCACCCCTGCCCTGGGCAGCTGTGCCAGGCCTGGGCAGCCCTTTCCATGAAGAAATTTTTCCTAATATCCAACCTAAACATCTTGGCACAATTTGAGGCTGTTTCCTTAGGTTGTTACTTGGGACAAGGGACTGACATAATGACACTTTGTGCTCGGTTTTCCAGGACAGAGGGAAGGAAGGGAGGCCTTGGCAGACCCAAAACCACCCCTGAGGACACTGATGTCCCTCTGTCCATTTATTTGAACTGTCCCCTCAGACTGATGGACAGACAGACAGCCCACAAAGTGCTGGTTGCTTCTCCTTTAGGCAGGAGTGACCACAGGGATGGTCTGTCCTGGGATTTGGGGGTCAAGATAAATTCTGCTTCAGGATTAAATTTAATATTTGGGGAAAAAAGGTAGTTCTGAAAAGTGACCTTCCAGTAAATTGGTTTTTCCCTGCACGGCAGCAGCATTAAAGCAAAACAACACAAACCCCTAAACAAACCCTTCTTTAGGGATTTTTGAATAGTTTTTTCCTGGTTATTGTGGAAATTTAGATCAGAAAATGTGTTGGGTAAAAATATTCAATTCCCCACAGCCTGCAGAGCCTCATCAAAAATCCATTTGAAGTATTACTCTCAAATCCCTCATGGCAATGGGATATTTTAAGGTCAGTTAAACTTATTATTCACTCAAGATTTGCTTTCAGGTCCCTGCATATTTCAAACAGATTTTCCCCCATCTTTAGCCCAACTGTGTAACAAAAAGCCCTTCCCCCCCCCCTTTTTTTTTTCCTGAAAGGAAAAAAAAAGTTGTCAAAAGAAAAGATCCTAATCAGAAACAGCTTCTGAAGCCTTAAAACCTGCTACAGTTTGTACTTGTTACCAAAAAACATTGACGCTATCACTGGATCCCTAAATCCCTGGACTTCCAAAACACTGAATGGAGCTGTGTGTGGAAAGGAGAACTAACTCCCATTTGTTTTTCTTATTTGCAATTCATTTCCTTGAAACAGGGTTTATACACAGATTTATTTTTTTCTCCCTCTCATTGTACAAGGAAAGAAAGCACTTCAGAAACTGCAACCTGCGTTATTTTTTGATTATTTAGGATTTCCAGCTTGTTGGAACTGCAATTTCTGCTCCTACCGTGCCTTTCCCCTCAAGGGACACCAAGCACTTTTGTTGGTTGGGTTTTTTACATAAAGATCACATAAAAATACAATTTTTTAATGTCAGAAGTGTCTCTACAGTTCTTCAGCAGCACAAACAACCCAGGAGGAATCAGCTCCCACATCCATGGTACCTGCACAGGGTCAGCAGGATCTGTCCCCAAAGAGTCCAACCCTTCTGAATGCAAAACAACCTATATTTTAGAGAAAATACAACAATATCTACCTTTACAACCATCCTCAGAGACACTTGGCAGCTGATCAGGAGGTTCTGCAGTAGCACAAATATCAGCCTAAACCCTAAACCACAAATATCTGTTTCCAGCCTGGAGAAGAGGAAGTTTTGGGAAGACCTTAGAGCCCCTTCCAGAGCCTAAAGGGGCTCCAAGAGCTGGAGAGGGACTTTGGACAAGGGGTGGAATGACAGTACAAGGGGGAATGGCTTCCCACGCCCAGAGGGCAGGGACAGATGGGATATTGGGAAGGAATTCTTGGCTGTGAGAGTAGGGAGGCCCTGGCACAGGTTGCCCAGAGAAGCTGTGGCTGCCCCATCCCTGGAAGTGTCCAAGGCCAGGTTGGAGCAACCTGGGATAGTGGAAGGTGTCCCTGCCCATGGCAGGGGGTGGCACTGCATGGGCTTTAAGGTCCCTTCCAACCCAAACCAGTCTGGGATTCCATGACCAGCCTCCACCAGGACCTCCTTGAGTTCCTGCTGAGCTGTTCCCTGGAACGTCTGTGGGATGGGGACAGGCACTTCCAAGCCCCACCTCCCTGGGATGGAGGGTCATCCTTACAAATCATCAGCTGCTCCCTGAGTTGTGCTCAACATCTATACCCCAGATAACAATTCCACAAATCTCTGAAGGTCACAAACAGCATTAAGAGCTCTGGAGGCAAAGTGAGCACAGAGGGAGAGATTGCAAGTGCCCTAATCTTGCTCTGGAGAGCAAAGACTTTAGAAATTATTGCACAGTTCTTAGTCTTTCCAGCCATCTGGCCTGCATTTTTCCATTTGCTCAATCAGACATATGTTGCTTTTATCCCTATTCCTGCCAGCTCGCCCTTGTTCCCTGAAAACATGTGCATCCTCCACTCTGCTCATTTCCAGCTCAGCTCAAAGCAGAGGCTGAGTGTTCAGCACTGTGAAGGCTTCCAGCAGGTGAACATGCCCATCAGAGCCTCTTCCATGTCCTACTTGTTCCTAAAAACCACTGTTTGCCCAAAACAAGGCACAGTGAGATGTGATTCCAAGTTGGGAACTCCCTGCAAAGCAGCATCACTCCACCAAAGCCAAGAGGATCCCAACAAATTCTGCCAGGCAGGGGCTGGAAGGGGAGATCTCCTCCAGCTGTGAAGCCATGGAGGGGCAGAGTCCCCAGAAAGAGGGTTTTCCCTAAGATCCCACACTGCTCTTCAGCCATCCAACACACAGGCTCTGCTGGACATAGACACGTGGGATAACACCTGGGATAACACCAAGTCACCCTGACCAAGGTGTAGGACCTCAAACCCCCTTCCATCACCTTTCACTTCCAGTTGTGATTCCTCCCCTCTAACAAGCAGAACCTCCAACCAGAGGGGCCTGAAGCCAGAACTTCAAGTAACAGGATAAAAAGGGAGAAGGAGGAATGTTGCACTGCTCCAGCAAGGATGGGTCCCACCACCTGAGCCAACAGCATCGCCCTGGACCTCTACAGACTTCTGAGGGCAAGAGAAGGAGGAGATCCAACAGTCTGTCCAAGGACAGCCAAAGCTGTCACTCCAGTGCTGGACATGGGAAGACACCTTTTGGAGCTGCCATCATCACTATGATGGCACAGAGGTGTTTTTTGGGATCAGGCTGAGGTCCCACCAAGCATGAAGGCTTCAGCCTTTGCTCTTTCCCCACTCTTTCCCCACAATCTGACCCTCATCCTCCAGCAAAGCACATCTTCACCTTCACATCAACTCTGGCTGCACGTTCCTCTTCCACGAGGCTCTGGCAGTGCCTGCCCTTCCAGCAGGAACAGCCTCTCCAAGTCCACAACAGGGCAAGGAGTGAATTACATTTAATTACACACTGTCCAGGGCTAAAGTATCTGGCCAAGTGTTACCAGATGTGCAGGGCTCTCCCTCAAAGCAATCCACAGGCTTCAATACCTCCCTGGATATTTAATATGTTGGGATCTGGGGTGTGAGGGTCACAGACAGGGTTTCCAGGCAGATGCTACAAATCTTTTCTACTCTTACCATCACCTTTTAATAATGCCATAAATCATCAGGCACTTCTCAGGTGACCACGTAATTGCCCGTTTGTGTCTCCGAGCAAAACATATCCGGACTCTCCCTCTGGGCTGGAGCAAAGGAGACCTGCTGAGAGCAAACTCCAGGGGTTTTAGTGCCCCAGCTCTCCTTCAACAAGTCATCTCTTGGCATCTGTGCTTCAGCTGCAGTGTGGCAGTGCAAGGAAAAGGAGAGTAACTGATACAGGAAGATTAAAAAAAGGTTGGATGGGTCTGTTCCTAATGTGAGCCTTGCTGCTCGCAGCCCTTTGATTGCAGCACAGCTAAAAGATGGAAATTCACTGGAGGCAAAGGAATTAATTAAGAGGAGAAGAAAGGAGCATCAGTCTGTTGGAGTCCTGGCATCAATTCTGAGATGGATTTTGAAGTGGCAACAGTTCTCCTTGTTCTTTAAAGTTGTTCCTTTACATCCTGCACAGTGACTTGGGGAACTGATGTGCAGCACGTGCTCTGCCTTGTGCTGGGGCTCATCCTGGCAGGAGGTGGCACAGGTGGCACAGGACAAACCTGCCTGTCTGTGCTTGGGACACCCAGCCATGGCCCCAGGATCCTTCCACCTTCCCGTGCTCCCAACTGCTCTCCACTGATCCACTGAGCTCTTCAAACCATGGTGGAGCCACCAGCCTTCACTGGGCTGTCAGCACTCCTTTGGGATGAGATGGTTTGGGAGATGGTTGGCTTCTCCAAATGGTTTCACAACTCTGCAGGAAATGACTGCTAAGGTTTTGCTGCAGGTGAGAGGAAGATTAACCACCTTCAACCAAATTCCAGTTCAAACTGGGATTGTCTTCAGGTACAGCTGTGCACTTATGGTTCTCCAAAGCTGCTTCTGGTTCCTGAGTTTTCTTGTCTTCAGGACATACTGGCTTCAAGCAAGAACTGAAACTCTCCCTGTGCCATGACTTCAGGAGCTACAGCTCAAAAGTCCATCAAATCTCTTGAGATTCCGAACAAAATCAGAAGAGTTTCCACCCTGCCCTCCACCCAGACCGTGCTTTAAAAATTTATGTTTATCTGCCTGCAAAAAGTGGGTCTGTCAGAACTTCCCAGCTGAGCTCAGGAGGGTTTCACAGCCAGATTTCTTTCCAAAAGGTCACCCTTCCTCTTCATCCATCAGCTCAGCTCCAACTTCACCCAAACAGAAATATGGGGTTTGGGGACTGTTTTGAGGTCACATCGCACACACAACCCATGATGTAAATCATGAAACCAGAAACAACAACAGGGTGTGTGTTAACACTTACAGGCAACTTGGGCTGTGATGCTGACATGAGGCTCCCACAGCTGGACACAGCTGGTCACTAAATCTTTAAGCCTGAATTTGCCTTTATTTTAAAGAAAGTTTGCCTAGAAAAAAAATTGTCTAGAAAAGGTCTGGCACCATCAGTCATTAATGCTGAAAGGAATGGCTCATTCATACTTCCTGTTCAGTAATTCAAATTCTATGAACCTTTAGCATAACAGAGGCCCTGTGTGATCCCTGCACGTCCTCACATGCTCCCCAATACTCCTCAAAGCAAGGAAATATTAATTTTTAATATATACACACCCAGATCAGACCTGAACAAGGCTGTCCCTCCTTATTTGCCTTGAGATGAGGATCAGACCGAGTGAGGACACAGTGGGTGGGTGACACCACACATCCCTCCATCAGCACAAAGGGTAATTAGCCACCACATCACACTCAGGATAATGATGGTAATTCCTCTGGGACCAATGGGGCCACCCAGGGCTCACAGCCCCATCCCCTCCCCAAGGCTGGTGGGATCTGAGGCTCCCCCATGGGAGGGACTGAAGCACCAGGGATGATGGGCTTGGAGCAGCCTGGGATAGTGGAAGGTATCCCTGCCCATGGAAGGGGATGGAACTGGATGAGCTTTAAGGTCCCTTCCAACCCAAACCATTCCAGGACTCTGATTTTCTGAGCTCAAATGCCCAGCACAGGGCAATGCACCTCCTGCCATCACACCCCTGGGTCTGGGACAGATTTGAGTGATCATGGCAGCAATTGTCCTTGGTGGTTCTCTAAACCAGCCCAGGGATCTGCAGTAGAGCTGGGGGAGCTGAGGACACCCTTCCTCCCTGACTGGGAGAAAGTGAGGGATGTGGTGCAGGCACCTGGAGACACATGATCACAGCACATGAGTGACCCAGAGCTGACTGATGGGGTGACACCAGGGTAGAACCCTCCAGCAGAACCAAACTCCACCATTCTTCCATCCATCCATCTATCCCATGCCCTCAAATGAGCTCTGAGCCCCAAACTCAGGAGGACACGGAGCCCATCCCTCCTCCCAGCAAACCCCCTCTTCAAACCAGCTCAAAATAAATGTCAAAGCATGAGTTCAGCTGCAGGAGCCACTCAGAGGCAGCCCGGACCCCAGGAAAACCTGAGGGGCCAGGGCAGGATGATGCCTGGGCATCCCACTCCTGCACATGGCCCCTTCCCTGGACTGAAGCCCTGGGATGCTCCACCACCAGACCCTCATCTCCGACCTGCCTCATCCACAGCACACGCCGGTCCCGCAGGGCAGGATTGGGCCCTCTGGGATGCCTCACTCCCTTCTCCTTCTGGCAGCAGCCCAGCCCCTGCCCGACGGCCCCTTTGTGAAGGAGAGGCTCCAGCGGCCGCCCGGGTGGCAGCGGAGCGGATGCAGGTTGTCACGCTTGGGTCTCCGACACCGCGGAGGGACCTTCCCCTCGTCCCTCCCCCCAGGACGGGCTTTTCATGGAGACAAACGATCCCTTCCCTCAACAAAACCGAAATTCTCAGCCGAAAGTACTTGGCAGCGGCCCCTTGAAATTTTTCTCAGGCTTGTGTGGCTTCGGAACACGACTCTCAGGAACAGAAAAGCAGCCGGAGGGAAGCGGCCGATTAAGAATAAGCCCCGTCCCTCCGGCTGCGCGTCCCGCCGGGCTGGCGCTCGCAGGGATGGAGCCGCCGGGCAGGTCCAGGGCTGGAAAAAGCCCTGCCTGGCCATGAGAAGCCCATCCAGCCCCCGAGAGCCACCAGGGAGCGGGGGGTGTCCAGCAGCCCCCCCCGGCTCCGCGACCGCTATTGACGGTGGCAGCGATGAGGGATCGCGGTGACAAGCTCCTGATCAATGGCACTTATCGAGCCCCTCCGCGCTCCCGGTAATTGGAGGATTTCTTTCGCTTCCACTTTATTGACATTTCCTCCTGGCAGGGTGTCCGTGGGGGGGTGTTGTCACTTGGAATTACAGGGGATTTTAGCGGCACGGGCGGGATGGGGAGGTGGCAGGAGGCAGCTGGCAGGTGGAGGCAGGGGAAGCCTTCAGGGCACCATCAGCACCCACAGGAGACTCCAGAGAGGGGAAAATAAAAGCAGAAAGCCTGATGTAGGTCTGTGGAGGTGGCAGAGGCGTTTTGGGATCCTGCCCGATGGTGAGGAGAGGCTGCAGCAGGATCAGGACTCGGCTGTGGTTTGCTCTGGGGGTTGATTTCATCCACAGCAAGAATTGAATCATGGAGTCATTGAGGTTGGAAAAGCCCTCCAAGATCGTCGAGTCCAACCATTCCCCCAGCACTACCAAGGCCACCGCTAACCCATCTCCTGAAGTGCCACATCCACACGGCTTTTAAATCCCTCCAGAGGGGGGGACTCCATCCCTGCCCTGGGCAGCTGTGCCAGGGTTGGACAACCCTTTTAGGGAAGAAATTTTCCCAATATCCAACCTAACCCTCCCCTGGTGCAGCTTGAGATAATTTTCTCTCATCCTGTCCCTTGTTCCCTGGGTGCAGAGCCTGATCTCCCGCAGCTCCCCCCTCCCGTCAGGGAGTTGGAGAGAATTCCAGGTCCCCCCTGAGCCTCCTTTTCTCCAAGCTGAGCCCCCCAGCTCCCTCAGCTGCTCCTGATGCTCCAGCCCCTTCCCCAGGTCTGTTCCCTCCTCTGGACACGCTCCAGCCCCTCAACATCCTTCTTGTCATGAGGAGCACCAAACTGACCTCGGGCAAATCTTCCTGCACCCACAGCAGAGCCATCCTGCCCTCAGCCCGGTGCTGCTGTGGGGAGCAGAGAGGGGCTGGCAGCAGCCCACCCCCCCCCCCCCCCCCCAGCCCCAGGATTTGGGATGCTGTGGCTCTGGAGCAGCTGGGAAGTTGGGCAATCCCCACCGAGCAGCACCACACAGCGTCAGGACAGAGGCAGAGACGGGATGTGGCCTCCAGGGACAGGATCTGTCACTTTTCTTGCCCCTTCCCATCAATCATTTATTTATTTATTTATTTATTTATTGCATAATAGTGCTGCTAATTCCTGGCTGAACAACCCCAAAGGGTGGCGACAGGGGAGGAAAAGAGATGCCAATTCTTCATTCCAGCTACAGAAACACCTCCATGTGTGCCCATGACCAGGTGTGCCCACAGCCAGGTGTGCCCATGGCCACACACACACAGTTCAGGGGTAAGGAATAAATCCACTCAAAGTGGTCACTCAGCCTTTTCCTGACCAAGGACATTAACAAGGTCACACCCTTATTCTCTCCAGACTAATGAGTGGAGATTACTAATAAGACCTCAGTGACAAGTGACTATATTAATGTAATTCTCTCCTGCTCTTAATCAATTTTGTGTGTTAAGATGCAGAGCCACCCTGGTCACCTGGGATGCTCATGCCACCCCCTCACTGTGGAGCTGCTGGACTTGGAGAGAGGGATTTTATCCCCCTCGTGTCCCTGCCTGCCATGGGGTTTCCTCAGTGGAATACACTTAAATCACTCCCAGGAGGAGCCCAGCAGCTCCCAAAGTGCTGCTGTTAGCCTGCGCAGCCTGAAACATTCAGTGCTGGTGTTTAATAGCCCAAATAGTGAATATTTTCTTCAATTAAACTAATTTCAGCTGTTTCACCCCATATTTCAGTCTCAAAGGGTGCTGGTCCCAGCACTCCACGTGCCCTGCTCAAAGTGGTTTGTGTCACCAATATCATGGGCTGGAACAGGGATGTTCTTTTTGGACTGTGGCTCTCGACCATCTCATCCATGCAAACCCTGGCTTATCCCTGCTCTCTGAAAGCCCGGGAATCACAGAGGGTCAGGCACTGACCCCTGTGCCCTGGAAGGCCTGCAGGTTCTCACCCACCCGGGCACTGCCCCTGTGCCCTGGTCACCCTCCCAGTGCCCTCACTGCCATATTTGCCATTTGCATTTCAAATGACTTTTCAGATCAAGAGTGACTCACTTAAGAGATGCATGAATAATTTGACAGAAGGTTTAGACCTCTGTGATCTCTGAGCTGTCTCTGTGCAGAGGGAGAAGGAGGCGAAATCCGAGGAATTGCTGTGAGTTTTCCACCCAGGACCATCACCACGAAAGCTGAGTGTGTAAAACCTCATCAGCACCTGAGCAGCGACACCTCAGACCCTGCCACTGGTTTTACAGCCCAGAGGAGGATCCCTCCAGGCCAGGACACACCATGGACACAGTGCCTGGGATTTGGGCAGGAGTGGTGCATTCCTCTGGAACCTCAACACGTCTGCAGAAAGACACAATGAATTTCTTGGGTGCAACCACCATGTGTTTGTCATGATGTGATTTGGGGGTTCGGAATGTGTCTCGTGTGGGGTGAATTTGGTGAGGCCCTGGCACAGGTTGCCCAGAANCCTCATGTGGGGTGAATTTGGTGAGGCTCTGACACAGGTTGCCCAGAGAAGCTGTGGCTGCCCCATCCCTGGAAGTGTCCAAGGCCAGGTTGGAGGAACCTGGGATAGTGGAAGGTGTCCCTGCCATGGCAGGGTGGTGGAACTGGATGAGCTTTAAGGTCCTTTCCAATCCAAACCGTTCCAGGAGTCTATGAATTCCCACATCCAGGCTGTGCATCCTCTTGCAAGGAAAGACTCACCTAAAATCACCATCCCAGTGGTGCCCAGGGTGGACCAGCCCTGGCCTGGCTTCCTTCACCCCCTAGACCAGGTTTCCAACCACATCCCACAGAAGCCTCTCAGAACATCCCTATGCTCCTCACTTTAATGGTTCAGTGATTCCAAAAGCAGGAATGTGAGGAAGGAACTGCCCGGTCAGGTCCCACCCTGCTCCCAGAGCCCTGTCAGCACCGTCCTGGAGACATGGAGCATCATCCATCCCTCCTCCACCGGCTCCCTAAGCAGGAGGATTTCCACAGCCCTTTGAAAAGCCATTTAGAGCTAAGTCTTGGTATTAAACCTGGCCTTTCCTTAGGCAGGTTTTCAATCTCTGCCCGAGCCTGTTGCAGCAAAAAGTTTTTTAAAAGGTCAGGAAGAAGCTTTTAAGCAGATTTACCAATTAACTGTTGTAGCCCACTCCCCTCCTCGACAAGAGCTGCCTTTTCTGTCCCCAGGGATGGTAATTACTGTTTTATAAATAAGCTTTGAACTCGCACAAGTAATAGTCTCTCCTTGCATAAAAGCACCCTCTAAATCCTCTGGCCTTTTCCACCTTCTGTCACTGCATCTAAAAATAATCGGGGGGGGGGGGGGGGGGNGGGGGGGGGGGATCCACATAATACTTTAACAAAACCTCCAAAACTCTCCCTTACTTTGCAATTACAACTTCTCCCACTCCTCACTTATTAACTAACAGAAACCCTGCAGCTTTCCCAGCTGCTTGTGAACTTTTTGTGATATTTGACCTATTTTCATAATTTCTCTGGAGTTAATGTAGGTGATTTAACAAAAAGGCCACGTTTCAGTATTTCAATTTCTAGCCCCTGAGGTTACAAGAGAGAAACGTGGGGAGAACCAGAAAAAGAACCTGAATGAAGAAACCTTTTCCTAAGGTATTAATTGACATAATATTACTTTTTTTAACCAGCCCCACAATTTTTAGGTGTGCAGCTTTATGTATTTATTTAACCAGTCTGGGATAGCAACTCTGACAGACTTGAAACCCTTTAGAAACTCAGGTTACTCCTGAACACCTCCTGCCCAGCCTGGGTATAAACCCAGCATTTATTTAACAGAGACAGTGACAGGGAAAGCATTCCTCAGCCAGGGAAAGCATTCCTCAGTCGGGAAGGCCACGGCTCGTTCCACTCTGCAAGTCGCAGCTTTTACCCCCAAAATCGCAGCCAACATTAACATGCAGCTTTAATCACTTGAGCCTGACACTATCTGTGGAATAACCCGACTTCATTTTGCCTGGAGGCTGAGCCAGGCTCAAATTCAGGCTCACAAACCTGCTTGTATCAGCAAGAAGCACTTCATGGGATTGGGAACAAAACTCGGGAGCGGCCACATGGAAACAAGGGAATAACGTCAGTGTGAAAGTGGGGGGCAGGAGGGCCGAGCCAGGCTCCTCACCCCATCACTGACTCGGTGTCAGTGGGGAAAGACCCCCCAAAGCAGGACAGGCACAGCCCCACTCTGTCCCTGCCCACACTAATCTCTGTCAAGGAGCCCTTTAAATGGTTTCAAATGTTAATTCCTCATCGTGGCAGTAAAAGCTATTTTTAATCCCACGTGAAAGCAGTTTGCAGAAACCCAAACTTTGCACGTATTATGGATTGCTTCCCAAGTCCAGGCATTGCTTCCCAGTCCAGTGTGTTAAGGAGCAGAAAACAGGGGCACATTATCAGGGAGACCCATCCGGCTACCACGGGTATATCCAGCACTTAAACCCAGTCCTAAGTGTAGAGATGGGACTAAAACACTTAATAAAAGCCACTCCAAAATACTATGCCTTAAATAAAAGCTTTAATGTATCTGATTCTTAGTTAAAACTCGCTTTTTCTCAGGTTTCCTGCATGTTTCCTTTGTATGTTAGGTTTTATTTTCCAAACATGGGAGTGAGGATAAGGGAAGCTGAGACGAAAAGGTCTCGTTTCTGAATGGAAGTTTCAAAAAAACAGAAGAGATTGCAAAGTAAAAAAGCCAAGAAGCTGCAAGGCTGAGTGTCAGCAGGAAAACAAGGGCCACTCTCAGCGCTGAAACCGAGTCCATCAGGAGAACAGATTAGCCGGTGTCAATGAATAAAGATAATGTCCCGGAGCAGGTCTCAGTGCATCGCCATCTGACTCCTGCAAGATTCCTTTGTCTCTTCCCACCTATGTATTTCTTAAATGCGCCTGTGAAAAGCTCTCCCTGGAAGGCGATCCACGCCCGGTGCCAAAAACGCAGCCTGGTGACTCCAGAGGAGCTGGTTTTATTCACCAGCTCGCGCTATAGAGTGTCTTGATCTGTCTGTACAATCACAACACACACAAAAACCCCTCAAGGCATCTACTTAGCTCCACTTTTCAACTGCCAATAACACTCACAGCAAAAGTCAAAAGAGCAGCGCCGGAGCCGCGTCCTTCCCCCGCCGCTCAAAGGCTTCGGGGTTGCGAGGTTCCGAGATAACAAAGTCTGGCTCAAGAAATCCTGGATGCCTTTCAAGAGCGTTATTAGCTCCTATGAATGGGGCTGAAGAAAGGGAGGGGGGAAACCCCACATCCCATGGAGCAGCTCCCCATCCGCCCCCCCCCGGGCACACGGAGATGTGTCGGGCTGGGACACTGATGGATGAGGAACCCCACGAAAAGTTCCTCCCCCCTCATGCCGACCTGCATGTGCTGCATTGGGTCAGAAGGGAAAATGGAAATATAAAGGTAAATCTGTGTTCTGAGAGACTCAGAGCTCTGGGATAACCCTGCATGGCCAGAGGATGCTCGGCAGGGCTTCCAGCTCCTTGTGTCCCACCACACCCAGGTGAGGAGCTCCAGTGTGGTCACTCACTGCCATCCCGTAGTACTTTGTACATATTTCTGGCCCAAATAGTAAGAAAATAGGGAATTCTTTACAATTCCTATGAAATCCCGTGTGTGCCATCATGCAGGGCTCAGTCCCAATGGACACTCAGAGTGGTGGGAGCTTGGCCCAGCCCCATTCCTGTCTCTTTCTTTGGCTATTGGAAAAAAAGCAGGAAGGGAAGATGGAAAAGAGGGACTGGGATAATAGATCATGTGAGGAAACACCAGACAGAGCAAAAGCTTCACGTTGAGCTGATGATGCCGCAGTTTTGGCAGATGGAGATGAGGAAACTCGTCTTTGGATAAGCTGAGCGCTCTCCACGCGAATTCCCTCAAACCTGAATTCCCTCAAACTCCCTTTTATGCAAACCGGCCTCTGCAAAGCCCCTCTCCCCACACTTCCATGTGCCCCAAGGCTATTGTTATCCCTGTTTCTCCTGCCCCTTTTCCCATAGCCCCGGAATTGCCAAGGCTGCGCCAAATCTCGATGCAAGGCTGACGGAGTGGCTGGAACCTCTGCGTGGGAAATAAACCAGCTCTGGCGACCAAAAAGGGAACAATCCTATGCAAAGATCCCGCTACACCCCCGAAATGTCACCAGTGGGCAGAGCAGTGTCTGCTGGAGAGCCCAGGGAGCACCCAGCTCCAGCCCTGCGTGCACAGGGATTTGGGCCCCGAGCGCCCCAAATGCCACCTGGGAGCCCAAATCTTCTCTGGGGTCTCTGGGCTGAGAGCAGGAGCTGCCCCACACACCTTAAGCCCCTCACACCCCACAGTGCTGTTTTCCTCAATTCCCACAGGATCCGGCCTTATTCCTTCACTCCGAGCAGCTCCTCAAAGATTTGTAGTGAATTTCTAAATATCACTGGAAACATCTGGGATTCAACTAAGTTCTTAACATTTCCCTTCACCTATGTTCCCATAAAGCAGAGACAAACAGTCCCAGGCTCCCAAATGGGATCCCCACATATCCCAGACTGGCAGCAGACACACCAACCTCGCCTCTTCTTTTTATTCAGGTTTCCTTCAAGCAGCACTGAGTGCCAAAAAAATTAAAATAGTGTTTTGCTTGAGGATAAAACAACCCATAATGCTTGGATTAGCCATTAGGTAATTTATGCTGCAGCCTAGAAAAGGTGTTTAATCTTCTTAGAATTAGCTAAACCTATAGTAACTCAAGGAATTCTGAATGAGATGCTTTTGCAGAACATTTTCTTTTCACTATTACTAAAAGACAAAAAAAAAAAAAAAAAGGACTTTGGGATATTTCAAGTTTAAATTAAATGAAACAATCAGTAAGAATAAATTATTTCAGTCAATAATTTATAAACTACTCATCACCCACGAGCAGATACTCCTGACACAGCAATAAAAGCACTACAGGACTTTGCTACCAAGAAAGAACAAAATCGTTCTGGGATGGTATTTCCAGGAGAATTTTTTTCCACATTTACTCAAGACAAGCAACAACCTACAGGTGCCTTCAGGCCAAATATCTTGGCCCGAGAAGCAATTGGTGTAATTTTGGTTTCCTAGCAAGTTAAAATATCTTAAAAATGTTAACACCACTTTTGAAATATTCATTGGAAAAACCTGAATTTCTGTCCAACTTCTGTTTTCCTCCACTCCAGCACATCTCAGCTTTAAACATTTAGCTCTGTCTGGCTTTCCCAGGGAAAAAATCCCTCCGTATAGCAAAGTCTTGTGAGAAGACAAAACAAGAGGCAAAGAGGAGAGAAAACGAAGGGAAATGGTTGTGTGTGTGATTGAAAACACACTTACTCTACGCAGAGTTAAAGCAAAACATCTACTGATTTTTTTCCTCCCTCCAAAGGATGCAGCTTCTCCCCAGCCCGAAAACCTTCCCCGCTCCATTTCTCCAAATTTACCCCAACCATATGCAGAATCAGCTTAAAACATCTCGCTGGTACCAGGCCAGGCTCCCTGCAAGCACTTACAGCACTAAAAACTCACGACACAGCCATCCAAGCTAAGATTTATTTCTCCTTCCCTCTGTGGTCCATCCCGTGAACGTCTCGCTGGGCTACGGCGAGAGATATGAAAGCGTTCGATCTTCCCCGCTTTAATTATGTGCTCGCAGTCATTAAACTCCCATTCTGCCAAGCGAGATCTATCTTGTAATCCTCACCCCAAAAGATTAGTTATCATCATTATTGTTTCTAGAGCAGCGCAGATACAAACGGAGCCGAGGAACGAGCTAATAAATCACGAGGATATTAATGCAGCCATAAAAATAAGCGCCGCTACTTACTGGGTTTGAAGGTGTGTTAAGTCATAACTTTACAGCCCAGATGTGGCTTCACAGAGCTGAAACTCTGCGGGTAAAATTACCACTAAAATTATCCTTTCCATTAAACACGCTGATTTTTCACAGGTTATTATTTTGGCGAGGCTTGGAAGCTGCAACCTCCCCCCAAAAAACCGGGAAACATTGAGGGCACGTCAGAAATAGGGTATTCCCGCGGGGCTTGGGGAGCAGGGCTGGAGAGGCAGGAAGGACAGGGAGAGCTACTCCTTTTATTATTTTCAGATGTTTCCCCGAGAACACCACAGCGCTTTTATACATCGACACATTTGGACTCTCTTCAAAATAACGGAGCAGATTCCACCACCGGCTTCAAGGGACTTATCGCTCCGACTCCGCCTGGCCCGGCCGCTCCGGAGTTGGCCGGGAGACGGGAGTTTAATAGACACCACATGCACAGTAGCTGCTCTTCCGAAGGCTTTATCGCCTGAAGAGTTCAATTCCATTGAAACCCTCCAAAAACAAACTCCTTTGGATCACTCCGGCTCTGCCCTTTGCCACAAACCCACCGGGGAATCGATTTACCCCTCGCCCGGTCCCCATTCCAAGCACAGCTCGAGGTCCTCGCTCCCTTTATTTTAATAAACCACGCGAATAAAATAATTCATAAAGAAACCCGGTGGGGCTGGGGTGGGGGGAAACGGTGGGACGGTTGAGGATAAAGTGGTGAAGGTTAAAATCGCAAAGCCTGGATAGTTAAGAGAGCGAATTTTTGCTGCTGGCTCCATCCCTGGCCGGGTGAGATGCGGGATAGGGGACGCTGGGACAAGGGGGGGGACGCGGGGACAGGAGGGACACGGGGATAGGGAGGATACTGGGACAGGAAAGGACAGGGGGATACGAAGGACACCGAGACTAGTTCTCATACTCGCCCTACTCCAGACTTCAGCAACAACCCCGCAAAACCAGCCCCCAGCCCCTTCCCCAGGCCAGGAGAGGGTCGGAGCTGCCGCCCCCCATCTCTTCCCTCCCGGGACCCACATCCTCTCCCCTCCTTCCCCCCCTCAGCCCCTCGGCCCCCCTTCCTCTGCCGGGACCCGCCGCGCTCGGACCAGCCTGTTGCAGAGCCGCCCCATCCCTGCACAGGCGGCAATTCCCGGAGCTCGGCGGCTAATTCCCGCTTCCCAGGACCACCCCGCGCCACCGCCCCTACCTGTACCAGCGCAGCCCCTTCTCGTAGCACCTGTCGAAGAAATGGGGTTCGGCGCCCACCGCCCGCACCCCGGGGTGCGCCCGCAGGAACTCGAGCAGCGCCCGCGTCCCGCCCTTCTTCACGCCCACGATGATGGCCTGGGGGAACCGGCGGCTGCCGCCCNCATGTTTTCCAGAATTTTTCCATATTTTTGCGTGGTTTTCCATGTTGCCCCATGTTTTCCCACATTTTCCCGTGTTTTCACATGATTTTCCGCATTTCTCCATATTTTCACGTATTTCCCCATACTTTCTCTTGTTTTTCCATATTTCTCCGTGTTTCCCCAGGTTTTCCCACCATTTCCCCATATTTCCCTACATTTGCCTGTGCTTTCACCTTCTCCCATGATTTCCCCATATTTCCCCACATTTCCCCATCACATTTTCTTCTTTTACATTTCCCCCCTCTCCTTATAATTCCTGGTGTTCCAGCGGGTGTCTTTGGCTGTTGCCACCATGGAAAGGGTCTCACCAGTGAGGATGCAGCTCCACAGCAGTGTGGGATCCCAGGCTGGAAATAAATGGGAATAAACCCCAGTGCCCCAGAATTAGCCAGCACCTGATGAGGCAGCTCCCAGCTCCCACTGCAGGCATGGAAACAGCTCCCGTGTGCCTGTGGTGGTTGTTTGGGATAGGAAGGATTGTCCTGGGTTTTCCACCTGTTCCCCTGCACATCCCAAATCAGCCCAAGAGCAGAAGCTGAGGTGGCATAAGTGAAAATGCACATGATGAACAATGGATTGGGATGGTTTCCAGCCCTGTGCAAAGCCTTTCTCTTCTGTATCTGAAACCAGCAGTGTCTTAATTAACTTATTAATGGAATTTTTATAATTAGATTCCCCAAGTCTTCCAAGAGCTGGAGCGTGGTGAAGAGTGGGACCCTTGGCCTGGGAGTGGAGGGGGTGTGGAGCAAAGCAAGCAGAGCTCGGTTGGGGGGCAGAGATGCTCCTGTGGGGCCACAGCAGCCCCTGTGGGGGCTTGTACAGTGAGAGGGCTGCGGGGTGACGCAGTGACAGGGTGACACAGTGACAGGGCTGCAGCGTGAGAGGGTGATACAGCTTCAGGGTGACAGGGTAATGCTGCAGGTGTGGCTGCAGGGTGGCAGAACTACAGAGTGAAAGGGCTGCAGGGTGACAGTGACAGGGCTGCAGGGTGATAGGGTGATACAACTTCAGGGTGACAGGGTGATGCTGCAGGGTGACAGAACTACAGAGTGAAAGGGCTGCAGGGTGATATGGCTGCAGGGTAACAGGGTTGCAGGGCTGCAGGGTAACAGGGTGATACAGCTGCAGGGTGACACAGTGACATGGTTGCAGTGTGACACAGTTGCAGGGCTGGAGGGTGACACAGTGACACAGCTGCAAGGTGACAGCTACAGGGCGACACAGTGACAGGGTGATACAGCTGCAAGCTGATATGGTTGCAGAGCTGCAGGGTGACACAGTAACATGGTGACAGGGCTGGCTGGCTGCAGGATGACACAGTGAAAGGGCTGCAGGGTGAAAGGGCTGCAGGGTGACACAGTGACAGTACTGCAGGGTGACAGGACTATACAGTGACAGAGCTGCAGGGTGACACGGTGACAGGATGACACAGTGACAGGGCTGCCTGGCTGCAGGGCCAGGGCTTTGTGCCCTCTCGTGGCTGGTGCTCGGTGGCTGCGCGGGCGCCGCCGGCCCGTCCCGCACAGGAGCTTTTCAGCGGGAGGAAAGAACTGGAGATTCCTTCCAGCTCCCAAGGCGGAGGTTCCCCAGGGAAAACCGAGCAGGAAAGATTACGCCGAGGGAGTGAATCTGTTATCGGGAGCAGTTTGATAAATACAAACGTATCCAGAATCCACGGCGTGGCACTTGCCAGCTCTTGTTGGGTTTGCGTAAGGGATTGGAAACAGGAACTTCTCCGTGCCGGGCGGGAGCGGCGGGAACGGCTCCAGCTCCCTGTTTGGGTTGGGGGGGGAGGGAATGTTGTTGTTGGAAAATGCCAATTTGTCAAAATGGAGACGTTTGGCAAGAATCTATTCATTCTGACAAACTTCTGTCCAAACACAGCCAGGGAGACTCTGGAAAGGCAGAGGGGGGAGCACAGCACTCCCACCCTCCTCATCCTCAGCGCAGAGGGGTCCCTGGTGCCTCTTGGCACTGCCGGCCGCCCCCGGTGCGGTCAGAGGAGCAGCATCTCTTTCTTTCTCGCCTTCAAAATTGAGAAACAGGCTTAAAACATGAGCTCGGGGCTCGCTCGCTCCAGGCGCTGTGGCGAGGGGGGGAAGCACGGAGCGCTCCGAGGGCTTCCGAGGGCTATTCCCGGGTTTGTCCCAGCCCCGCGTCGTGGATGAGCTGGGAGAGCCCTGCAGGAAGGTCCCTGGATTCAGCCCAGACCCCATCGGACAGGGACCAGTGCCATGCTTTGCCAGCCGCTCAGAGAATTGAGGACAAGCAGCTCAGGCGTCATTTTTTAGCAACATTAGGACGTTTTGGTTGAAATAAAGGAGTTCTGCAATGAACAGCTCTGCTTCTCCTCGTGCGCGGTGCCCTTGGCTGGCAGTGGCCACCCTCACACCTCAGTGGCCGCCCGGGGTGGCCGTGCAGGACGTGGACCGTGGGAATAGCACAGCATGGAGCAGGCACAGGCAGCACACCAGCCGTGCCTTGGGAATGGTGTTGAGAGGATTCGTTATCACTCCTGGGCAGAGTGAGGACAGGCACGACATCCCAGTTTGCTCCAGGGACTGGGTCACACCTCGGTCCCTGCCCTGGGTCACTGTATAAGCCCTGCCATCAGCACTCTGCCCCCCTCGGGTGGCACTCCCGACACCGGGGTGGGTGGCAGCAGTGGCCCTGTGGACACCCTGAGGCACAGCCGGTCCCCAGGGCTGCTCCCAGCACTCAGGAACCACCGTGCTGCTCCAGCAGAGCGGATGGAAGTGCCTGGGGCTGTCCCGGGCGTTATGGATGGGCTGCAAGTGCCGGCAGGGAACAGCACAGGCACTGCGGATGTGGTTGGAGCCTCCGAGCTTCCGAGCCCGGATTGATGAGCAGGAAGTGCCGGCCTTTTCCCTGCTCTGCTGCCTCACCCTCATACCAGGGTGAGGGTGCCTGGAACCCCAGAGGTGATTCACAGAATCCCAGACTGGTTTAGGTTGGAAGGGACCTTAAAGCCCATCCAGTGCCACCCCTGGCCATGGGCAGGGACACCTTCCACTATCCCAGGTTGCTCCGACCTGGCCTTGGACACTTCCAGGGGTGAGGCGGCCACAGCTTCTCTGGGCACCCTGTGCCAGGGCCTCCCCACCCTTTATTGTCTGCACTGAAGGATGAGAAGGGCTATTTTTCCTCCCCGCATCCCTGCAGGAGTGAGCAGGTCCCTGGGAAGCCCCATGACCAGGCTGATGGCTCAGAAGCTCCCTGGCTCCAGAAGCTGGTGGGTCCAGCCAGGNGGTGACACAGTGACACAGCTGCAAGGTGACAGCTACAGGGCGACACAGTGACAGGGTGATACAGCTGCAAGCTGATATGGTTGCAGAGCTGCAGGGTGACACAGTAACATGGTGACAGGGCTGGCTGGCTGCAGGATGACACAGTGAAAGGGCTGCAGGGTGAAAGGGCTGCAGGGTGACACAGTGACAGGGTGACAGGGCTGGCTGGCTGCAGAGTGACACGGCGACAGTGCTGCAGGGTGAAAGGGCTGCAGGGTGACAGGGCTGCAGGGTGACACAGTGAAAAGGCTGCAGGGTGACAGATCTGCAGGGTGAAAGGGCTGCAGGGTGACACAGTGACAGTACTGCAGGGTGACAGGACTATACAGTGACAGAGCTGCAGGGTGACACGGTGACAGGATGACACAGTGACAGGGCTGCCTGGCTGCAGGGCCAGGGCTTTGTGCCCTCTCGTGGCTGGTGCTCGGTGGCTGCGCGGGCGCCGCCGGCCCGTCCCGCACAGGAGCTTTTCAGCGGGAGGAAAGAACTGGAGATTCCTTCCAGCTCCCAAGGCGGAGGTTCCCCAGGGAAAACCGAGCAGGAAAGATTACGCCGAGGGAGTGAATCTGTTATCGGGAGCAGTTTGATAAATACAAACGTATCCAGAATCCGCGGCGTGGCACTTGCCAGCTCTTGTTGGGTTTGCGTAAGGGATTGGAAACAGGAACTTCTCCGTGCCGGGCGGGAGCGGCGGGAACGGCTCCAGCTCCCTGTTTGGGTTGGGGGGGGAGGGAATGTTGTTGTTGGAAAATGCCAATTTGTCAAAATGGAGACGTTTGGCAAGAATCTATTCATTCTGACAAACTTCTGTCCAAACACAGCCAGGGAGACTCTGGAAAGGCAGAGGGGGGAGCACAGCACTCCCACCCTCCTCATCCTCAGCGCAGAGGGGTCCCTGGTGCCTCTTGGCACTGCCGGCCGCCCCCGGTGCGGTCAGAGGAGCAGCATCTCTTTCTTTCTCGCCTTCAAAATTGAGAAACAGGCTTAAAACATGAGCTCGGGGCTCGCTCGCTCCAGGCGCTGTGGCGAGGGGAGGAAGCACGGAGCGCTCCGAGGGCTTCCGAGGGCTATTCCCGGGTTTGTCCCAGCCCCGCGTCGTGGATGAGCTGGGAGAGCCCTGCAGGAAGGTCCCTGGATTCAGCCCAGACCCCACCGGACAGGGACCAGTGCCATGCTTTGCCAGCAGCTCAGAGAATTGAGGACAAGCAGCTCAGGCGTCATTTTTTAGCAACATTAGGACGTTTTGGTTGAAATACAGGAGTTCTGCTTCTCCTCGTGCTCGGTGCCCTTGGCTGGCAGTGGCCACCCTCACACCTCAGTGGCCGCCCGGGGTGGCCGTGCAGGACGTGGACCGTGGGAATAGCACAGCATGGAGCAGGCACAGGCAGCACACCAGCCGTGCCTTGGGAATGGTGTTGAGAGGATTCGTTATCACTCCTGGGCAGGGTGAGGACAGGCACGACATCCCAGTTTGCTCCAGGGACTGGGTCACACCTCGGTCCCTGCCCTGGGTCACTGTATAAGCCCTGCCATCAGCACTCTGCCCCCCTCGGGTGGCACTCCCGACCCCGGGGCGGGTGGCAGCAGTGGCCCTTTGGACACCCTGAGGCACAGCCGGTCCCCAGGGCTGCTCCCAGCACTCAGGAACCACCGTGCTGCTCCAGCAGAGCGGATGGAAGTGCCTGGGGCTGTCCCGGGCGTTATGGATGGGCTGCAAGTGCCGGCAGGGAACAGCACAGGCACTGCGGATGTGGTTGGAGCCTCCGAGCTTCCGAGCCCGGATTGATGAGCAGGAAGTGCCGGCCTTTTCCCTGCTCTGCTGCCTCACCCTCATACCAGGGTGAGGGTGCCTGGAACCCCAGAGGTGATTCACAGAATCCCAGACTGGTTTAGGTTGGAAGGGACCTTAAAGCCCATCCAGTGCCACCCCTGGCCATGGGCAGGGACACCTTCCACTATCCCAGGTTGCTCCGACCTGGCCTTGGACACTTCCAGGGGTGAGGCGGCCACAGCTTCTCTGGGCACCCTGTGCCAGGGCCTCCCCACCCTTTATTGTCTGCACTGAAGGATGAGAAGGGCTATTTTTCCTCCCCGCATCCCTGCAGGAGTGAGCAGGTCCCTGGGAAGCCCCATGACCAGGCTGATGGCTCAGAAGCTCCCTGGCTCCAGAAGCTGGTGGGTCCAGCCAGGGCACTGCAGCCGTGTCAAGGAAGATGCTCCATGGAGGGGCTGGAGTATGGCCAAGGTGGCAAGGAATGTTTGCCAAGGGGAAGAGGTGAGACACGTCCGAGCTGGCTGGGAGCTCCCACAGCAGTGACTCCTAGTGCTGCCAGTGGGTATCAGGGAGCAGGGAGTGGTGGCCCAGCCTGTGGGATGCTCAGGGATGGTGTCACTCCATCCGTGCAAGACCCACCACCAGATCTGGAGTTTGCCTCAGCTGGAAATATCCAGTGACCCTCTCAAAGGGCTGTGAGAGCCCAATGCCAGGTGTAGTTGTGCACATAAATGTGGGTTGAATTGGGGGTGTTTGGAGGGTGCTCCCTTCAGCCAGGTGTATTCCTTCCCCTCCCCCAGCATAGGGTAAGCCCTGGAGGGAGGAAACATGGGGACAGAGCAAGCTCTGAGGGCAGCCATCCCAAATCTCCCTGTGCCCCATCCCAGGCTCACTCGGAGCAAGGGGGGGTCAGTTGTTGCCATCAGGGGCTAAGTCCTCCTCCCAAAGTGGGTGAGGATCATCTGGAACAGCCTAGTGACGAGCCCCACCAAAGCCCAAACACAGCAATAGAAGCACAGCACCATGTGAGCTCGATGCTCCCCTTGCCACCCTCTCCCCCACCTCAAATCCAGCAGGATTGGCCCCCTACATCCTGACTGGCCACCCCAGCACCACAACCCTCCTCCAGAGCCCCCCCTCTGCCCTGTCTCAGGCAGGCAGGAGCCACAGTGTGGGTGCTCTGGGATTTCCCACAGTTTGTTATTACAAAGAAAGAAAGGAAAGGGCTCAAGGGATCAGCAGGGATGAAAAATGCTTTAGAAACACGGGAGATCATTTAACAGGTCACCTCCACGGCGGAGTTTGCCAAGCTGATAAAGGCGAGCAAACTTATTAAGGCGCGCACAGCTTGATTGGAAACGGCTGCTCCCAAACAGCCAATTACTCCCGGCCGTTCCAATCCAATTAGGAAGGCTGTTTCCCTGATTATGGCAGTGTGTTGGACAAATACAGCACAACTCCTCGGGTTCAAAGAGCAACCCATAAAAGGGAGCTGGGAGAGAGGCAAAGCAGCGCCCGCAGCCAGAGGGGCAAACACCATCCCTAGGGATGCAGGTGGCCCTGTCCCCAGGGATGCAGGATGGCCAAGCCTCACTGGAAAAGCAGCCCTGTGACTGTCCAGCCCCAGCAGACAAGGAGACAGGGTCACTGTGCACTTGGTCCCTACCTTGAAGTGTCCGTGAGTTCATCCAGACAGGGATCTTTGGCAGTGCCACCCCTCTGTAGTCCCATATGGGGTCTCAGCAAAGGCCACCCCTTGTCACCCAACCCAGCTGATCTTTTCCCAGAGACCTGACAAGCTTTGAGGGGTATTGGAAAAAACTCGACATCATCAGTGTCATGTTGCAGGAGGATTTATCCTGATCCTGCAGGAGGGAGTGGGAGGTTTTACAGAGGGGAGAAACCCAGGTGGGGCCATCAGGGCTCTGCCTGAGCTCTCCAGGACCAGCAGAGTGGATTGTGGAATCACAGAGTATCACAGGGTATGAGGAAGGAGGAGGAATGGATCATGTCTCCCTCTAACTGGGGTCACAGGCACTGTGGTGCAGCACACAGAGCTGATTCCCTTCTCTACAGATTCCCCATCACCTGGGGCAAAGGAGACACCAAAACCTCATCACTGAGGATGGAAAACCAACCCACAAAACCCCTCCTCAGTCCAAAACACTGAGCTGGGCCGGGGGGTGGGTTGGAGGGGCCAGGGCTGAGCCACAGCTCCAGCACCACCACAGCCATCCCAACCCTCACCACAACCACTCCAACGGGTTCACTCCAAAATCCTGGCACGCAGCCACCACTGGGGTGGAGCCCAGCCCCTGTTATTAAAATGTGTGACAGCAGCTCAAGATGGAAAGTGAAGTTGTACATTCTCCATCTGAAACTCCGGGAGGAATTTCAAGCGGGGGAATGCAATTTCCAGCCTGGAGGAGAGCCAGCAGCACCAGGGCGAGATTTTTCTTAATATGGTTTTGCAAAACTCGAACACAGAAAATTGCCCGTAGCTACAGCGATTCCGGGGAGCTGGAGACAGCCCTTCTGGGAGGAGGAGAGGGGTTTGCACAACAAAAACACCCACCAACTGCAACAAGCTGCTGGCCCTGTCACCACCAGGACCTTTGGTCACCTCAGCTCCCTGCTCCAGCCTGGTCTTTGCTGGGATTTGGGGGCTGAGCCATGTGGAGGCTGCGTGGACCAGAACAAACCATTCTCTTAGCTTGGGAAGGGAGCAGCATCCTGAGAGTGAGGGTTTTGGCAGGGTGACCTTGCTTCCTCCACTAGCCCAGGGGTTCACCAGCTCCGTGTTATTCCCTAATGGCACTTTGGGACAGTGATCTCCTGGACCACGGGACCCTCAGCCACCCTCTGTGTCCTCACCAGCCCGGGGAGCACAGCCAGAGCTGGCTGTCAGCCAGCTGGAATCACAAAAGGAGCCTCCCCCCATTCCTGCTTTTGATTTCAATAATCCCAATAAGGGGATAAAGCAGCCAAAACCCACTGATTTTCTTTTTTTAAAAACCTTCAATTAAAAAAATAACATATATGAAATGTGCAATTTTTATTAGGACAGGCAGAGCCACAGAGCATCAGACAGAGCCCTTTGCTGAGCAAACCCCATCCCAGGACTCCAACATCCTCCATGCAGCTTGCCAGCCCTGCCCTGACCCCAATTCCCTCATTTCCCATGCTCACACAAACTGAGGGCAGTTATTCCCTTCCTGGTGCCCTCCTGGATGGAGATGCAGCAGTGAAACTGGTTTTGCACCATCTTGGGAGTGAAAATTTACAGGGACAGGGAGGAGGCATGAAAGTGCTTTTTTTGTGTGTATTTTTGTGTTTAATTTGCTGATACCCAGTGACTGGTCACACAGGTCTGTGGAAGCAGAGGGATTTCTTTATCCTGGTTGGATATATGGGGCAGCAAGGCCATTTCCAGGAGAGAAAGTCTCCTTTGGAAGGAGCCAGGTGATGCCACACCCATCCAACCATAGCCCACAGATGGACTGGGACTTTCAGTGAGGTTCCTGGCTTCCTGGTGGATTTTTCATAGGATCTTCAGCCCAAAAAGCCTGGGCATGAGGTGCATCCAGTGCTGGGGAGGTGGCAAAGTCCCTGAGGGTCTGTTGGAGCCATGACTGTCTTTCCCAGGGAGGAAGAAAGGTCTCAGACACCACTTTCAGCCTCTCCAACACCCCTCATGTCCCTTATTGCTGTTATTCCTGCATCTCTGCTCATCCATGAGCCATTCACTGACCAGCCAGGGGGATCCTGGCAACTCTTTACCTGCAACTCAGTGGAACCATAATGACACATTCATTGCTGATCCCATTTAGAGTTAATTACATGGCAAATAGACATCTCTCTAATGAGCTTGGAAGCATCCCAATAATGACTTGGAGCAGCCCATCAATCCTTATGGAAATGCAGGAATTCATCCTGCTGGTGTTTCAACACCCAGTGCTCAATTGCAGGTTGAAATCAATAGTATCATCCCATTTGCAATGGGGGAAGGTGAGGCATCAGTTCATCTCTGAGGGAGAAGGGGGATGTGAAGGAACCTCTCCTGGCCATGGCAGGTGAGATCCCAGGCCAGGTTGGACAGGGCTTGGAGCTACCTGGGATAGTGGAAGGTGTCCCTGCCCATCGCACTGGATGGGCTTTAAGGTCCCTTCCAACCCCAACCATTCCAGGATTTGATGATTCCCTGATTTATTTTTTTTAAATGCATCTACAACAGGGTGACTGCAAGGTTTAATTCCTCTTTTTGAGCCTAAAACCAGAGCTGACTCCAGTTGGGTCACACTGTCCCTGCTGCTGGACTGGGGGCTGCACCCAAGGCACTGGCACAGCACTGGTGGGGACTGGGCAGCCTGGAAGGTGCACCAGCACCCCCTGAAGTGAGAATGGTGCAGGAGGGTTGCCAGTCCTGAGCCTGCTCCCCCCGGCACCGTGGTGCCAAACCACTGGAGAAAGGCTGGAATCCAGCCAAGATTCCCATGCACTGGGCAGGCTCCGTGCCACAGAACAGTCTCAGCTCATCACCTTGGAGGACAGAGCTGGAGAAATATATCCTAAACTCTCCCCAGATCAGCTGGGAAGCACGCAGGGCTGTTCCCAATCCAGCAGGGAGCAGCTGGGGCACATCCTCCTTCCCCTGAGTCACAGCCATGAGCTCGGCTTGGCCGTGCCCAATCTCTGTGGGAAATGGCTTTTTGCAAGCAAGTCATTTACAAGTTTCCTCCTCTTTTTTTTATTTTTCATGGAAAAAAAACCCCAGCCCATCTGGGTTAAGGGGGTGTTTTCCTTGTTTTCCTCTAAAAAAATCCTGTAGCCAGGTGCAGATGGCCATGTTTATGAGTCTGTGGAGCTCTGGCATGGCCACTGCTAATTCCATGCACGGGTGGGGGGTAGCTTTCATTTGGCTCTGGTTCAGCTAAATATCCAGTGGCCAAAGGGAGAGGAAGGTGTGGGATCAAGGATTGGAACATCTGGAGCAGAGCCAAGCAATAATGAAATGCAAAGTTTGAAAGAAAATGTCTCAAATGCAGTGAGGGGGAAAAGGGGGGGTTCAAAGGGCCCTCTGGGACCAGTTAGGAGGGAGGCAGCTCCCAGTGTCTCTCTGTCAGGTGTTTGGTTGGGTTTGGAGACAGGAAAAAAATGTGTCAAAAAGAGAGGCAAAACCAACCATTGGATCAAATCCTGGCCAGCTGTTCCTCCAGCAAAACCTGCACCTCCATTGTGGGCAACACAGATTCCAGAGCTTAAGGTGTTAAAACCTGAATTTCCCAAGTTTTCAGCAGTAGCTTGGGATCAGGCTCCCAGTTTGGGTCAGAGTCCTGATTTTTCACCTCTACCAGACAGGGATGATCCCACTTCTTGGACCAGCCTGGAGCTCTCATCCCTGGGAGTGTCCAAGGCAAGGTTGGACGGGGCTTGGAGCAACCTGAGATAGTGGAAGGTGTCCCTGCCAGTGGCAGGGGGTGGAACGAGATGAGCTTTAAGATCCCTTCAACCCCCAAACCATTCCATGATTCCATGACACTCAGTTCCCCAAGCAGTGGATGCATCGTGTGCACTCAGCTGCCAAAACCAAAGCCTGGTCATCCCAGAGCCACAACCCCACTTTCCGGGTGAAAAACACCCTTTTTCCAGCAAGACCCCGGGTCTCACCCTGGAACGGGAGCACTGCTGCCTCCGGAGCAAGGGCAGGGCTGGGTCCAGCTGCTGAGCCTCACCCAGCAGGCAGGGGCTGATCCCGCTCATCTCTCATCATCTGGGATGACACACTGAAGCAATCATCAAGGAAAGGCTGGAAAGGCTCCAGAGTGGGAGAGGGTGTGGGGTACACTGGGCTCCCCCCAACCCAGGGCTGCCGAACCTCGTGCACCAATAAACTGCATGTGCTGGGGATTGGGAGCCCACACACCTCAGAGCATTGGGATCTGCCTGAGGTATCCCAACCCCTTCCCAGCTCACGTCCACAGGGAAAGATTTGGGGGAGAAAGCCCTAGTTTGGGGTAAAAACCTCCTGGTGTTGAGGATCCCCTTTGCAAGGGACGGTTGGCATCCCATAGCACAGGCACCCCCTGTGACCCCACGGGCCCCTTCCCCTCCCCAAAAAGGCAGGTCAGAGCTCACCGGTGCTGTGGGGAGGAGCCAGGGATTGTCTGGAGTGGGGGTGATGACAGGAGCTTTCAGGCTTCTCACCCAGACTCTGCCACAGCTGGAGCAGCTGGAGACGGGAGTGAAGCCGCCAGGAACCTGAGGCTCCTCAGCCCGGGAGAGCCACCCCAGGGACCCCAGACCAGCACCACTCCATGGCCTCCTGGTCATCCCACACCTCAAATCATCCAAATATTTGTGTGCTTGTGCTCCAGGACTCTCCTGTCACTCCTCACTGGAGTCAGGTGGGTAGAAGCCCCCAAGCCCAGTCAGGCTCATCCACACGAGTCCCTCTCCCTGTTCTCCCAATCCTGCCAAACACATCCCAACAGCACCTGCCCCCATGGGATCTTTATGGATAAATCCCCAGAGCCTCCTTGAGAAGGGGAGAGCCAACAACCCTCACTGGAGAGAGCAGGGGACTGTGGAGGGGGAATGGATGTCCCTGCCTTGGGTCTCACCCACCACCAGACTCAGCTTGTGAGCACAGATGAAAACAAAAGAGCCCATGAACCCAAAATACTGGGAATAAGCTTTAGGATCAAACCTTGGGGATGAAACCCCATCCATGCCACACTTCCCTCCTGCAGCAGGGTTGAGTCCCCATGGCAGTGCCAGAGGGGACGAGAGCAGCCCAGCACAGGGAACCTCTGCCCTGATGTGTCTCCCAGGGCATCCCTGCATCCCTCTCCCTCATGTCATCCCCACCTTTAACTCTCACAACTGTTGGAGCTCCTTGGAGCATCCTCTGCCTCCCCAAAACATCCAAGGCTGCCTGATGATGTACTGGGGGGCTCCTCAGTGCTGGGAGCCCCGATGGTGCTCCCCCACCCCACACAGCACCAAACACAGAGCCACGACACAGGGCCACCCCTCCCCAGCCCCTCTCGCCCCCCAGCAGGACCAGCCCACAGGACCCACCATCCCGGGGCTCATGAGAACACCCCGTGGTCATTTTTAACCTCAGATCTGTGGCATTATTAATCCCACACATGTGAGGCTGTGCTCCCCTGTGGGATAACATCTGGGGGATATTCATCACGGCCACCACGGGCTGCAGCCCCCCGGCTCCCCCCGGCACGGGATGGGTCACATCTGAGCGCTGAGCCGCTTGATGTGGAGTCATTAGCATCACAGACTTCCAGCCCAATTACTTGACAGATGAAATCAAGATCCGTTGGCCTTATTGTTTGCATCTGGAGTGCTGCATCCTGCATACGCTCTGCCTCCTCCTCCTCCCTGGCCACGGCAATGCCAGCGTTGGCTTCATCTGGATGTCGTTTACCTCAGCTTGGCATATGGGAACATATCAAACACACCCTGGTAAAATTAGCCCTATCCAACAGCGATTATCCACAGCAGAGAAGATGCACCATTTCCCATCTCTGCCCACTGGTTTCCTCCCACCAGAAGCTTTGCTGTCCCGGCAATCCCGAAGCAAAGCCCAGGTGGATCCCACCCCAACCTGTTTGTAGCCAAGCTGCTGCTATTTTACCGACTGATTTCACACAAAGGAACAATTATGCTTCGTTTCTACCCATTAACACAACGAGTTTACTTTAGGAGTGGGGGAAAAAAAGGAATTGCATCAGAAATATTTGAGGTGCTGAAGTCAGCACGCAGGTGTTGGGGCCGGCGCGGTGCCGGCAGCGTTCCAGCGCCAGCCCATGCAGAAAACTCCTAATCCCGGTGATTACGGCACATAAACACGAGCGTGGGGATGGGACTCGCACCCCGGGCAGTCCCTGAGTTTGGCTCAGCCCCAGAGCCTCGCCGGGAGCTGTTGGTTGGGGAGAGGAGGTTAATTCTCCCCACGTGTCTCCCACTGCGCCTCGCTCTGCTCGAGGAGCTGATGCATCACCGGGGGATGGGAACAAGGAGCTCTCCCAAGGAGCCCCGAATCCCTCAGGGCCACCAGGGTCAGACATGGGAAGAGTGGGGATGGCCCTGGGTGCTGCAGGAACCTCATCCCCAGGACAGAGTTTCTGGTGGATGCCTGGCACGCAGGATGCCCATCCATCCCCCGGCCAGCACAGCCACAGCGGGAGTGAGTCAGTGCCCTGGAGGCAGGCACCGAGCAGCAGAAGGAATTTGGGTTTCTTTTTCCCCCCTCTAACCCATCTGTCCTTAATTTCTTTGGGGGTTTCACTCCAAATTCTTCAGATTCTACAGCAAATGCTTTGCAGTCCTCCCCTCAGCTCGGGGCTGCTGCAACCGGAGCAGAGGGAAGGGAAAATCCCCACCCTGCGAATTCACCAACAATAACTCATGTCCAGAGGTTATTTGTTTGTATGGGCTTTTTATTATCTGTTTTGTGTTGGTTGGTTATTTGTTGATCAATTCCCCGCCCTGTTCTTGGGGCTGTGCCCCGCCATACAACAGCAGGGGACAATAGATTTGATGGCAGGGGACACCAGACCCTGTTCCAGCCCACATCTGTCCGTCTCTACAGGCTGTGCTCCGTGTTTTCCAACGGCTGGATCAGGTCCTGCCAGTGCTGCCCAGGAGGCACAGCCACGCTCCAGCTCAGCATCCCTTCCCCTCCTGCGGACCACTGTGCCCGGAGGCAGATGTCGGCCTTGCCAGAGCTCTGCCGGGAGGTGTTTCCATTTCCTCTTATCATTTGTAGCAACAAATCACTTGTTTTGCCCTAATTTCGCACTTACAAGTTGGTAGCTCTGGGCTACAAGCGAATGCAAATGTCTGGGGCTGGGGACAGGCCCCGTGGTGTGATGTGCCCCGCAGTCGCTGCTAATTAGCCGCTAATTTTACAGGCTCCTTTATGGTTTGCAGTCATTTAATCTTCCTCGTGGGCTGGAGCCCCGCAGGCAGAGCTCTCCCGGGAAGCACCAGCGGAGCTCTGCGCGACCCTGGGGAAATTCGGGACCCGGCGCCAGCCAAGGCACGTCCCGGGGATGCTGGGAACAGCCTGGGAAGTATCGGGAAGCATCACAGCCTGGCTGAGGCTGAGCTCAGGGTAGTCACAGCTCGCTCCCACCTCCCCGGGATGCCGGGATCCAAAATAACCCCGCTGTCATACAAAGCAGAAACTCAGATCCTGCAAAAGAACGGGTGAAAACAATCCTGCTCCAACAAGGACTGCTACAAGCCCACACATAGGCTCAATTCGAGCCCAATTTTGAAGATTTAGGTGGTGCCTTGGATTAACAGGAGAGCACAATTCCTCCCCAGGGCCCACATCCAAGTCACAGGTTTGATAAACATCAGGACACGGTGCTGGCCTCAAATGGAGAAATTAAACGAATACCTCACATATTTGGGAACTCACACACGTGAGCAGCTGTGATTGAAGGCAGGGTCTCTCTTACCCTTCAGCAGGTATTGACAATTCGCAGCCTCTCCTTGTTGCCCGGTTTAATCCGCATTGATGGGGAGGTGTGGGTGTTCTACAGCACCTGATGTTCAATTAGTTAAGTGCACAATAAAGTGTGTAAGACAAGGACAGAGCTCGGAGCTGATGTTTGTCAGTTCTTCGGGATTTGTTGTGTCCAACTGGAGCATCCACTCACCAGACAGGGCCACAGGGTTGCTCTTGTTGACTCCAGTGGTCTCTCAGGGAGGACTTTGGAGTCACAGCGCTGACAGAGGATCCAAACCACAGCTCTGCTCATCCCAGGAAGGGGCAGGACTGACTCCCCACTCCTTTAATCTCTGCTCCAGGTGATCCCTGAACAAGGTGCAACTCAGTCCCATCAGTGTCCCCTCACCCATCAGCTTTGTAGGCGGGATCAGCCTCGTGGGACCCCGTTCCTGTGGGATCACACAGGCACCAGCTCCAGCACAACTCCCTGCTGGTGAGCCAGGCACATCCCAGACTGGTGCAAGGCAACAGGACGCGAAGGACTGAGCTCTCCATGCCCATCAGTTGGTGCTTCTGTGCTGGGAAAGGATGGATTTGCCCATTGCTCAGACTGAGGCTGATTTTTAGCTTTTCATTAATTGAGTTTTGGAGAGCTAAGGAAGGGAACACATTCAGCCTGATGAACTTAGACCTTGTGAACCCCGGGAGGTGATAAAGTTTAGAGATATTTGGCATGGGAGAGGTTATATTCCCAGATGGAAGGGTGCATTCCCAGCAGAGCCTCCTGCTCCTATCCCACAGCACTGCGGGGTGATGGGACAACCTGGACCAGCTCCGTGGGGGCTTCATGGATGAGCTGGGGGATGGAGAGGGTCAGATTCCCTGGGGACTGGACAATCCAGGGGTTCAGAAGCTCTTTGAGTGCTGAATCCACAATGCCTGTTTCCACTGGAGCAGCACAGGGTGTTGCCATCCTGCTGTGCATGTGCTGGACAGGAAAGGTGGACAATCTCCAGTGTTTCATCTTAGGAGTCATCCATTAAATGAGCTATTTTAATTAAGTGCAATCTAAGTTATGCAGGAATGTCAGAAGAGAATGGAAAACACTAAGCCCCGAGGGATTTCACTGGCTTTGTCAGCCCCTGACCTGTCACCGACCTGGCCCCACACACTTGAGCAAACTTGAACCCCCAAACCCCGCTCCCTTCAAGCCAGAATTCCCAGGAAAAGAGCACACCACCCCATTTCTGTCCCATTATCCGAGGTTAGCTTGTCCAGACAGAGCTGTGTAGGTCAGCATCCCATGTCCCCACACTTGGACAGACAGACAGACATACACAGAATGTGCTTGGGTGAGGCAGCACCTCCTGCCTGTGTCACATCCCTGCCAGAGCCTTGGTGCTTCACCCATCACAGCCAGCATCTTAAATTGATCTGAGATTAACTAGTTTGAACCCTTACTTTGAATCTGATGCCTGCGAGATTGGTTTTACAGTGCAGAGAAGTTGATTTCCAGCAGAGCTGTGGCAGGAACAGCTCCGGCCATAAAATCCCAGCCCTGACTCAAGACGTCAGAGGGGAACAAAGATAGACTGTGATGCAGAAAAGATGCTTGAATTTAAAATAATCCTGGAGGAATGAGCACAGCCCTGCAGACACATGGCCCTAGCGTTGCTCCCGAGCAGATCTTTTCCTCTTTAAATAGATTTCACTGCTTTTTCTCTCCCAGTGGCTTCCCAGTCTTCATTTTCCATCTAATAATGGTGCAGTTCAATGTCCTTGTACCCTCCCAGGTGTTGCAGGAAGCCCCCAGTTCATCCCAAACACAGCAGCTCCTCAGAGGTGGCCTCTGAGCACCCAGTCCTGGAGAAAATGGGGGCTTTGCAGAAATTCCTGGCAGTTTTCCCACAGTTTCCCTACTCCTGGAGTTAGAGGATGGAGCAACAACAACCCCTCCATCTGAATTAAAACGAGCTCTATTTACTGTTCCTGCTAATTGAATTAGATTAACTCAGGGCTGGATGATAAGCAGAGGTGGCCTGGGTTTATTATATTTGGTGTTCAGACAAAGCGTGTCATCGGCTTCAAAGCACAGGAATTTGGGCTGTTTTCTTCTTGCCCTGACAAGGCTGGGTGGGAATCCAGTGGGGTTTTGTGGATTTGGGGAGTGGAAGTGTTGGTGATCCCAGTTCAAATGCTGTGTTTCCTCCTCCAGACCTGGGAAGCAGAAACCCATGGGCAGTGCCAGGTGGTGGTGGCAGAGGGTGATTCCAGGGCTGGGAGCAGCTTCTCTTCCCAGTCCATATCCCACATCTCTGTAAGGCAGGATCCAACTTCATCCTCTTGCTGCTGCAGGATCCAGTCCCTGGTGTCGTCCTCTCTATCCCCATCCCAGTGGGAGCACAGCCAGGGAGGGAGGAACCAGCACCCACCCTAAAACTGGGGTTCAGCCTGGGACAGAGCACTGTGACAGAGGTTTTGATGGGGAAGGAGAACATTCCACCCATCGAGATGAACTTAATTTAAAAAAAAAAGAGACAGGAGGCTTCAATAAGCCCAGAGGACCCTGCCAAGAGTCACACTCCCTATATCCAAGTGCACAAAAGCTGGACATGTAAGACATGAAGAAATCACTGTCAGGGCAGGCCAGTGCCAGGCAGCAAATCTATAACAGTGGGAACATGAAATATTAATCACTGGTGCATAAAACAATAGGAAAAACCTGCCTTTTGGGGCAGCCATCCATCCTCACTCAGCAGGGAACATCAAGAGACACTAATACCATTCAGGTTCTGCTTAAATATTTGCCTGCCCTAATGCTCACGCAAGAAGCATTTGCTTTGAAGTTGAAAATAGACTGTAAATGTCTTTTGTGTGAGATGAAACATGATAAGACATGAAACCAGGAGGCTAAACTGTAGTTAATCACGGTGGTTTTACAAGCAACAAATCATTATTGTAGACAGTGAAGTGTATTGTTTTAAAGCACACGCAGGAGGATAGCGGGGAGAGAGCCCCGGCCGGGCATCACCTCCACCACTGGGGGTTTGGGATTGTGGCACATTGGGGTGGTCACAGGAGCAGCCACAGGGCTGGGATGGTGCTGGCAGGGCTGGGATGATTCTGGGAAGGCTGGACTGGTGCTGGCACTGGGCTGGACTGATGTTCACAAGGTTGGGGTGATGCTGATACGGAGCTGGATTGATGTTGGGAGGGATGGACTGATGTAGGTGCAGGGCTGGACTGGTGCTCTCAGGGCTGAATTGGTGCTTGCAGGGCTTGACTGGTGCTGGCAGGGCAGGATTGATGCTGGCAAGGCAGGATTGATGCTGGCAGAGCTGGACCGGTGCTCTCAGGGCAGGATTGGTGCTGGAAGGGCTGGACTGGTGCTCTCAAGGCTGGACTGGTGCTTTCAGGGCAAAATTGGTGCTGGAAGGGCTGGGCTGGTGCTCTCAGGGCAGAATTGGTGCTGGCAGGGGAGGATTGATGCTCTCAGGGCTGGATTGATGCTGGCACGAGGCTGGACCGATGCTCACAGGGCCAGGCTGATCTGGCAGAACTGGTCTGATGTTGGCACTGGACTGGAGTGATGCCGGCACAGCCCGGAGCATCCCCCCCTTGCTGGCCCCTTTCCCCAGGGCCACGAGGGTGGTGTGTTTCGGGATGGTTCACGCAGTTCCACACTGGGATATGTGGAGGGCAGGAGTGCTGTGACCTCCCCACGCAGGCACTGCCATTTCAGGGCCCGACACCAGCTCTGTCTGCACCCACAGCACGGGATGGATCCCACCCTGGGACACCCACAACAGGGAAGCCACCCCAAAATTGGGATGCTCTTGGGATGAGGATGGACCCCATCGTGCTCTTCAGGCATAGAATCATGGAATCATTAAGAAAAGACTTTTAAGGTCACGTCCAACCATCAACCAGCACCACTAAACCACGTCCTCATAGTTTTTGAACACTTCCAGGGATAGAGACTCCTGTGCCAGGGCTTTACAACCCTTTCCACGGAAAAATATTCCTTCTATCCAATCTAAACCTCCGTGTCACAGGGACATGCTGGCACCACGGCAGCGCCAGCCCAGGACAGGTATTTCCCACATCCAAAATGAAGCTCCTGATTAGAAGGGATGCTCACTTGGGAGGGTGAGATAAGACCCCAAAGCAAGTGTCTAAGTGTGACTGATTAACAACTAAACCCTCACTAATTGCCTTCAAAAGTCGGAGCTCAACAGCCAGGGAAGGGAAAAAAAAATTAAAGATTAAAATTTCCCTTGGGCTAAACATTCTTCCGGCGTGCTCAGACTTGCTCTGGATGTTTGCAGTCATTATCTCCCTAATTAACACACACCACAAACAGAAAACAAACTTCCCCACCTCGTGGCTCGAGGAGGTTCAGTCGGATTAGCCAACCTTAGGATCGGGATCAGCGGCGAGTGGCGACCCAGGGTGGGAGTTGGGATAGGGAGAGATGAAATTATTGGTGAGTGAAGTGGAATAAGCCTTTAATTTCCTCCAACTGTTGCTGGAAGTGCCGGGGGGGAGGCGAGATTGCCGGGATGGAGCGGGCAAGCGGATGGAGAGGCACCTCTCCTCCTGCCAACCCCCACATCGCTGGGAAACCAGGATGGAGGAGGACTTTTTTTAGTTGCCATCACTTTATTTTCTGTAATTAACACAAAACCTGCATTTTCACAGCCCCAGAAGGAGCCCGAATAAACCCTTTTGAGCAAACTGGTGCTCCAGAGTCCATCACTGGGATGGGACCTGGCCCAGTTTGGAATGAAAGCATCTGTTTGCTGGGACCAACTGTTCCAGAGCATCCCAAATCAGGCTGTGCTCCCTGTCCCAAGGGATGTCCCACTGTGTAACCCCCTAGAAGTGCTGTTTTGGGGTCTTGGACTTTTGGGGTTTGGCCTTTGGGTTCACCTGGAGTGTTCACAGCCAAGTGCATCCTCCTTGCTGTGTCACTATGGGCATTGGAGACCCCATGGACCCATCTGGAGCGGGAAAAACTATGGATCAAAGGGTAAAACTAAACAAAATTAAACAAATATAGGAGAAGGAGCCACTCCAGCGAGGCCGGGCAGACACTGGAAACAAGAGTGAGAATTCCAGGTGAAAGCAGGAGCAGACAGGCACTGGCTCCAGGGAATAGCGGTAATTAGAGCTTCCGAATGCCTCCAGGTCATTTTCTTTATCCTTGCATAACATCATTTCTATAGGGCTTGTCGTCTTTATGAGCAGAATTAATCTAAATCTCGGCGGGCTCTGGCCGCTGTGCCGGCGGCTGGAGCCATCCCGGGAGGGTCAGAGGCAGGTCCTGGGCGTGGCATGAGGATAAAAACATTACCAAATCCAAAAGGAAGGTCAGCTGGAGGCTATGGGGGAGGAAATGAATGATTTTTCAAACGGCCAGGGAAGTTTGCGTCGGCCTGGAGACGTAATTGAATTTGTGTCGTTAAAGCCGAGCTGGGGCTGCTGCTCCCAACTAAGCAAAATCCTCTCCTTAAGGCAGGATTGTCATTAGTGTAATAATTAAATGAGGAGGGATGGCAGAGGGAATGCCCGGGCCATGGAGGGAGGGAAGAGCAGGTTTCTGAGTGCCCTGAGCACTGGGGAGGGTGCCCGGGGTGGCTGAGGGTGCTCGGGGAGCTGGGATGGGATCTATCCTGCAGGATTGCATCCTGAATCCTCAGCACCAGGTGCTGCCTGGAGCTGTCCGCTCTCAGGTCTTTAATATCCCTGGAAAATGGGACGGATCTGTCCCGGGGGGTTGCATCCTGCATCCTCAGCACCTGGAGCACCCCAGCTTCAGGTCTTTAAAATCCCTGCCAAAATCCCATCTCCAGCCAGGTGTCCAGGGAAATGTCCCATCCCCATTGAAAGCATCCTGAGGGGTTTTGGCTCTGGGTATTTTTCCTTCCCGTTTTCTCGGGTGAATCCAAGGGATGTCACAGCATCCTCCTTCCCTCCCTGCAGCGCCTGGGGAAGGGTTAGGAAAGGCACTTGCACCCTCCCGTGCCTGCATCCAGGAACTGCAAGGCGGCGTGGAATCCAGGCTGGATCCCCCGTGGCACAAACTGCTGGACAGGAGTGGGAAGAACCTTCACTGCCACAGCACTGCAGCATCTCGGGGGAAACCCCTCCAAAAATCCCTTCCTTCCAAACATTCCTGTGCTCCGGGGCTCACGGAGAGGTCACCAGATCAGGGGGAGTCCTGGAATGGTTTGGATTGGGAGGGAACTTAAAGATCATCCTCTCCCACCCCCTGCCATGGGACACCTTCCACTATCCCAGGTTGCTCCAACCTGGACTTGGACACTTCCAGGGATGAGGCAGCCACAGCTCCCATGTGCAACCTGTGCCAGGGCCTCCCCACCCTCACAGGATCCCTAAGATCCAAGGATCAATGGATCAAAAAGCAGCTTGGACCTTCAGACTGGAACCTGGTGAGTGATTAGAGACAGAGATCAACCCGAGGTGAGGGCGCTGGAGAGAGAGTGGTGTTGGCTCCTGTGTTCCAGAGCAGACTTCACCCACTTGGAGGAGGGAACTGGAGTCTGGCAAAGCCCACTTTGAGCCTGCAGGCTCCAGAAACCTGGTATTCAGCTCTGTGGGGAGAAGGCAGAGAGGGTTTGTAGCTTCCAGTCCTCTGCAGGAGTTTTGTGTGTGGGAATTATGGTGAGACACTGCTAAAACTCAGCTCCCTCTGCCCAGAAAATCCTGCCAGCCCGGGAGGAACCTGTGAAACATGGTAAAACCAGGCAAAAATGGAGGGAAAAGGAAACATTCCCCAGTGAGGCTCTGACCTTGGAAATGCCCAGAGTCCTTGTATGCATCAGCATCCCCCCTTCCCATGGCAAAACCTCAGGTAGCAGGAACAGCTTCAGAGTAAAACCACACACATTCCACCCCCACCCAAGCCACCCTGCAACCACCAAGCAGAGAAGGAGCCCATGGCAGATACACCAGGATGCCAATCCCAGTGTGTTTAACACTCCAACACAGTGAATCAGTGCTTTATTTTCAGTATGGAAAGAGGTATGAGACCAGCAGGGAGCTCCAGGTAATGAACTGGTGCCCTCGGGATCACGGAATTGAGGCAAAACACCTGGAGACAGAACCCTCCAAGGTGTCCCTGAGTGCAGCTGTACCAGAATGGTGATGGCAGCACAGCCCCTAAACCCCATGGATCAGGAAAAGCTTTTGCCATCTTTAAAAATCCTTGTGATCGATTCCAGAGGAGGATTTGGTTTCTGGGACAGGGAGGGAAGGCCACGAATCAGGTGCTGAATTCAGGAGAAATCAGTGTGAGAGCCCTTGGGAGCACTGAGGCAACGCAGAGGTGATTCCTGAAGCCTGAGCTGTGCCAAGTGCAGCCTGTGGGCCCAACTCCAGCCTCCCTCCCCCCAGGGCACAGCCAGGAGGCACCTGAGTGCCACTGGAGTTTATTGCACAGTGATAAATGTGGTGTAAGGCCGGGGCAGGATGGAGGACATGGATCTGGAACCATCTCTGTTGTGTGAAAGGTGGGCACAGGGGGAAAACACCTGGATGCTGCCCAGTGGGATCATAAAACATCTTTGCCCCAGCACCCTGGGAGGGTTTATATAGGGCAATTCATACCATGATCCCAGCCCAAAATAGCACCAGGGATTAACCCAGGCTCTGACCTTGGCTAATCCAGTGTTACTCCCTGGCTGTGCCAGTGGAGCGACTCTGGATTTCATCAGTGCCTGGCTGTGCTCTGGAGAGTGTCCTGGAGTCAACAGCAAACCCTCCCCAGAGCCCAGCAGAGGCAGGAGTGGATGGGCAAAACTCAAAGGATTCTGTTCCTGGCACAGGGGAGGATGCTGGGGAGCACAGATGGGTCAGAGAGGGGGTAAGGGTGGGGAAAATGAAGAGCTGTGGGATTTGCATCACCCCAGTTCCTGTGAAACACCCTCAGGTCAGACAATCCATCACCCAGCAGCACAGAGCTTCCACAACCCCTCATCTCCCCCAGGTGCCTCACAGCATCCCAAATCCCTGAGGGGGAACAGGACCAGAGGAACCAAGAGGGAACTGGACCAGGGAAACCAGGAGGGAACTGGACCAGGGAAACCAGGAGGGAACAGTGACAAGGAAATGAGGGTGAACCGTGACAGGAAAACCAGACAAAACTGAGACAGGAAAACCAGGAGCTTCCTTAGGGTTCCTGTGGCTGCAGTGCCCCTTGAAGGGATGGTGCAGGCCTAGGGGTGAAGGCAGGATCAGCCCAGGACAGAGTGCCAGGGGAGCAGCTCGCTTACTTCTCCTTCAGGTCCTTGTCAGCTTTACCTAACAGAGAAGGAGGAACAATCAGGGCTCATGTTTCTCCACCAGCCTTTTTATGTGGATGTTTTACTGCACAACCCTTTACAACTCTCACAGCTCAACAAGCAGGACAGCAGCTTGTGACCTGGGTGCTGCCCAGAATTTGGCTTCCTGAGGCCTTTTTTTGACTCAGGGGAAGCAAACAGCACAATAACCACAGTGGGAAGAAATCCTGCCCTTCCCCATAGCCCCAAATTCCTTCCAGGGCCTACGAGAGGCTGCAGAGGTTCTTTTCACAAGTAGTGGGTTCAAACTGACAAAGGGGAAATTTAGATGGGATATTGGGAAGAAATTCTTCCCTGTGAAGGCGGGGAGGCCCCGGCACAGGTTGCACAGGGAAGCTGTGGCTGCCCCATCCCTGGAAGTGTCCAAGGCCAGGTTGGAGCAACCTGGGATAGTGGAAGGTGTTCCTGCCCATGGCAAGGGGTGGAATGAGATGATCTTTAAGCTCCCTTCCAACCCAAACCATTCCAGGATTCCATGGTAACTTCCCCAAGGAGTGACCAGCAAACCCCCCCAGCCCCACCACAGGAGCCCCCTCCCCTCACTTTGCACCCCCAGAACAAACCCCCCAACTCTCAGCTGCCCCTTGGACCCATGAGCACATCCAGGAACTCCAGCCACATCCAGCTCCTCCAGTGCGAGGCCAGGGAGGCTCCAGCTGAGCAGACTGAGCTTGATTTAGGACGTGAACAACTCCTTGGCTTATCAGCACAGCCAGTTCCACCCTGCTGAAAGCAGTGCAGTGCACACAGCACGCCCAGGCCATCAGCAGCTCCCCCCAAAATAGCTCCCGGGGCTGGAACAGCTGCCGAGCCGCAGCTGGTACCTTTTGGGATGAACTTCAGCGAGCTGCTGAATATTCAGAAGCGGGACTGGCCCCGTTTGGGCCCATCGTTTAGGAATTCATGGCCCAGCCCGTTGCCACACTTGCCACAAGTCACCTGGGAAAACAAGGAGAGGGGTTGGCAGCAATCGGGCTTTCTCAGCCCGGGCTCGTGGAAAACAAGCCCGCGGGGTGTTTTTGTGGCACATGCCAAGGGTTTGGGAAGGGGCACCTTCAGAGCCCCCGGGCGCTCCTCGCGTTTGGCCACGCTGTCCCCGCGCAGGGTCTCGGTGAACGCCGGCCAGGGCGACGAGTGTTCATACTTTGCCCGGCTGGAGAACAGCTCGTGGCCACACCTGGCACACACGTAGATGCCTGAGGGGAGCGGCAGGAGAGGAGTCACAAGGGTGGGAGGAACGGGGAGGGGGACACGGGACACCCACGTGGGTCGGTGCCAGCTGCTGCCGGACCCGCAGGGACCCGCAGGGCCAGGGAGCAGGTGGAGGGGGCAGGACCCGCATCCCTCTTAGGGGCTCCCGCAGGGCAAGATCCCCCCGAGGGGCAAGATATGGATCGACCCCTCCCCAGCCCCTATCGGGACCCCACAGCCCCTACCGGGACCCCCACAGCCCCTATCGGGACCCCCACAGCCCCTATCCTCCCAGTCGGGAGGATCTCTCAACAAGGACCCCAGAGGGGGGACTACCAGCCCGGTCCCCACGGGTGGAAGATGCTCCGCAAAAGGACACCCCGCACCCCCAGAACCCGCCCTCCAATCACCCCGGGAGCTTCCGCCTCCCCGGGTGACACCCCCTGCCCGCCCCGCGGGGGGATCCCCCCGACCCGGAGCGCACAAGAGCGCACGGGAGCCCCTCACCGGGCTGGAAGTGGTCCTTGAACACCTCTCCCCCCAGGAAGGAGCAGAAGGACATGGCTGCTCCCGCCGCCCCGGGCCCGTTCCGCTCGCCGGGCTACGCCCCTTCCGCCAGGCCACGCCCTCGACCACGCCCAGGACACGCCCCTGTCGCCCCGCCGCCCGTAGGGGGCGCTCCGGGGCAGCCGGTACCTGGGGGGGGTCCCGTTACCGAGAGGGCCCCGCTCCCCCCCGCATTGGGGACCCCCAGTCCGGGCCCCGCAGCCCCGCCGCATCTCCC
>WEIV01006920.1:102433-119222 GCA_013390005.1 Calyptomena viridis
GGGAGCCGCGGGGCCGGGGGCCGCCGGGTGCGGGACTGGACCCCCTGGGAGCCCACCCTGAACTGCCGCTACGAGATCTGCTCCTACGGGGACGTGATCCAGGTGGTGGAGGTGGCACAGCGGGATGCAGAACCCCCGCTCCCACCGCCCGAGGAGCCGCCGGCGGCGCGTTCTGGGGGCACGGTGCCGGGCAGAGCCCTCGCCTCCATCGCCCTCCTCGCCTACGGATACTTCATCCTGCCCCTGCCGCCCTACGCCGCCGGCCTCTGCTTGGGGCTCCTGTGTGGGCTGGTGCTGGGCTTCCTCGCCATCCTCCTCCTCCTTGTGCCAAAGGCTCCGCCGGCCGCACGGGGACCGTGGGGTCACCTGCGCCCAAAGCTGCTCCCGGGCGAGCCACGGGNGAGCCTGGGGCAGGAGAGCTGGTGTCCTCCTGACCCAGCAGGGACAGGGAACAGTGGCCAGGCAGGACCCACCAAGGACCAGCCCCGGGGTTTTCTGGTAGGAACAGCCAAGGGTGATGGGCAGTACTGGGGGTACTGGGGAATACTGTGGCCCAGAGCCACTGGGAAACCTGTGTGATGTGGGGCAAGGGGTGTCCCGGCTGCTGTGCTTGGGTGGGAGGTGAACACAGCCCTGCAGCATCAGGGATGAAATCCCTTAAAATCAGAATCATGGGATGGTTTGGGTTGGCAGGACTCTTAAAGGCCACCCAGTTCCAATCCCCTGCCATGGGCAGGGACGCTTTCCACTAGACCAAATCCCTTCTCATGCCCAGCTCCATCACTCATTTTCCTCTGCTCTCTCCTTGTTTGGCTGTTTCGGTGTTTTGTGGGGTGCCTGGACAGCTGTATCTGCTGGGTGTGCTGGTGATGCCAGTGCTGCCACAGCTCTGCCCATGAGAGCCCAGCCCCCCAGCCAGGAGCTCTGCTGAGTGCTGGGACCACCAGGGCAGTCACCCGTGGTTGATTTGGGGTTAACAAGTGGCTCCTGTAAATGTGAAGCAAAGTGAGAGCCGAGGAACGTGAGATTATATAAAGGGGGCTGGAGGCAGCTGCAGCACAGCCTGTAATTAATTCCTGGCACTGAGGAGCTTTGAAGATCCAGGACGATGTGGTGCAGGGTGTGAGGCAGCCCCAGGGTTCCTAGGATGGCATCCCTGCTTCTGCTGCAAGGATGCTGCAAGAGGAGAAGGGTGATGGGAGAGGCTGAGCACCCCGTGGACTCACTGGGAGCTGGCTCAGCTCTGCAGAGCCCATCCTGCAAGTCCATCCTTCCATCACAAACAGGGCACAGCTTGGAGAAGGGCAGCCCATGGCTTTGGCAGGAGTGCATGGTGGCCAGTGGGGACAGGACAGAAAACTTTTATTCCCCTGCAGTAAAACCAGAGATTCCCAACCCTCTGCTTCCAGAGCATCCTCAGGCAGCACTTCGTGCATCTCCATTTCGGGTTCATGCAGTGCATGAAGCAGAGGCCAAACCATGAACATTTAGAGGAGTCAGGGAGTCCTGCCCACAGGCCTGGCATCCCTCCTCACAGCCCCAGCACTTGCACTGGGACCAATGGAATGTCCTGGTATAGAAAATCCCCCTCATTTGGCTGCAGACGTGGCTGGGCTCCAGGTTCTCAGAAACCCTGTTGGTAATTGCCTGCCTGAGGTTTATCCCACACACCATCACTGAGCTCATCTTACCACACTGCCTCCTCCATCCCATTCCTGCTAGGAAGCCCAGGGAGAGCCGTAAGCCATGTGCCCCAAGTGCATCCTGAAACAGGCCAGGAGGCACTCAGTCCTTAGCAATGGGGTCCCGGGGGTCACCCTGCTCCTGCTGGGGGCTCCCGGTGATGCTGGTGGGGAAGGCAGGACCATGGTAGGGTTGTTCTGTGCCCTGAGGTGACGCTGAGCCGATCCCTCTGTTCCCTCGGCAGTGCTGCCGGCCATGCGAGCGATGGCAGACCACGCTGCGGCAGCAGTGGCCGCCTCTCCAGCCCTGGCACCATCCCCGGGGTCGCCTCGGCGTGGGGACACCGACGGACTCACACCCCATCCCGCCGGCACCAGGGAGGACATTGGCGGGCTCCTTCCCACCATGGACGGGGACCCTAAGCGTCCCCCCTCTCCCCAGCCCGGGGGGATGCTCCTGGCCGACCTCCCGCGGGCCCCTCAGCCCCGGCTGAGCCCGGCCAAGTCCCGCACGGCTCCGTCGTCCCCCAGCATCTCCCCGTCGGAGAGCCGGGCCGCCCTGCTCCGGCTGCGCGACGCCAGGCTGGAGGACACGAGGAGGCGGCTGTCGGAGGCCGTGCAGGAGCCCCTCAGCCGGCTCAGCCGGCTCATGGCCGAGGAGAGCAGCCCCACGGCCCGGGGCAAGGAGCCGGGGGGCAGCCCCGGGACACCGGGGAGCCGCGGGGNCGCCCTACGCCGCCGGCCTCTGCTTGGGGCTCCTGTGTGGGCTGGTGCTGGGCTTCCTCGCCATCCTCCTCCTCCTTGTGCCAAAGGCTCCGCCGGCCGCACGGGGACCGTGGGGTCACCTGCGCCCAAAGCTGCTCCCGGGCGAGCCACGGGAAACTCTCCACCTCCAGGTAGGAGAGGGGTGGTCTGGGATGGGGGCTGGAGGGGATCCCAGGATTGGAGGTGCCCACGGTAGGTGCAGGCTGCAGCCCCCGCGGCAAAGTGGGAAGCACTGGCTCCCTCTCCCTCCGCCAGGGCTGGATGAACCAGCTGCACGTCTATGACCCCGAGCTTTTCCACCCGTCGCTCACGCATTCGGTGCTCGCCGTGCTAGACGGGGCCACACTCAAGCTGTCCTACCCCAAGAACAACATCCCACGCCGAGCCACCTTCGAGGAGGAAATCCTCGACGCCGTCTTCGTCAGCCACCGCTGCTATGACCTGACGGACGCCAAGGTGAGCGTTGCTGTGCCCAGGACCCTCCCACGGGGACCCTCCATGCCAGGCCCGGCCTCACCCTCACTCTTGGTGCTGCAGGTGTTCCTGTGCCCCCCCAGCCTGGCCCGAAAGCGGACGTGGAATAAGAAATATCCCATCTGTGTCCTTCTCCCTGAGCTGGCAGAGAGAGAGGGCAGAAGCAGCGAGGAGCACAACACGGGGGATGAGGGGACAAAAAAGGTGCCACTGTGTGGGCAGGACATCCCAGGGGACTGCAGGGAGAGGTGCCTGTACCTGTTTGGGAGGACGGGCCGGGAGAAGGAGGAATGGTACCAGCATCTCGTGCAAGCCTCCCGTGGGACACCTGGCAGCCATGGTGACACCAGGACAGGTGAGACATGGCCATCATGGCCTGTGCTCTGCACTGGGATTGATCCGGGTGGGAGCTGCTGTGTGCCAGGAGGACAATCCCTTGGTGGGCAGCAATGGGCATGGGAGGACATGAAAGAGCCCAGGAACATTTGCAGCAGCAGGGAGAGCTTAGAGTGTCCCCTCGCCAGCATAGAGTAGATGGCATGTCACTGGTATCATGGACTGGAATCGCATCACCTCACACCATCCTGACCCAATAGATAGGATATTAGGAAAAATTTCTTTACAGGAAGGGCTGTCCAACCCTGGCACAGATTGCTGAGGTAGAGTCACATCCCTGGAGGGAGTGAAAAGCCATGTAGATGTGGCACTTGGAGACATGGTCTAGTGGTGACCTTGGCAGTGCTGGGGGAATGGTTGGACTCGATGACACTAGAGGGCTTTTGGATTCCTAAACGACTCCTGGATTCCATGTCCCTATGTCCCCAGGGGTGGGACCAGCTCCGCAGAGCAGTGGCAGCAGCAGCGGAGGGAGCACTGAGGACATTCCCTCCACTGTCCCACCCAAGGATCTGCCGGGAAGTGTTGAAGAGATTTACCTGGATTACAACACCTACATGGCCCGATTCGTGCCAGCACAGGGAGCGCCCAGCCCAGACATGAGCCCCTCTCATGGAGCTCTGGGCAGCCCCACACCCACCAAGGTGAGTGGGACAAATCCAGCACTGGAGCGCTAAGCAGAGGCTGTGGAGCCACTGCCAGTCTGTGGCTCATCTCCCTCCTGGCAGCCAAGCCCTGGAGCAGGGCTGCACCTGGACAGCAGGTCCCACTGCTCATGGGGCCACCTCCCTGCAGGGGCTGGTGGCTTCTGTCCCACCACAGCTCATTGAGGACACGGGTGGGCACAGTGAGGTGGGCATGGCTTGGATGAACGCGCTGGTGGGGCGCATCTTCTGGGACTTCCTCCGGGAGCAATACTGGGCCGAGCAAGTGTCCAACAAAATCCAGAAGAAGTTGAGCAAGATCAAGGTGAGAGGCAGGAGTGTTACTGCACCCAGGGAGCCTCAGCCCCTTGGTGGGTGCCAGGCTGCAGTAACTTTCCCCATGGGGTTTCCCTCCATCAGCTCCCGTATTTCATGAATGAGCTGACACTGACGGAGCTGGACATGGGCACATCCATCCCTTCGGTCCTCAGTGCCTCCAACCCCATGGTCAATGAGCGAGGTAAGAGCCCCACAGTGACAGGGACCCCACAGCAACTTCACTGAGGTGCCAGCCCAGTCCCTGAGGCTGGGAGGTGTTGGCAGGTGCACAGGCAGCTCTGCCCTGTGGTGCAGACTGGTCTCACCCTGTTGCTCTCCCTGGCAGGGCTCTGGGTAGACATGGAGGTCACCTACAGCGGCTCGTTGCAGATGACTCTGGAGACAAAGATGAACCTCAGCAAGCTGGGGAAGGAGAGCACCACAGAGGAGAGCGGCCCCACAGAGGCAGGCGTAGAGGGGTAAGGAGCCTGTGCATGGCTGGGTTCATCCTCCTCCTCCTGCCTGAGCAAGGTGAGAGGCTGCTGGCCCCAGAGCACTGCTGTGATGCTCCCTGGGGCTCCTCAGGGCCAGGCCACGGCTGATCCTGCTGGCAGACAGTGATGCCGAGTCGTCCAGCGCCGGCTCCTCCGACGAGGAAGACATCGCTGGTGCAGAACCCCTGGGAGCCCTGGGGGAGCGGGTCCCCCCGCCTGGCACCGAGGGGTAAGGGGTTGTTGTGGTTCTGTGCCATGGGGGGCACAGGGAGGTGCGGGGGGAGGCACAATGGGCTTGGAGAGGGCACACGGTGGCAGCCCTTCAGAGGGGTCCTTCACAGTGTCCCTGTGGGATACCGTGGGATACTCTGGGGACCCCAAAACCCTGCAGGGCCATGGGTCTCACCCTCTGCTGAGCTGGGGCTCCCCTCACTTCAGGCATGTCAGCAGCAACAGCACGAGCCGGAAGATCCTGCGCTTCGTGGATAAGATCACCAAGTCCAAGTACTTCCAGAGGGCCACGGAGAATGAGTTCATCAAGAAGAAGATGGAGGAGGTTTCCAACACGCCGCTGCTGCTGACGGTGGAGGTGCAGGAGCTGGCAGGAACCTTGGCTGTGAACATCCCCCCACCACCGACAGACCGTGTCTGGTACCAGCTCTCCTTCCCCTTGTGCACGTCCTCCTTCCAGCTCCCCTTGCTCCCTGTGGCTCCAAGGAGACAGATCCAGGGCTTTGGCCTCATCTGGAGCAATCCAGGGCTGCTCTCCCAAAGGGCCTCACAGACCTCAGACTCATTTCTCTGAGTCTCTACCCAGGCCACAACAGGATCTAGGGACACTGAGCTGCCACCTCCTCCCTGTGCCACATCTTTGGGATGTGATGCTTCCTGCCTCTTTCCTTTTCCCTTGCAGGTACAGCTTCCGAGTGCCACCCCAGCTGGAGCTGAAGGTGTGCCCAAAGCTGGGTGAGCGGGAGGTGACATTCCTCCATGTCACTGAGTGGATTGAGAAGAAGTTGCAGCATGAATTTCAGGTGCCTGGGCTGCTAAAGGGCTCAGCAAAACCCTGCCTGAGGTTCAGGCGTTGCTGCCACCAGGAATAATCAACCTCAGTTTGGGCCAGTTGTCTCTGCAAAAAGCCAACATCTGGTCTAGACTGTCCAGCTTTGGACAGTCAAGAAATAAAACCCAAATAACCAGCTCCAGAGCTGGTGATCTGAGCACGGCAGTGCTTGAGGAAAAGTGATTTTCTCCCATCTTTTGGAGCCCTGCACCAAGCAGGGAGGATTTGGGGTGTCAGCCAGTCCCAGGCAGACACCCCCTGGAAGGGCTGAATCTACCCATGCACTCTGGTTTGGGGATGTTTGGGAGACTTAGCATCACAAGGGTTTGTTTTCAGCCTCTCACCTTTGAGACCTCTGGTCAAAGAGCAGAAATGTTCCCACAGATATTTAGAGCCCCCCAAAGAGCTGCCCATTTGAATGGCTGGGCCCTGCCCTCTGCTGTGACCACCCTTGAAGCCATAAAGGTGGGCAGGGCTAAGGAAAACTGCTCCTGCTTGTTCCCACCCCAATATCCAGAGTTGGGAACCCTCTGGGGCTGACGCAGAGGGAATTGGGACCCCAGGACCTGTTCACAGCCCCAGTCTTTGACCCAAGTGTGGCTCCTGCCAAGCCACCTCCAGGCAGTGTCCTTGGGCAGGTTGTGGTGTTCAAACCCACTGACTTGTTATTCTGGATTCCTCTTTTCAGAAAATTTTGGTGATGCCAAACATGGATGATCTCATCATTCCCATCATGCGCTCCGGCCTGGATCCTTGGCCTCCCACTGCGGGACTGCCCCGGGACCCGCCAGCCAAGGGGGACAAGAGGGTCTGAAGCACATTCCCAGGAACAGGGACACTGCATGGAGCTCAGGGACCTTGCTGGGACACAGGGACAGCCAGGGCCTGGATTCATCCTCATCCTCTGCCTCTGCAGATGAGCCTCCTCCTCAAATCCTACAAGCACACGTTCAGGGCAGAACCAGGCACCAGGCAGGAGCTGCTGGAGACCCAGGAACTCCATGCCCCAGGTTCCTGGGATTCCTGGCCAAGGACGCAGTGGAAGACCAGTGGAAGGCTGGGCATCCCACTGTCTGGTTCCCAAAAAGGGTGCAGGACGCCCAGACTGGTTCTGCACCGAAGGAGTTGGGATCATCCCTGATCCAAACATCACAGTTCCAAGGCATCCTACCTTCCCCACAGGCAGCTGGACTGCAAAGAAAGCACGGGTGGGAAATGAGTCCCAATTCAATAAATCCATTGCTGCCCAGCCCTGCCTAGCAGCCAACTTGTTGTACACAAATCCCCACATCTGCTGAGGATTCCGGCCAGGATCAGGGGGATTTGAGCAGGGACAAGCCCATGGGTCACACCTTCAGCTCAGGAAAACAGTGTCTGGGTGAGTGTGTGTGGAACACAGTGAGGGAAGAGGCAGTCAGAGGGAGCCTGGGCATAGGCAGGTCAGGGGGAAGCCCTGTATTCCTAGTATTCCCAGTGGAAACTAGGGCAGAAGTGCTGATACCTGCTGTACTCTTTTCTGGAAGGAAGAGAAGTCCTCATGGGGGTTTGGGTGAGTTAGAAAAAACCCACTGGGCAAAGGAAAGGAGGATCCAGACAGAGCAGACACTTGGCTGTCCCACTTAGTCCCTGTCCATATAGGACAGTCCCAAATGCCACTTGTCCCATCCCACCTGCTGAGGAGCCTGAAAACAGGCAAGGCATCCCTCCAGAGGGAAGACAAGGAAGACATGGCTTGGAGCCCCCTTTATTGGAAGTGCCCAGTCAGGCAGCCTTGTATCTCCATCCTTACAGCTCTTCCTGCACACCTGGCTTCTCCTTCACCAAGTGTTTCTTCTGAGGGCCCTGGAAGGGAGCAGAGAGGAGAGTTTGATGTTAGAGACAAACCAACCTGTCCTGCATGGCTGTGTCTAGGCTGTGGGGAACAGACATGCAGCTCTGGCCCCTTTCTGCTGTGCCAGGCTGCTCCTGATCCCTGGTTCCCAGCTGGGAGCTCAGTGCCATCATCCACCAACCCTCCAGAGCCTCCCTCCCCCTTCAGGAATCGGGAGGAGTGTCACTGGCACAGAGGGTTGGTTTCTCTGGACAGCACAAGAGCAGCCAGAGAGCACAAGGAGTGACCTGCTCTGACCCAGGCAGGCTGGTCACTGTCAGGGAATGTGGGAGGGAGAAGGAATTGGGCTCATGGGTGTTTCCAGGAGGTGTTCTAGTGTTTCCGTGGTGGGAAAGCTGCTGAGCTGCTGCCTGAGCCTTGGAGGAGGCAAGACCTCCCTCAGCATCCAACTCAACAGAGCCTGAGGCTGAAAAATGGGGTTGTCCCGGAACAAATCAATCCTATGGGAGCAGATGGCAAGAATTACTTGTGTGCCTCAATTTCCAGCCAAATGTGATATTTTAGCACAGAATACATGAGGGAAATGGCAAAGAAAAGAGCTGCATCCAGGTAAAAGCTCCTCCTGTCCCTGAGATCATCGTCACAGCAGCTCAGGGCTTGCAGTGACACACAACAGGCTCCTGACACTGAGCTGAAGGAAATCAGCTTAACCTCTAAAGAGCTCTGCAAAGGCACTGCCTTAACCAATCCCCCTCCCAGCACTAAGGAGGCTTAGCCAGCTTCACATGGCATTTCTGGCTGACAGGCCAGATCCAGATCCAGTTTACATCTGCGTGGGATCCAGGCACTTGTTTCTTTCTTTTCTCCTTCTCCCTCTCCTGGCTCACTCAAAGCTTCCTCCATTTCAGCTCAGACTTACACCAGCCTGGTGCAACTATTCAAGAAACTGCTTGGTCTGGGGATTTAAGAAAAATCCACTGCTTGACCTTCTTGAAAGCTTCTGACAAAAGAATCACAAATTTGTGTCTGACTTTGACCCAAACTTTTTTCCTCTTAAGAACATTAAAGCTATAAATCATTCCAAACAAATCAAAGCAGCCCACAATTCCAAGTGAAAGGGACCATATGGCCAAGGCAGTGCCTGCCAAGTTAACTGCTTGTTTAAAACTTCCCGAGGTGAATGGGAACTGCTTGACCATATGGTCTATTATTTGCTGGTTGGGCTGTCTTGGATCACTCACACAACCATCATGTTCCTCCTTCACATAATTTCTGCTGTGTGAACTGAATTTGTGACTGTCTTTATACAAGAGAGTCTCAATCATTCATTTGGCTGTTGTTATATCAAGAAGCGTATCATGGAATCACAGAATCCTGGAATGGGTTGTGTTGGGAGAGACCTTAAAACTCATCCAGTTCCACCTCCCTGCCATGGGTAGAGACACCTTCCATTAGAAGGTGCTTGGTTGGAGTCAATCAGTTGCTTCAGCCCCACGATGAGCTGGAGCAGCCCAGAGGGAACTCACCATGAAAGCCCTTTTCTCCTGGGCTGTCTGGAAGCGGCCATGGCCAAATTTGGAAGTGGTGTCAATGAACTTGAGCTCAATGGCTTCATGAGCCCGGCGACTTGTGTGCACCAGGAGGGACTGGAAAAGGAGTCACAACACATCAGGGTTATCATTACAGCAAACCAGGACATCTGCTCTGAAGGAAGCAAATGTCTCCACAAAAATCTGGTGCTCAGGTGGCAGGTTAGGGTTTGCAAAGCTGCCCTTTCTTTTCCTCACAATCCAAAGTTTCATTTCTGGGCCCCACAGAGATTTGGAGCTTCTCTCTCCAGAGGGATTCCACCCACCTGCACACTCCACAAACCATCTACCTGCCAATGGGCTGAGCACTACACTCGTGTGCCATGTGCAACACAGCATCAAGGACCTGACCAGTCTCCCTGCCCAGCATTTGGAGGATTCCCTGTGTGGGAGCTCCAGCCCCTCCCTGCCCAGCCCTGGCCACACTCACCTTCCGGAGGGTGAGCACGCGCTTCTTCGTGCCCACGACGCAGCCCTTCAGCATGAGGAAGTCGTTGTTGACCTCCCCATAGTGAGGGAAACCACCCTGTGGGGAGAGGCAGAGAGGTTGGAGGGCAGGAGAGCAGGGTGGGAGCACATCTGTCCACAGGGGGCATTTTCCAGGGGAGGAAAAGGCAGCGTCTGACAGTTCTTCCAGCTGACAACACCCTGCACCCTTCGAGTTGTGAGAATCACAGAATCCTGGAATGGTTTGGGTTGGAGGGAATTTAAAGCTCATCCATCTCCATCCTTGTGCCATGGGCGGGGACACCTTCCACCAGACGACCAGGGCACGTCAGCCACACTGAGTTATCCCAGCTGGATCCACCCAGTAAGAGCTGGGGAACCAGAACCTGCTTCCTTTCCTGCAGGATGGTGGTGAACAGAGAGCCGAGCTGGCCACACTTCCCAGTTCACAGCTTTTAATACACAAAAGTGAATTTTTAAACCAGGTAACAAACATTTCTCTGTTAGCTATCAGATTTTTAATGGGATTTATTAATCTTTTAAATCAAGTTCTCAGTTCCCACAAGGATCTACCAACAGGCCTAAAAAAACACCTCACATAAATGATTTCCTGTGTCCAAAACATGAGGAAAGGAATCACTTCATTTCTCTCAGTAAATTTCCTTCAAATCATTTCACAGCTGTCTCCAGGCAAGGAATTACTTTCCTAGCTCAGATTCCTGCAGCAAGGAGCAGTCACAGCCCTGTTAACCCTCAGCCCTTACCAGAGGTGTGATAGTCTTCTCAGTGATATCGTAGTGGGTCGAGGCGTTGTTCCTCACCACTTTGCCATCCTCCACATGGATCCCATGGCCAATGCGGTAAATCTGGGAACACAAAGGCAATGGAGATGGGAACACTGCTTGAGAAATGTCATAGGACGACAGACTCACACGCAGAATCATGGAATGATTTTTCACTAAGATGTGCCCTCCAGCAGGGAAAAATCACCGGGAAAGACATGGAGATCTCTAGGGCAATGGGGGAGCTGAGAGCACAGAATGGGAAGCAGGAAGGTGTGTGGTGGATTGGGAGCCCCCCGGCCTGTACCTTCTTGTTGATCTCGGTGCGGTGGTGGTAGCCCTTCTGGCCAGCCCGGGCAATGGAGTAACCCACACGGGCAGGGTGCCAGGCCCCAATACAGGCCACCTTCCTCAGGCCCTTGTGTGTCTTCCTGGGGAGCTTCTTGGTGTGCCAACGGCTTGTCACCCCTGGAAGTGTGAAACACCCGAGAGATTCAGGGCTTGGGAGGGAGGGTCTCACCATTCTCATCTCAGAGGGACCATGGTGGAAGCAGATTGAGGGCTGTCAGCACTGGGAGAGGCCAGAGCACAGCACTGTTCTTACTTCCCATGGCTCTGGTTGCACTGGGATGTGTCCCATGCACACACACAGCAACACCCACAGCTCTGCACACGACGGATTGGTGAGGAGTTCATAGAATCACAGAATCCTGGAATGGTTTGGGTTGGGAGGGACCTTAAAGATCATCCAGTTCCACCCCACTGCCATGGGTAGAGACACCTTCCACTAAAGCAGGTTGATTTATGTACTGATGGTGCCTCTGAGCCTCCTGGGAGCACTCTGGGCACAGCAAAGAGCATGGCTTCTAGTGGCCTTAATCTCAGGGAAAATCTTTCCACCAGAGGTTACCTGGTCAACTCCTTCGTATCTACATCAGGGATGCCCCTGTTGCACTTTTCCCTTCTGGAACCCCTGAGATTAAGGAAACCAAGCTTTGCTACAACAGAACTCAAGGTGATGTCCAGAGGCTCTTTGCTACTTCCTGTGCAGCAACTTTGGGGGTTCTCAGTGTGGTTAACATTGTCCTCCCCCAAAGCTACCCCACGGGCAGTGTCATGTGGGAAGGACAGACCCAAACCCCTGGCCAGGCTGCCCCTGCTCTGTACCTTTCATTCCGTGCCCCTTGGTCACACCAATGACATCGATCATCTCGTTCTGGCTGAAGACACTGTGCACAGAGATCTGCTTCTCCAGCCTCTCATGGACCCAGTCGACCTTCTCGGCCACTGTCCCCCCGTTCAGCTGGATCTCCATCATGTGGGCCTTCTTCTGCCGCAGCGGGAGCATCTTCATCTGCACCACACGGGGCTTTAGGGGGAAACGCTCCCCCGCCCATCAGACATGAACATACAGGCAGGGCTGAGTCCCTCATGGCTTGGGAGGGGCATGGGGGGAGCAGAGCCACCCCTTCATTAACCTTTCTACCAGAGTCACCCCCTTTCACAGCAGGCAGAGCTCTTATATCATGGATTTCTTGGGGCCAACTCCTTGTCCTTGAGCCCAACCACCACATCTCCCAGTCCCATTCTAGGCAGGAGCTGGTGCTCCTCTCTCCAGGGAGCACAGGGAGAGGCCAACCTGATCCTAGCCCAAGGGTTAAGCAGAGGAGTAACAGCCCATCACCAAAGCAGTGCCCAATGCTGAACACTGTGATGAGCCAGGATGCAGCTCTGTGCTCTGGGTCTGAGTCAGCACCTTTCCTTTGGTCCTGCTCCAGCTCTGCTTCCAGACTGAGCAGTTATTTCCAGTTCCCACCAAAGAGCTGCTTCTACTCTTTCCCAGTCCCATCTCCCTGTGCAAACCCTTTGCCAAACCACCCCAGCAGGACATCGAGGGTCTGTGCCAGTCACAAGTGGCTCGAGCCAGCTTAGTATGCCCCAGACTCCAAAGTAGCCCTTAACTCCAGAGATCAGCATGAAAATGGGACCTGTAATAACCAGCAATCAGCATCTGGCAAAACCGTGCCTGCCCATGAGGTTATTTTTGCCCAAAACATTTGACACCAGTTGCTAATTTGAGGTGGTCATGGGGCCTGAGGGCCCTTGCTGACACAGGGCTCAGCACCTGCCCAGGCTCTGCCCTCCTCCTGCTCCCCTCCATGGGTGTGTGGGCTCCCATTGACGTGTGGAGGGTCTCCAGAGTGCCCAAACCACAGCCCCCATGGCAATCCTGGAGCAAAGAGCTTTCTGAGCTAGGCTCAAGAGGGTAGGCAGGTCAGGAGGCAGCTGGAAAGGTCAGCCAGCACCTCCCATTGCCTTCATGCCGTGTCACACCCTCCACCCACTTGGCCTCCTGTAGCTCCACCAAAACCTCTCCTGATCCCATCTCCAGGCCTCCATCACACTCCAGAGCTAAGGAAGACCCTGAGTCCCCCTTGCCCACCCCAGTGGAGGCCCTGACCTGTGTGTGCATAATGACACGGATGACCTTGCAGTACTTCTTCATCGCTGCAAAATCCTTCTCCAGCTGCTTTTTCCCAGCCTCATCCTGCCATTTCTTGCAGTACTTGGTGAATGCCTTCTTCTTGCTCTTGTGCCTATGACAGAAGGGTTTTAACACCCCTCAGAGCTGATGAAGGGCTTGTGCACCCTGAGACAGCAGAGAGAGGGGGCAGGTCACCCTGTCTGGTGCTTCCCTGGAGGCACAAGGTACCTGTCGGTACCTGGACCTCACCTGACTGTCAGGGCCTTGAGGTGGGAAGAGGGAAGTGAATAATGAGCCATGAAAAGGGCTCATCCAAGGGTAACTCAAATCTTTCTGCAGGAGAAATCCAGTTGTCTCCCACTGACTGGCTCAGAGCCATCAAAATACAGGCACAAAATCAGAGACAGGAGAAAACAGGGATCAGGGATTGTGGTGGGTGGGTCTCTGCGGCACTGTTACAGGAGATTCCTACAGCTAGGAAATTCCAAAACAGACAGGCACTTCCCTGGAGGCACAAGGTACCTGTGGATACCTGAACCTCACTTGGCTGTCAGGGGCTTTGGAGTGGAAAAAGGAAAGTGAAGGAGCTGTGAAAAGTGCTGACAGGAGAAAACAGGGATCAGAGACATGTGGTGGGTGGGTCTCCATGGCACTGCCATAGGAGACAATTCCTACAGCGAGGAAATTCATGTTTCCATTTCCCTCTCTGCTGGCAGGAGAATTTGGGTGGTGGATGATGTTTACAAGGGCCAAGGGCCACATTCCACATCAATTACCCCCCTGACAAATCTGGATTTACTACATTTGGTGCCTCAGCTCCAAATGGTACCCCAGTTAACTGGGAGTAGATGAGCCCAACTTACACGAGGGATAAAGAACCTGATATTGTGGAGAGAGCTAACTTCGTCATACTATTTGAATAAATTTACATAAGCATATGCTGATCCCCAGCACCGAGCTGTTTGCAGTGTCTCTGTGAATGCCTAAATAAGCAGCAGCTTCACTACACCAGGAGCAGAGCTGTTTGGACATCCCAGAGAGTCTGTGGAAGCTCTTTGAGGGACCCTCACATGCAGCCCCCCAGGAGCCCCCTAGTCCAGGAATCTCAGAACCATTGAGGCTGGAAATTACTTCCAAGCTCATTGAGTCCAAGCTGTGCCCAATCCCCACCTTCTCCCAGCCCAGAGCACTGAGTGCCACATCCAGTCATTCCTTGCACACCTCTAGGGATGGGGACTCCAAACCTCCCTGGGCAGCCCCTTCCAAAGTGTGTCACTCTTTCTGGGAGTACATACCAGTTTCTGTAGAAGCGCCGCCGACACTCGTCACTGATGTGCTCAGCAAAGACAGTCTTGAAATTCCTCAAGCCCTTTGGAGTTTCAATGTAGCCCACGACCCCCACCACCACCATCGGGGGGGTCTCGATGATGGTCACGGCCTCCACCTCCTCCCGCTTGGAGAGCTCTGCAAGGGGAAGTGATGTTTGGCACTGTCTGGGATCAGATCGTTCCCTTGGGGATTCATGGTCTGCCTGTCACAGTGAGCAATGGGGACAAGGCCCCAGCCCCAGCCTCTCCATCTTCCAAAGCACCACCCAACACCCCAGGGGAGAGATTTCCAGGAGCCCCTACACTCGGCTCATGCTGAGGTAGCCTTTGGCCATCGAAGATCTGGATATCCAGGAGATAACCTGTGTGCTCACCACCCCTTTCCCACCAACAAGCCTCGATTCCCTCCTGGATCTGGCTCCTGCCTCCTCCAGCCAAGCCTTACTGAGCCCAGGCCTGTGCACCTCCCGCACAGTGTGTGTCATTCCAGCCTTGTAGCCCAGGAATGCTGTCAGGTGGACTGGTTTGCTGGGATCATCCTTGGGCCATGCCTTCACCTTCCCGCGGTGCCGACGGCTCCTCTTGTGGGGGAGGAAGCCCAGGTGGCCATGCCTGGGAGCAGAGAACTTGCGGTGGGACTGCAGAGAGGAACAAAGGTTAGCTCCACTCTTAGGTCCCAGAAAGTGGAACAATGGGAAAAACAACAAAACCCACAACGGGAAATCTCTGCTTTGACATAGGAGTGCTGCAGGGATTCTGGGCTCTTCCTTGATTCCTTGATTCCAGCACAAGAACTCATAACAAGATAGGATTTTGTTCGAGCTTCCATCATGTGCATGGAAGAATTTCACAGAATCGTGGGATGGTTTGGGTTGGAAGGGACCTTAAAGACCATCCAGTTCCAACTCCGTGCCATGGACAGGGACACCTTCCACTATCCCAGGCTCCAACCTGGCCTTGGACACTTCCAGGGATGGGGCAGCCACAGCTTCTCTGGGCACCCTGTGTCACGACCTCCCCACCCTTACAGCCAAGAATTTCTCCCCAATATCTAAACTATACCTACTCTCTTTCAGTTTGAATTTACTAAATTTCTGGACAAATGATCCAAATCAAATGAAAAACAGCATGATCTCCCTGCTTTCGCTTCTGTTCAAGGACTTTGAAGGAGAAATACATTCTTTCATGTGTACAGTTTTATCCTTCTGTTCTCTTAATTTTAACAATTTATTTTGTACCCTGCAGCACCAAAAGGGCCTGCTCAGAATTCCTGGGCTTTGTGTCATCAAGGAAAACTTTCAAGAAAAAGGAGCCAAGGATCAAAAAAGGAAAGGGTACCCAAAGGAATCAGTACAAGGTACATGCACAAGTTCAAAATGCACCTTAAAAACCAAATTAGAAGAGCTAAATCTACAAGCCCCAAGGCCATGTAGAGAGAAAGCAACACAGACAAGTCCTCACAGTCCTCAACTGGTTTCAGGGCAGGGAATTTGGGCTCAGCACAAGCAGCAAAGGGTTAGTCCTGCACCATAGACATGTCCTTCTTTGCTAAGATCAGTCCCAGCACCTGCCTGCACTTTCCACCAAGCTTATTTTCCAGCCTAAGTGCAACTACCAGGAGTTTGACCCCATTCCAGCAGCAGTTCCATGACCAAAGCCCAGCCCTGCCCTGCACACAAGCGACAGCAGCAGAGCTGTACCGACCATGGGACGTCTTCAGCCCGGGGCAGCAGCAGAAAGAGGTTGTCAGTAAGTGCCTCCCCAGATTAATACTTAAGATGGTTATCGGTCTGAAGACACAAATTTAGCCACTCGCTTCACCCGCTGCGATATTCATTTCATTCCTGGCCAGGCTGGCAGGTTGGACATGACAGTTGTGGAGTGATAAAGGTCAATTGCTGCTGTCTCAGTTTACGCTTCTCCTTCCTAAACAACTTGAATGTGAATGGCAGGAATTAGGAATTTCCTACCAGGGACCACACGCCCACAGCTGTGAACATCTGCACCCCCAGCTCAGACTGAAAATCTCCCCATCAGCCCAGGCAGGAAAGGCTTTATGATTCTGACTGGAAAAGAGATTGAGGCAATAGACCTTGGAATCACAGATTGGGTTGGGTTGGAAGGGACCTTAAAGCCCATCCAGTTCCAACCCCATGCCATAGACAGGAACACCTTCCACTATCCCAGGTTGCTCCAGCCTGGCCTTGGACACTTCCAGGGATGGGGCAGCCACAGCTTCTCTGGGAAACCTGTGCCACGGCCTCCCCACCCTCAAAGCGAAGAATTTATTCCCAATATCCCCACCACACATCCTGGGGTTGACAGGAATCCCACAGAGGGTGGTCTGGCAGTGCTATGGGGACAACCCTGAGGTGCATTCTGGAGATATTCCAGAGCCTGCCCGACACAACCCTCTGCCATGTCCTCTGGGATGACCCTCTGAAGCAGGGACAGGGGACAAGGCGGGACGTGTTGTGGTCTCTTCCAACCC
>WEIV01006920.1:119287-149752 GCA_013390005.1 Calyptomena viridis
CCGGGCCCGCCGCCATTTTCCCGCGCTCCTGCCCCGCGGGGGCCGCCGCCATTTTCCAGCCCCCCCGCGCCGCCGCCGCCTGAGGAGCCGTCTCCATCTTGTGCCGTCCCAGCTCTGCCGCCGCCGCCGCCGCGATGCCGGAGGACCACGACTGGGAGGCGTATAAGGTGCCGCCCACCCGCACCCCCGTCGCCGACAGGACCACCTCGGTGCCCAACCCCGCCGTCTTCGTGCAGACCGTCTTTGACTATGTAATCGACGCGCCCGTCACCTTCGTCCGAGGTACCGGTGTGGGGGGAAACATCCCCCACGCTCACGGTGGGAGTTGGGCTGCAGTGTGGGGACGGGAACACCGGGACAGGCACACCGGGGCACGGGGCGAAGGCGTGAGGACACGGACATCGGGACAGGGCGATGGAACACACAAGGGCACAGGGTCACTGGCCCAGACAGTAACACAGCACGGGCAGAGGGACAGGGACAGGACAGGGGAAACAGCGTGGATTCTGGGACAGACACGGACATAGCATGGATATTAGCATGGATAGACATGGGTCACAGCCTGTACACTGGGAGACACAGGGGCGCGGACGCAGACAAGACCACGACAGACACAGGGACATGGCACAGAGGGACAGACACAGTTGGGGCACGAGCTGGACACATTGACCTGCTGCTGCTGCCCAGGAAGGCGGCACCAGGCTGGGGCAGGCACTGGGGCTGTCCCTTGGAATTCGGGGCTGGGGGTGTCTGACCAGGCTGTCCCCACAGAGTGGATCGAGCGGCAGCAAGCCAAGCACAAGTTCTACTACTACCACCAGAAGTTCCGCCGTGTGCCCGACCTGAGCGAGTGCCTGGAGGGGGACTACCTGTGCTTCTTCGAGGCTGAGGCTCAGTGGAGGAGGGACAGGTACGGCTGTCCCTGGGTGTCTCCCGGCGAGGTCACAGCTGTGAGCACTCAGCCCTGGGAGCCAGGCTGGACTGCTGGATTTTGGGTGCTGAAACAGCACCTCCTGCACACCCCATTACACATCGCCCACCTCACAGTCCTGCTGTCCCTACAGCACACCTGGGCAGGGTATTAGGGACCAGGATCCTGAAAAACCCAGTGCTGACATTCCACAAGGTGTCCTTACCACTTGGTTTAGCTTTTCTGTCATCTTTTGGCTGCTGTTACACCCATTATCACCTTTCCCACAGGATGGTTGATGGGGAAATCGTGCAGATAGTCCGGGAAAGGCTGAATGCGTGCCAAAATAGGGAAGGACCCAACCAGTACCAGAACTGTGCCAAGGAGGTGGAGCTGCTGGCACAAGTCACCAAGGCCTACCAGGATAGATGTGAGTATGGGAACAGGAGGCTGAAACCAGGGAGGGAGCACATCCCACACATCCCAGACTTCCCATGGAAAAGGCTTATGGGAGGCACTGCTCAAGACATTTCCTTCCTTCCTTTCTAGATGGTGATCTGGGTTTCCATGGAAATGCACGGACATGCCTGATGAAGCAGAAGCACAGGATGATGGAGGAGAGGAAAGCAGCACAAGCAAAGGAGTCCGAGTAGAGCTGAAACGGTTCCCCCTCGCTCCATGGTGCTGGTATCCAAGTGCATGTGGAATCTGTGACCTCTGGTGCCTCCACAATAAATGTGCAGCCCAGGCATCTGTACAATTGGGATCTGGATTCATTCTTTGAAGAGCTCTGCCAATGCCCAAGACTTGGGCACACCCCAGGCTGCCAGAATTGGGATTTGCCCTCTGGACTTCCCCCTGTCCTCCATAAACCACCAGAAAACACCCCATGCTGCTCTGCTCAGCCCTGGCTGAGAATTCCCTGTTTGGATAAAGATGACACACCCCTGGAAGTGTCCAAGGCCAGGCTGGACAGGGCTTGGGAGCAACCTGGGATAGTGGGAGCTGTCCCTTCCCATGGCAGGGGTGGGACTGGATGAGCTTTAAGGTCCCTTCCAACTCAAACCATTCCATGATTTAACCCACCAACCCGCCCCTCACACCAACCACAATTCCTTGTTCACTGATCACTTTATTCTTGTACAAAACCCACTTAAGTCGTGGCCACAGCAGCTGCCTGGGTCCTCTGCACTGACACTCTCGTGTGGGTCTTTGCCAAATGATCAGTGAACTCCTGCAAATACAAGATAATATCATGATATATAATGATATAATATCATATAATGATAAGATAATACAAGAAATCAATGTCCCTAATCCGCTCTGAGGTTCCTCAGCACCACTTCCCACCCCTTAAACCCCTGCACCACATGTGTATGTGGGGCTGGGGTAGTTCAACTTAGTATTTTTAAACTTTCCTCATCTTTGTCCACGAAATGCCATTTTCAACTGTTACTCAAAACTAAGGTGCTTAAAAATCCACACTTTATCTGCCAGTGAGCACAGAGAAATCCTTGTTATCTATCTCATAACTACTAATTCTTTCGGTACAAAAACCTGAATTTGAGGGGCAGGAAGGGTAGGTTTTGAGCTGCAAGTCTTACCTGGTAAGGAGACTTGGTGAAGATGGTCTCTTTCCACAGGTCAGGAGTCAGGTAACTGTAGGTTTTGGAGATGGCATCGAAGGTGGCTTTGGCTGTGGAGAGATGTCACCCACTGCCCATCACTGCTGTACAACCAGCTCAGCACTCCCACCCACATCCCACAGCTCCAAAAATGTAGGATTTTGCAAGGCCAGGGAGACCATGGGTGGGTCTCTCTGACGAACACGCAAAACTCAGGTTTCTCTCTCTCTCCAGTTACGACAATTACACTACAGCACACAAGTGCAATCGCGCAGATTGGGAGATTATCCAGCAGCAACACTCCTGGAATTACCCGCACTGCCAGCACAAGGCTTGGCTTCTGCTTCCCTGCTGGAAGCTTTTATTCCACACAGATTAAAGGCCCTGCAGGCCACCGTCCCTGTCAGTGACAGCGCTGGACGAAGTTGCCGAGGGTGGCGGTGCAGCCCCGTGCCGAGGTGTAGCAGTCGTCGATGCCAGCCATCATCAGCAGCTTCTTGGGGACAGGGGCAGACACGATCCCGGTGCCACGCGGAGCCGGGATCAGGCGCACCAGGACGGAGCCGCAGCGGCCGGTGACCTGCAGGGACACGGCGGGTCACGGCCCCGAACGCCCTCGGCACGGCCGCCGGGATGGCACCGCGGGGGAACCCTCACCTTGCACGGCACCGTGTGCGGCTTCCCGATCTTGTTGCCCCAGTAGCCGCGGCGCACGGGCACAATGGACAGCTTGGCCAGGATGATGGCACCACGGATGGCCGTGGCCACCTCCTTGGAGCACTTCACTCCCAGCCCTACGTGGCCGTTGTAGTCCCCGATGGCCACAAACGCCTGGATTAGGAGAGAAGTTTCCATGTGGGGTTTGCAGGAGCTCCCTGAGCAGAGGGATCCATCAGGATCTCCCACCAGGGATAATCCATGGTGTGTGCTTAGCAGGAACTCAGTTCCTGAAATCCATTTTCCTCCTGAGAGCTCACTCTTCAGTCAAAACCAGGCAAGGTTTAACAACTGGGATTCAGTTCCCTGCTGCAGCCTTATACTGCTCAGAAATCCACTGATTTCTAAACGGCATTCCCTCTTTACACCCCAAACTTCTTCCAAAAAACTCTACACTGCTGTGCAAGCATAACTTTATTTTGTAATCTCAGAATAGTTTGGTTAAAGGGACCTTCAAAGGTCTTACTTTTGGGCCAGTGCTGCTTCAAGGAGCACCTGGACAGATCACTGAGGCTTTAAAGTTAACACACTCAGGAAGTTACTACCAGTCCTTGTAGGAAAATACTCAGTGGGTGCTACAGAGGAATGTGATTCGGAGTGATTAAAGCGACACTAATTACACAGGGGGGAGGGTTGGAGCAGCGTTACCTTGAAGCGTGTGCGCTGCCCAGCCCGGGTCTGTTTCTGCACGGGCATGATCTTCAACACCTCATCCTTCAGGGAAGAGCCCAGGAAGAAATCGATGATCTCTGACTCCTGCAAGAGACAGGCACTGAGCAGATGGGAAAAATGGAATCCTGGAATGGTCTGGGCGGGCAGAGACCTGAAAGGTCAGTTAACCCACCCCCTGCCATGGGCAGGGACACCTTTCACTATCCCAGGTTGCTCCAACTTGGCCTTAGATACTTCCAGGGATGGGGCAGCCACAGCTTCTCTGGGAAACCTGTGCCAAGGCTTCGCCATCCTCACAGAGAGGAATTCCTTCCCAATATCCCACCTAACACTGCCCTATGGCAGTGGGAAGCCATTCCCCCTTATCCTGTACTTGGCATTAAAAAGGCCTTTAAGCTCTCCCTGGATCCTTCGCTGAACACCCGCAGCATTCCCAGCCCGGCTCCAGCCCCTGGAGCATCTCCATGACCCGTGGCTTTACGCGCACAGCAACTCACCTTGATGGGAAGCGAGAAGAGATAAATCTCTTCAAGAGACTTGATCTTCATATCCTTGACCAGGCGACCGAGTTTGGTGACAGGAATCCACTGCCAAACAAATCCGCGGACAAAGATCACCAGGTGCCGGGACACTGCTCCGCTGCCCCCTCCTCGGGGCCGGCGGCACCGGCAGGGACCCGGGACTCACCTCCTTGTCCTCGGCCTTGCCCCCACGGGCCCCGCGGCCTCTGCCTCGGCCCCTCCCGCGGCCGCGCCCGCGGCCCCGCAGCCCCGTCCCGAATCCACCGCGGAAGCCCCCGCGGGCCGCTCCCGGTCCTCCCGCAGCACCGGCGTCGTCCGCCATTTGCTGGAACAGAGCGGGGTGTCAGGCGGGGCCGGATGGTCCCGGATGGCCCCCGATGGCCCGGCCGGGCCGGTCCCGCCATCGCCCCTCACTCACGTGATCTCTCAGCGTAGAAGGCCGCGCCGCTGCGCCGGCCGCTATTTATAGTCCGCGAAATCTCGCGAGAGCAGGACAGGCAATGCGGGCCCTAAGAGCTGGATGAGGAATACACTCCGGGGACAAATAAGTAGTTAATGCTTAAGTATACAGAGCGCGGGGCGGGCGTGTGCGCCGCTCCGCATATATAAGGGGCGCGCAGGCGCGGCATGTTCAGTGTGTGCTGGGCCGGGGGCAGGTGAGGAGCTGTTGGTGCTTGGGTTGTGCGGGGCGTGGTGCTGCCTTTTGTACCCTTGGAGCCTTCAGATAATCCCCTCAGGGGGTGTTTGCTGTGCTGCTCGAGCCGGGTGGGGGGTGTGGGAAGGCGCGGTAGTGCTCGGCGCGGTCTGAAAATCACTCGTGGTCTGGTGTGGCCCCGGGTGAGATAACGGCGCCCACAGCATCGGGAACATTAAGCTTATTGCCCACGGCTTGTGTGGGGAATAAAACCCATGTTCCCATAGGCCCCGCGCTGGGGGTGCCGGGGTGGCGATGCTGGAAGGGCTGTTTCCGAGCGCTCTTTCCCTCCTGTCACAGGTACCGAGCGGGCTCGGCCTCCCCGGACGGACGTGCCGGCGCTGCAGCCCCGGCCTGGCCGGCACCGGAGGGGATGCTGCGATGGAGCGCGACACAGGACTCGCAGCTGGAAATGTGTTTTTATGTGCAATAAAAGATGAATTGCTTAAAACACTGGGCGTCAAATCTATTTGTTATCTAAAAATCCCGCTTTCCCCGTGGTTGGGTTCGGGAGTTCGCTTCTTTGGGGCAGGGAGAGCGCGCTGTGCCAGAGGATGTCCTGGATCAGCTGTCCCGGCCGGACCGGGAATTGTTGTCCCGGCACCGGGATCGCACGAAACGTGGCGCCGGTGCCGTCCCCTCCGCTTGCGTCATTCGCGCGCCGGAAGCGGCTCCGGAGCAGCCGGAAGCACGTGGGTCGCGGCCATGGCGGACACGGACGCGGCCGCCGCCGTTCGCTTCAAGAGCAAGTGAGGGAGTGGCTGGGGATGGAGGAGCGACCGAGGGGCGGCGGGACCGGGCTGGGGATGGAACGGCGATTGAGGGGCGGCCGGAGCCCTCGGGTCGCCGCCGTCCCGGTTTGACGGAGCCGCTCCGCGCGTCTCTTTCCCTTCCAGCTACGCCGCGTCGCGGAAGATCGAGCCGTTCTACAAGGGAGGGCGAATCCAGGTAATCCCGGCTCTGGAGGGTTTGGGAATGCCGCGTCTCCCGGTTTTGTAACGTCCCTGCTTCTCGATCCCTTTTTCCCAGATAAGCCGCGATGGGAAGTTCATGTTCTGCCCCTGCGGGAGCAAAGTGAACGTGATCGATGTAGAGACGGGAGCGCTCCTGCACAGCCTCCAGCAGGTGAGGGAGGCCCGGGATCGGGGAGTGCCGGCAGCTTGGGAACGGCCCCAGGCACAGACAGATGTTTTTGGGTTGTCCCCCAGCTCTGCTCAGTGTCAGCAGAGCCACGTGGAGCTCCGAGCTCCCTCCATGGGTGCCGTAATTGGAATTTCCTTTTCATTTCCAGGAGGATGAGGAGGATATCACAGCGTTTGTGCTCAGCCCAGATGATGAGGTGGGTTTTCTGTACTGGGGCTGTTTTTGTTCTTTGCTGCCTGAGAGAGGCTCAAAGGAATCATTTGGAAAACACTCCTGGAAACATAGGGGAATTTTCTGGGGAGCCCTGTGCAAGTCCAGAGGCTGGACTGGCTGATCCCTGTGTGTCCCTTCCAACTCTGGAGATCCCAAGATTCTCTTCTATCACCTCTGTACTTCCAGAGCTCCCCACGGAGCATTTCCAGGCCTTTCCCTCTGTCCCCTCCTGGCTTTGGCTGAGCTGCAGGTGCCGTGCCCTGTGTGTGGGCACTGACCCTGCTGTGCCCTGGCTGTTCCAGGTGCTGGTGACAGGGAGCAGGGCGCTGCTCCTGGCGCAGTGGGAATGGCGGGAACGCCGCTGTGTCCGCACCTGGAGGGCCGTGCACACTGCGCCCGTGGCCACCATGGCCTGCGACCCCACGGCCACCCTGGTGGCCACAGGTAGGGGGGCTTGGGGTTGGGCTGAGGGACCTCTTCGGACGCAGCTGGGTGTGGGCACAGGAGGGTCCAGGGAGTGCCCAGCTCAGGGTGAGACAAGGAGCTGCTGGGGAGGGTCCAGAGATAATTTGGGGTCTGGAGCATCTCCCTGCTGAGGAGAGACTGTGGGAGCTGGGCCTGGAGAAGAGAAGGCTGAGAGGGGATCCCATCGAGCCACACAAATGTCTCCCAGGGGTGTCAGAGGACGGTGCCAGGCTCTGTTCAGTGGTGCCCAGGGACAGAACAAGGAGCAACAGCCACAAACTAAAACACAAGTTCCACCTCAGCACGAAGAAGAATTTTCCATGGAGGGCGGCAGAGCCCTGGAACAGCTGCCCAGGGAGGGTGTGGATTCTCCCTGTGCAGCGACATTCCAAACCCACCTGGACACGTCCCTGTGTCACCTGCTCCAAGTGGCCCTGCCTGGGCAGGAGGGTTGGACTGGGTGATCTCCAGAGGTCACTTTCCAATTATTCCATGATTCCGTTTTACTTAGATGGAAATGACATTGTGACAGCAAGGAATCCTTTCACTCTTGTATCAAAAATATACTTAATAGGTGCTGATAACACCAGGCATCTCTGAAACAGTGCAGTGTTGTTTTCCTGGTGTGGAACAGGGACGTTTGGAGATGGAGGAGCTCAGGAACGACCTGTAACCTCCCTGTACCTCAGTTTTTCCGAGTGCAAGGTGCTCCATGGGCTTCTCTTGCTGTGGGTGGTTGTTCTTGGTTTCATTTTTCCTTCTCTTGCCTTTGCAACCCCTCAAGTTTTGCAGATCTGTTTGACCTCCTGCAAGTCTCCTCCGCAGTTCATTCCCATGTGTCCTTCTTTTCCCAGGTGGCTGTGACAGCACCATCAAGATCTGGGATCTGATCAAACACTACTGCACACACAACCTGAAGGGATCTTCTGGAGTGGTACAGTAAGGATATGTCCTGTTTGGCATTCGTGGGGTGCTGGAATTGCCCTGGAATGTCTTGAGTTAATGGAATACGAGGGCCCATTCCAAGCATGTTCTGGGCTCCCCTTCCTGGTTTTTGAGAGCAGGGCTGTGATTGGCTCCAGGTCAGTTTGGTCAAGAGTTTTCCTACAATCACAGAATCATTAAGGGTGGAAAAACTTTTAATATCATCAAATCCAACCATCAACCAGCACCTCCACTGTGTTCAGCACTAACCCAAGTCCTCAGGATCCAAATGGAAAACGGATGTGCTCCAAGAGCATGGAAACATGGCAAAGATAAATAGTGAAGTTTTCTGGTGGTGGCAGAGGAATGAGACCCTACAAAGAAAGTCTCATAAATTCATGTCAGTTGATCTCTCATGGAATCCTGGAATGGTCTGGGTTGGAAGAGACCTTAAAGCTCATCCAATTCCACCCTCTGCCATGGGCAGGGACACCTTCCACTATCCCAGGTTGCTCCAAGCCCATCCACCATGGCCTGCTGAGCTGTGTAGAATGTCTCTTTATTTAAGTGCTGGATGATGCCAAGTGGTTTATTCCTGCCCTGTGCCTCTCTCTCTGCCCAGCCTGGTGGAATTCCACCCGGACATTTCCCGCCTGCAGCTCTTCTCCTCTTCCATCGACTACAAAATCCGCATCTGGGACCTGAATTCCAGCAGATGTGTGGCTGTGCTGGAGGGGCACTTCAGTGCTGTCACCTCGCTGGCATTTGCAGATGGAAATACCCTCCTGAGGTACCACCAGGACTGGGGGATTGTGCAGGGTCTGAGCTGTGAAGGGAAGGGAACTGGGGGTGTTGGTGCCTGTAGAACAGAATCGTGGAATCCTGGAATGGTTTGGGTTGGAAAGGACTTTAAAGCTCATGCAGTCCCACCCCCTGCCATGGGAAGGGACACCTCCCACTATCCCAGGTGACTCCAAGCCCTGTCCATCCCAGCCTGTGTTTCTGGCAATACAGGGAATGCTGGTGCTCTCTTTCCCGTGGCCTTTCCAGGGAGGTGTTGAACTCCCACTACACCAAATTTACACTCAGAACCCAAGTTAAACATATTTAGCATTCCAGGTAGATTTCCTTTGCAGCTCTGGCCGTGATAAAATCTGCATGTTGTGGGACCTGGAGACCAGGGAGAGCAAACGAACCATCCCCATTTACGAGGTGAAACTGCACTTTGTTCATCCCTTTGAGCTTCTTTGTCCTTTCCAGGTCGTGGTCCTGCTGTCCCTGTCCCTCTTTGGGGTCTGTAGGTTGTGCAGTTGGGTTCCTGGCCCTTCCTGGGGGTTGTTGGGCAGCCCAGGCTCTGTGTCTCTCTCTTGCAGCCCGTGGAAGCTGCCGTGTTGTTGCCTGAGAAGGGACATTTCTCTCAGCTGGGTGTGAAGAAACAAGGGCTGCACTTTGTCACAGCTGGCAGCCAAGGTGAGGGTCACTGCCCCTGTTATTCCTGGGATGTTTGTTCTTTCCCTGGGAGAGCAGAGCCTGCTCCTGAATCCCTCTGGCTTAAGTGGATGTGCAGGATGTGTCAGATCCATTTAATATTCCAATATATTTATTATTTTCAAACTGCAATGAAGCTTCATTTGGACTGAAGAAGCTTTTCATGTGGCTTTTCATGCCCCTGCAATGGCACCTCTGCCCAGCCCTGCCCTAGAGCCGTGTGGCTTTTCCCAGGGCTTGGATAACATTCCTTGGACCATGGCTCTGACAGAGGATGTATCCTGTGATTTTTCCAGGCGTCCTGAAGGTGTGGGAGGCGGCCACAGCAGGCTGTGTGTACACCCAGCCCGTGCCCTTCAAGCTGCAGGAGGAGCCCAGTGGGCACAGCCTGTCCCAGTGCCTGTTTGTGCCCACGAGGGACGAGATTGTCACCGTGTCCCTGGAGCACAACATGCTCTTCTATGATGCCCAGACCCTCCAGCTCCGCAAGCAGGTGACAACCCCCAGCCTCCCTTTTCCCTTTTCTGTGCCCTGGGATCAGCTCTGCTCCTGGTGGCAGCTGTGTCCAGGACTGCCCTTGTCTCCCCCCTGTCCTGGAACTGTTTCTTGGTGCCAAGAGATTTCACTGGTGGGGCTGTTGGGAGGAATATTGCACATAATAGGAAGCAGAAAGCAAAACAGGTCCTTCTTGTGTAAAACAGATCTTTACACCAAATATTTAATGTCAAATCACAGTCCTGCAGCCCAAGGAGCTCAGGACATTCAGTACTTCTCTAACCAGCTTTTCTTTGTCCAACTGTTCCCATTCCAGCTCGTTGGGTACAACGAGGAGGTGCTGGATGTGAAGTTCCTGGGCCCTGGGGACTCTCACATTGTTGTGGCCACCAACAGCCCCCAGCTGAAGGTGTTTGAGTTGGCAACATCCCACTGCCAGATCCTGTATGGCCACACAGGTGGGTGACAGTGATGAGCTGGCTGGGAAAGGGGCAAGGATTCCTTTATCCAGTTCTCTTGGAACTCCTGTGGGGACTGGAGGCCTTGAGTTCTCTTTAGAGCAGGTCTGGGAGTTATGTGGAGAAAGGATATATCCCATTGTCCCTCTCAGTTTAATTTGGAGCTAAAGGTGTGTGAATGTGACACTCACTCCATAGGGATTGGGAGTGTCCCAGTGACAGGTCCCACTCAGGACACTGGGCTCATTAATTCTCACATTTCTACCATCCTATTTCAGTACTTCTGTGCATCCACCTGGTTTTTCTCCTTCTGTTTAGAAACAATTCTGGCTTTGGATGTCTTCAGGAAAGGCCTGATGTTTGTCACCTGTGCCAAGGTGTGTCACTGGTCTTCACTTACTGAAACTCTTCATTTCCAGGGATCTTTATGGGCAAAATTACATTATTTTTGGTGCTGCAGAGAGGGCGTTTTGTTCATACAATTCCTGTCTGCTACGTTCCCAAATAGAAGATTCCTCGCCATCCCTTTTTAACATTGTCCCTGAGAAAATGGATTGTGTTTTATTAGCCTGAAGGAGACGTTTCCTTCTCCAAACATGTGGGTCTGGCATTAGAGTTCAGAGAAGTTGTTAGTGGGAGACTGAGGGGAGCTTCCATGTTGGAAGGAAAGGTCCCAACTGCCCTGATACACGCAAAAATTAACCCCTGAGACACCCAAAAATAAACCTCCAAGCTGGAATCCCAGACTGGATGTTTATCCTGTTTGGCTTTATGACCTCACCTGCTCTGATGAAGGTTCAAGCTGGAAAATTCAGGACTGGTCGGGCTGGGAATGTGGTGAAAGCTCAGGGAACTGGTCTCTTGCCAGAAGATCCCAGGGGTTTTGTGCTCTCCCCCCAGGACAGAAGCATCCGTGTGTGGAGGATGGGCAGGGCTGGCAGGGTGCTCTGTGTGGCCCAAGGGCTGGGCCATGCCCACGGCGTGGGCGCCGTCGCCTGCTCCAGGTAACAGGGTATCCCTTTGTCCCAAGTCCTGGCTGCTTTGCTGTTCCTGTTCTGCTGGGTGCTGCCTCCCAGCCCTGCTGCTCCTCGTTCCTGCTCCCAGCTCCTCGTGGTGCTCCAGGTCTGAAGGAAACATGGAATGGATGTGTTGGAAGGACCTTAAAGGCCATCCAGTCCCACCCCCTGCCAAGGGCAGGGACACCTTCCACTATCCCAGGCTGCTCCAGCCTGGCCCTGGACACTCCCAGGGATGGGGAGCCCCTCTGATTGCCAGGAAAAGCTGGAGTGATGCAGAGGAGAGGGTTGTGGAGTGAAGGGAATGTGTGAAGGGAGGTGCTTCTATGGAGATCATGGCTGTTTCTCAGGTCTGCTCCTTTCCCTGTGTAGCCTGGCAGCCCAGCTTCCCTGCTCATCCATTTTCTGGGAATGAAGTGCTCTTGCCTGGTGTCTGAATTGCTGGGGGGGCTCTCCCAAGGACCTGAGTGAAATGAAAGAGCTTAAAACCCAAAGCACTGTGTGACATCCCAGCAGCAGCTGAGTGTGTGGAGATCCCAGCCAGGGAGAAGGGCTTTTTTCCTCTGCAGGGGAAGCCACTGATTTGCCTCCTGGATGTTTTCATTCCTGTCAGACTGAAGGAAAACTTCGTGGTAACCAGCAGCCAGGATTGTACCATCAAGATCTGGAATATCCCGGAATCCCTCACTTCCAAAGCAAAATCAGCCTCGATCTCCAGTCCAGAAACCCTCCATGCACAAGTGACTGAGAGGGCCCATGACAAGGTCAGGCCCCACCTGACTCAGAATGTGCTTTAACACTTAAATCTCCCTCTCCTGTGTCATTCCCTCCGTTTATTCCCTGTTCCCTGGGCAGAGCAAAGGCCTGACGTGCTCTGTCCTCCCCTGGTGTCTCCCCAGGACATCAACAGCGTGGCAGTGTCCCCCAATGACAAGCTGCTGGCCACAGGCTCCCAGGACAGGCTGGCCAAGCTCTGGGCCTGCTCTGACTGTTCTCTGCTGGGGGTTTTCACTGGGCACAGACGTGGCATCTGGTGTGTACAGTTCTCCCCCATGGATCAGGTCCTGGCCACGTCCTCAGCAGATGGGACCCTGAAACTCTGGGGGCTGAAGGACTTCAGCTGCCTGAAGGTGAGGAGAATTCCTTGCTCCAGGCAGGGCCTTGGGCTTGAGGAAGGATCCTTCCAAAGCTGAGCTTTCTTTTTGTTTTCCAGACCTTTGAAGGCCACGATGCCTCAGTGCTGAAGGTCATCTTTGTGAGCAGAGGGGCCCAACTGCTCAGCAGGTTTGTGCCTGTCCCAGGAGTCTGGGGAAGGTTGATGAGCAGGGAATCTCTTGGCTGATCAGCAGCAAGAGGTGTCCAAAGAGTCCTTGGAAAGACTGATAGGAAGGTGCCATGTTAGGCCAAGCTTTCTGCATTAATTAATCCTCTCCAGTTATTCCATGGATCCCATTTATCTGCTGTGACACTGCTGGGTTGGGGACATTCACAGAGCTGAGGCAGCATCTTGCCCTCCACATTTTGGTTAATTGTGCTCCTGTTTGGAAGGCATTGGGATGGGACAAGTCTGTGTGGTGTTTGAGGTGGGGCAGAGCAAGGACAGATCTGTTCAGTGATTCTTTCTGTCATGTTTCTCTTCCAAAAGTGGATCTGATGGTCTCTTAAAACTCTGGACAATTAAAACAAACGAGTGTGTGAAAACATTGGATGGACATGAAGATAAAATCTGGGGTCTTCACTCCAACAAGCAGGATGACATGGTAGTGACAGCCTCCAGTGACTCTTGCATCACACTGTGGCAGGTACAGCCTGGGGGGGTCCTGATTCTTCTCTGGATTAATAATTGGGATAATTGGAGAGCTCAGCATCCTAGTACTTTGTTCCTCGTGCTCTCCTCATTTTCCACAGTTTGAAATTGGGTCAGTAAGGCTTATCTTGGGGTTTGGGGTTATTTTTTGGCCATATATTTCCCCAGTGATGCAAAAGCAGCAGCAGATGGGCCCCAACAACCTCAGGCACTGGTGGTTTGGAGGGAACAAAATCGGGTTTAACACTTAAATTAATTGGCCTAGAGATCTTGCTGCAAAAACTGGTCTCCTAATCACTTGATGGCTAAATAAAAATCCATCTCTATTAAGATTTGATAGAGTTTTATCCTGTTTTTTTTTAGGATGTCACTGAAATCGAAGAGAAAGAAGCCCAAACTAAACAGGAGGAGCAGATTATGAAGTGAGTTGGTCTTGTGCAGTAATGAGCTGTGAAAGGCAAACTGTGCAGTGAAACTCCCCACACCTGGAGCCTTCCAGCTCCATCGAATCCCAATATTCTAGGGACACTTATTGGCAAGCACCAATAGACCAATAGACTTCTTGGCATGAAACCCTTGCCAAATCTGCTGCTTTTTGTGTAATGGCTTTTTCCACCACCCAAATACTGGTCTCACTCAACCCTGATTTGTTTTCCAGAGAGCAAGAGCTTTCCAACCTGCTCCATGAGAAAAGGTACCTCAAAGCACTGGGATTGGCAATTTCCCTGGATCGGCCACACACAGTGTTGACGGTGGTGAAGGGTGAGTCCATGTTGTGCCCTGAGGGCATTTCCCTGCCCTCTCTGCTTTCCAGAACATCTTTTCCAGGTAGTCAAAGGCTCCTTTCTCTTATCACACCTGTTTTCCTAAGTGAAATCACCCCAGATATCCAGTGGTTATCCAATGGTCTCCCTGCTCTCAGCTGTGGGTGCATGGGCTGGACTCTTTCCTAGATCCCTCTTTTCTCTCTTTGCAGCCATCCTCAAGGAACCTGATGGGAGAAAACACCTGGAAGAGAACATTGTTCAGCTCCGGAAGGATCAGAAAGGTTTGTTGCCACATGGTTTAAGTGCTGAAAGCTTCCAGGTTTTTTCAACTGAAATCAGAATCCTGGAAGAGCACCATGGAATGGTTTGGGTTGGAAGGACCTTAAAACTCATCCAGTTCCACCCCTGCCAAAGGCAGGGACACCTTCCACTGTCTCAGGTTGCTCCAACCTGGCCTTGGACACTTCCAGGGATGGGGCAGCCACAGTTTCTCTGGACAACCTGTGCCAGGGCCTCCCTACCCTCACAGGGAAGGATTTATTCCATATTAAAAACAGAAGAATCTCAGGCAGGATTGTTGTCCAGGGCCAGCTGCTTGTGGTGGCCACCAGAGCTGCTCTGACCCTGTGTGTGTGGCTCTTCCTGGCCTTGCTTAGGATATCCCCAAATGTGGGACATTCAGGGATATTAGATCTTATCATCCCACACATTTAGGATATCACAGCTCAAGAAATGGTTCTGTCTGTAATTATTTTGCCCTTCTGGGCTCCTGAGTCACTTGCGTCAGACCCAGGAGATGATTCCCATCCTGGCATCTCCCATGTGCCAGCACCAGCACAGCCAGTGCAGACCAGTGTCCTCCCCCCACAGAGGCAGTGTTGGCATTCCTGGTGACCTGGAACACCAACTCCCGAAACTGCCACGAGGCCCAGGCTGTCATGGAAACCCTCCTGAGGCACGAGGCTCCCGACAGCCTCCTGCAGTTCTCGGGCATTAAATCTGCTGTGGAGTCCCTGCTGCCCTACACTGGTGAGTCACTGTGTCCTGGATCAGGGAACCATGGAATGTTCCCTCGTTTGGGATGGCCTTGCCATGGGCAGGGACACCTTCCACTATCCCAGGTTGCTCCAACCTGGCCTTGGACACTTCCAGGGATGGGGCAGCCACAGCTTCTCTGGGCACCCTGTGCCAGGGCCTCCCCACTCTCACAGCCAACAATTCCTTCCCAATATCCCATTTATCCCTTTGGCAGTGGGAAGCCATTCCCGGTGTCCTGTCCCTCCATCCCTTGTCCAAAGTCCCTCTCCGGCTCTCCTGGAGCCCCCTTAGGCACTGGAAGGGGCTCCAAGCTCTCCCTGGAGCCTTCCCTTCTCCAGGCTGAACACCCCCAGCTCTCCCAGCCTGGCTCCATGGTTTTCCTTGGTCTGAAGAGGGGAGGTGTTTGCACCCCATTCCCGTGAGCGCTCTGCCATTTCCGTGATCATTTCCCTCCTTGCAGAGCGGCACTTCCAGAGGCTCAGCCGGCTGCTCCAGGCCTCCATGTTCATCGACTTCATGTGGCACAACATGAGGCTGGGGGACATGGCCCAGCAGGACAATGGGACTCTGTGACCCTCTTTCTAAAGGGCAAAGCCTGAGCTCTTTCCCACCAGGGATGGCAACTGCATTTTTAGTTCCTGTATTTTATAATAAATGTTTAAATTTTAATTTCTAAACCAAGTCCAGCATCCAGTCTCCTCCGGGCTGAATGAGAGGAAAGGGTCATTTCTTTGGTCAAACTCTGCTTTTTATTTTCACACCCAGAATTTTCAGGCCCAGACACTCAAACAACATTTAGTTTGGAGGAAAGGCACAATCCCAACAAGCATGTGGGCTTTACTGGGATTTACTGGGAGACATTGCTTGGGCAAAGCAGCCTGGACCAAGGCAAGTCTTTCACCTGTGCCCACCCCAAATTTAGCACCTGGGAGGGAGAGAAGCACAATTTGAATTCCCCAGGGAGAAATTCTGTAAGTATAAAACACAAATAGAATTCAGAGATGTTTACATGTATTTTATTTCAGGGAAAAAATTATAAAATTAAAAAGAAACTACATAAATACCCAAACCCCTTTTTCTAAAAAATATTAACAGGTACCTGGGAGAATAACTACACTTAAAGGCAGCAATGTAGAGAAAAATTTTAATTTTCCTATAACTATTTCTCTAACTCCAATGTAGCAAATGAGTTTAGGATAAGAATTGCTGTGAGTTTCAGTAACTATCCCATGCCCTTGAAAGAGGAATGTTTTGTCCATAAAAGTGGCCTCTGTCCCCAGATGGGGGGCACAAGCTGTGACACCCCTGTTTGTGTTCCTGTTCCTGGAGGGAACAGCCAGGGATGAGGTTCCTTCCCAACAAGTTTTTTGTTCCATTCAGCAGATCCAGCCACATTGATCTATTGTAAAAAAAAAAAACAAACCCCAAAGAGTTTAAATATATATATAAAATGTGGGTTCAGGTAAGTGACATCACAAGGCTGCATCATCCCATCCTTCCCCCAATGCAGTAACTGTAGCTTGGGGTGCCATTGGTGACTCTGAGTCCCTCTGGTGACACTTCTCTGCCCTCTGAGGTGGCTGGAGCTCCCCTGGTGTGGGGAATACTGCAGCAACGAGTGAAATGTCCAAATGTTCATGTACTGCACAGCACAGTAAACACCTGCCTGAGGGAGAATGACACATTCCAAGTGAACTCTGAGTTAGGAGCTGCTGGATCTGCAGCTGCTCTGACTCCCCTCACAAGTTAAACCACTAAATCCTCTCCTAGTCTCCCTGGAAAGCTGCAGCAGGAATCGGTGCTGTCCAAGGAGGTGAGTTCACAGGTGTGTTCCTTGGGCTCTCAGGGTGTCCTTGGGCAGTGACAGTGACAGTCCCAAGGGCTGATGCTCCCACAGGCTCTGCTGAGGGGGTGGCTCTGCCCAGGGCTGTGTCCCTGTCCCTATCCCCTTTCCCAAGGACACTAGTGCAGGGTGGGGAGCAGTTCCTGGAGGGCTGGCCGGGAGCTGGATCGTTGCACAGCACGTTTGGTGACTGTGCTGCACCTCTGCAGGATCTCATGGGCCGAGGGACGCGCCGGCACCTTGGGGACACATGTGGCCAGGTCGGGGTCAGTGAGGGATGAGCTCAGATCAGCTGCAGATGACTCCACAAAGCCAGAATCGTTCCTGTCCCTCGGAGTGAGGTGTGGGGACTTGCTGTGTGTGGCCAGGGCATGGCCCAGGGCAGGGGAGCTTCTGGGCTGCTCTACTTCAGGCAGAGATTGGGACAAGTCGGGCTTCCAGCCCAGGCCAGTGTCCCGCTCACTGCTGCTCCCTGAGCTCAGGGACGAGCTCTCCCACTCCAGGTCAGAGGTAGAGCTGGCCCTGGGCAGAGACCTGGGTCTGCTCCTCTGAGGGCTCCTGTCCTCTTCACTTGGGTCAAAGGAAGAGCCAGGCTGCACCCTGGGCTGTCCCACGGCCTCTCCCCGGGGCTGGGGGGCTGACAGGGAGGAGCAGAGGTTCGGGGTGGAAGCGTTGAGGCCACAGCTGATGATGGTCTGGAGCTTGTGGTGAGGATTCTTGTAGGGCCGGAGGCACATGGAGGGCATGTAGCCTGTGCTCCCGTTGTACCTGAGGGCAGGATGGAAGGAACACTGAGAGGAGCCCTTTGGGCAGCTCGGAACAAAAGGAAGGAACTGGGGAAGCAGGTGAGGGCTCAGCCCTGTGTGTGAGGACAGGGAAACAATCTCCATGCAAGGACATTCAGCTCAGGGGGGCTCCTGTGCACTCCACACAGGGCAAGAAGCACCTGCAGCAGGTAACCAGCTCCCTCAGGGAATGAGGGTGTTGGAAAAGCCTCCTCACCGGATGAGCCACCAGCCGTTGTCGGATCTCCTGAGCACCTCCACAACCACACTGCTGTTCAGGGAGAGTTCATCTGCCTTCTGGGCCTTGTAGGCCTGCACGACAAAGTACAGGCTGCCTGCAAGAGGAGGGGGGGGTTGGATGTGCCTTGTGCAGGAAATGACTCCATCCTGTGGCAGACCAGCTCAGCCATGGGGAAAGGGTCCCTGGTTTGCTCAGGGCCCCCAGACTGATTAGGTTGGATATAAGGAAAGAGTTTGGCAAGGCCCTGGCACAGGTTTCCCAGAGAAGCTGTGGCTGCCCCATCCCTGGAAGTGTCCAAGGCCAGGGTGGAGCCACCTGGGATAGTGGAATGTGTCCCTGCCCATGGCAAGGGGTGGATTGGATGACCTTGAAAGGTTCCTTCCAACCCAAACCATGCTGTTATTCCATGGCAGAGCTGACCAGAAGAGTCAGAGATACAGGCAGACACTCCAAGCAGTTATTAAAATGGTGGGGTTTTGCAGGACACATTTTCTGAAGGAGGAACACAGTGTCCCAGGGAGCCAGGGGCAAACTTACCCTCCTCATTTGAGCTGAAAGCATTCTGGACATCCTCGTGGACATCAACCTCTTCCAGGTACGAGGCTGGGAACCAGGCAATCTGCTTGTCTGCATTTTCCACCAGCCACCATCCTACAAAGAGCAAAAAACCCAGTTTTTAACAGCCTGCAAGTCAAGAGATGACAATAATCTCTGGGTAGGGGACACAAGAGACAGGAGGGACATTCCCTGTCCCCCCACAAACACCTTCAGTCCTGATACTACCTCAGCATTTACCAAGCTATGAATCAACCTGCCTCTCCACCCCTGAACCTGAAGAATCCCCTCAAACATACCAGTCATGTCCTTGATTAACACCTCAACAATTTCCTTCTGAGTGACTGTGAACGTCTGGTTCTTCGTGTCCTTGGTTTCAAAGCTCTCGATGCAGCGGTAGCTCTGGGATGCCTGGGGAAGGGTGATGGGCAGGGGCTGGTTCTTCTTTTCCCTTCTAAATACTGATGGCATGATCACAACACTGGAAAGTAAAGTTTCACATCAAAAAACTCATGTGGAAGGTTGAGTTTAGTGGTAATTTTGGTAAAATGATTTATGCAGTAGGCTAAGAAAGGCTTTAGGAAGCAGAGACAACATAAACCTGGATTAGAGCACCACTCTGCTGCTCTGGTGTGTAACTGGGGTTTCTCTTCTGCCCATATTCCATAATATTTCTGTTTCATGTGCAAACACAAAATACAACTTGGATTTCACACCTGTTTTCAGGGAAGGAGGGATCAAGGTCTTGGGTCTGCGCCTTGAAAAACCGTTCCACATCTTCCCCCCGGGAGATTTTCACATCCATTTTCAGCAGCTCCTGGGAGTAGGTTTCCAGCAGCTTCAGGATCTCCAGGCACCTGTTCAGCTTCCCACCCTTCCTGTGCTGCATAGTTAGACCTTTAAAATAACAAGGGCACAGTTGGTGTAGGACAGCAATGGATTTGGATGCCTTGGGAGCATCATCTTTTGCCTGACCATGGGAATGGCCTCACCCTCCACCCTTCCTGCCCAATCCCAAACTGTACAAAGTCACTGCCTCTGCCTCCCTGTCCTTTAACATCTCAAATTTATCTCTTTTTCACATGTAAATGTTTCAAGAAGCTCTGGGCCAATATTTAAAGTGCAATATTAATTTCTCAAGTGCAATTATTTATTAAAAAACATCTTCCTGGATTATTTTCTGTCTGCATTAGACCTAGTGGTGCCATGCCAGGAGAAGGAGTGTGCTCTTATTCTGTTCCAGAAGCAGGTCAGACCCAGAGACTTCAATCTATGCCACCAGTTATGACTGTCCCCAAGTGCCCTCATGTGTGTTGGCCCATCAGAGATTTGTTCTTACCTTTAAACCTGGGTAAACTCCTGAGTGAGCCACTTTCATTGGGGAATTTTCTCTTCAGCTCTTTCTAAAAGTGAGGAGGAGAGACCAGTGATTCCTCAGAGCCCTGGTACATGGCTCAGCTCCTTCCCCCTCCCCAGGATGGGAATCCTGACACCTCAGGAACTCAAAACTCACATGGAATCTCTTAAAGTCTTCAAATGTCCGATAGATGAGAATGTTGTTCTGATCTGACCAGGACACAAACATCATGTAGTTCTGGGAAAAGAAAAGGGAAAAGAAACACAATTTAATCACAGTGGTCAATTTTGGATGCTTTCAAGCAGTCAGTGTTTGACAGGAGCTGTGGTTTAGTTCTGGCTTCAGGCTAAGAGTATCACATTAAAAAATTAAATTAAACATTAAGCCTACAAAAGTATTTCCTTAATTTTAGGGTCCCGAATGGATAATCACTGCTGAGATTTTTATGCTGCTGTGACAGAAGGAGAGCAAAATCCAAGATTATAATTTTCTTTTGATATAAGTCCATTTAAAAACATCCTTCTGTCCTAGATCCCAAGGCTCTAATCCCAACATAGCAGGAAATGAGCAAACACACCCCTGGAAGTCTTAAGTCCAAAACCCTCTAGTTTCCCCATTTATAAAGAATATTAAAAGAGAAAAAAAAAGGGAAAATAAAAAAGGAAAATATATAAAAATTCGAGTACCTTCTGCTTTTTGCATTGCATGAAGCCAACAGACTTCACATCCACGGGGTACCTGCTGCAGCTCATCTTCCCCACAAAGGGAGTTGGAGGGATGTGCCCTGGAGGGATTTGAGCTGGGAGAATGTGAGCTGAAGGGATGTGCCCTGGAGGGATGTGAGCTGGAGGGATAGGAGATTGAAGAATGTGAGCTGGAGGGATGTGTCCTGAAGGGATGTGTCCTGGAGAGATGTGTCCTCTGCTGGAGGGAGCAGAGCTGTGGCTGCAGCCAGGATTCTCCAGGTTAAATACCCTGGAGCAGGAGGGAGGGCACAGGCGTTCCGCTTCCTCCTCCACCCAGCAGAAATTCCGTAATTTGGCAAACTCCCCAAACTACCGCGTACCTCTTACCTCTCACCTTTCCCGCTGCTTTTAACATGCAAATAGACCCGGTGCAGGCCAGAGTTCAGGGAGCCGGGGAGGGAAACAGCTCCTTTTATCACAACCTCGCTAAACAGTGCCGGGAAGAGTCAGGTACTGCGTGTACAGTTCACTGGGGCAGCAGCTCCTGCCCCGAGGGATTTCCGGGGATAAACATGAAGTTTTTATGGTTTTATTGCACGGACAGAGTAATCTGCAGCTCAGGAGGAGCTCACACCGGGCCCAAGAAAGGATTCAGAAGGTGGGTGGTTGTAAAGCACTAGTCAGGCAACACTTGATGTGTGTAATTGTTATTGCAAATATTTTTTTACTGCTTGGTCCCATCTGCCAATACTCCCACCTGAGTATCCTGAGATACTTTTAAGTGGGTATCTGGCAGGTTTATCAATATTTCCGTTATCTCAGAAATTATGGGAGATGCTGATGCCAATGTTAGCACAGAATCACAGCATGGTTTGGGTTGGAAGGGACCTTAAAGACCATCTCATTCCATGGGCAGGGACACCTTCTGCTGGACCAGGTTGCTCCAACCTGGCCTTGGACACTTCCAGGGATGGGGCAGCCACAGCTTCTCTGGGCAACCTGTGCCAGGGCCTCCCCACCCTCACAGCCAAGAATTCCTTCCCAATATCCCATCTAAACTTACTCTCTGTCCCTTGTTCTGTTCCCCTTGTTCTGTCACTACATTAACAAACATGTCCCCAGAGTGTAACTACAACTCCCAAAGGTCCTCTGGTGTAAATATGTGACAGAGACTCAGCTCTGAGCACCCCGTGCACTGTCCTGCATCCAGCCAGGTGTCCATGCCCTCCCAGCTCTTCCCAAGGATCAGCTCCACTGCCCAGAGGCATGGAAAGACAGGTAATTCCAGCTCTAGACAGCCTGTCCCCTGCCTGAACTGCCTCAGGTTATGACTTGGCTGATGGGCATCGTGTGATCAAACCGCCTTCTCTGTCCTCCCTTTCTCTCTTTGATACAGCCTAAATTGAACCATTATTATTATGACTATCATTATCATTATTGGAGCCCAAATTGAGAGGCCCAGCCCTGCCTTCTCTCTCATTTCCCAGTTACACCTGTTGTCTCAATCCCTCAGCAACGGCTGCAGATGATTTTTCAGCTACCAAAAAAACCCTCCAGGACTGGAATAGGGAGCCAAGCCAGGTTCCTTCTGGATGGGCTGAAAATAGGGTGAGGAGGGCCTTGGTTTGTGTTCCCTGAGCACGTGAGGCTGCTGCCATCAGGATCTGATGGCAGATCCTGGGGACAAAGGGAGCAGTTTTGTTGCAGTTGTATCTATCACTGCTGGATATCTGTCCTCCACTAGAAAGGGAAAATTATCCAGAGAGAACTTTGGTTCTCTGTGTATTTTGTTGGAGAAACCCCTTCAATGGTGTCCCCAGGGCACTCCTGGCTCAGGAAGTCATACAGGAGCTGTCCTGTGGAAAGGTGATGTGAAGCAGCTCCCTGCCCTCCGCAGCCCTGGAACTGGACCCTCCATCCCTCTCTTCATAAAGGGTCCAGCAACAGTACATTCTGGCAAGTGTACTCAGCTCAAAGGGTGAGGATTTTATAGAGAGAAGCTAAATCACTTCATTCAGCAAGTTCATTTAGAAGGTCCCAGTCTCTGAGGTGGCAAAACCCTTCTCTGACTCCCTGTGATCAAACCCACACTCATGGGCTGGGGCCAAGCTCACCTTCACATGGCTCTTGGAAATATCTTGGACCAAGACTCTCAATAAAGGACCTTGGATTTATTTCCAATCTCAGAGCAGACACAAACCACAATGAATTTCCAAAAGCATGAAGGTTTGAGCATATTTATTCTCACTGGGGAAAGCCAAAGACAAGGAAGACTTTAGAGGAGCTGCAGGAAGAAGAGTTGGCTGGGGAGGTTCAGGAGCACATTGCATGGGGAGACCTGTGGATGCCATGAAAACAAGAGTAGGAAACAGGCATGGCCAAAGACTTTGCTGTATTTCACCATTCTTGAAGAAATTCAAGCAGAAAGGAAGGGGTGGAAAACATAATGGAATGTTACAACTGGAAGGGGAAGCTACACAGAGGTTTGCAAGTCGCTCAAGGCTGGAGAACCAGATGTAGTTTGGAGAGCTGATTTTCTGGGGGAGATTGGATTGATTGAGAGATCAGGAGATTGGCTGGTGACAGGAGCCTCAGATAAAGTGAAATCTGAGCAAAACTGCTCAAAACTTGGTAATTACTTACTGAGAAAATGTTCGGGGGATGTGAAGGTCACTGTGACACAGAGCAGAGGTGTGGGCAGGGAAGCGAAGGGAAGGATAACCAATTAGAAGAGGCCATTAATTGCATTCTCAGCTGGATACAGTTGAACTCGCTTATTAAAAATCAAGACAAAACGCTGTTCTTCTGACATTATCAAGTTTACTGTGTGTCTTCTACTACTTCCACATTATCCTGCCATGAATCGGGACCCCCTCCCGGGTAATTATTAATGGGAGGCTAGGAGTGGCCTGCCCAGAAAAAATGAGACTCCACAAGTATCACTGGATGCTGCTGTTTCATCACTGATATTTATTTACACAGCTTTGAGGGCAGCAGTTACTTTTTTTTTAGTTGTTTTACAAGGTACCAAGAAGATCATAAATCAACAGGTAATATATAGGGGTGCACTGCTTGGCTTTGCCAAAAGAAGGAAACACAAGTTTTCCTCTGTAATAACTTCCATAATTTTGCATTCTGCCCTAAGAGAGCCCCACCAAGGTGGAGCTCTGCCTCCTGCTCCTCGAGGAGCATCACTACAGCTGCAAGGAAGAGAAATGGAAAGGAGCTGTGGGCACAGCCAAGGAGGGGCCTTGCCTGGACTGAGGCCAGTAGGAGCTTCATCTTTCCCTCCCTCACCTTCAGGATCAAAACCTGCCCTTTACTGTTCTTGAAGGTCACCTGTGATGATACACCACCTATCAGCACCTTTAATGAAAAGCCCAGCTGCTAAAAGCTGACTTTAAGACTACAAAGAGGTTTTAGACTTTTCATAAATAGAGAAACAGACCCTTATTTAAAAAGAATAATGAAACCCCAGACACTGGACTGCACAAAATCTCCTTCACCTCATGAACAAAGGAAGCAGTTGAACTTTCACACAGGCTGGGATGAGAGATTTTGTAGTATCTAACCCAGAAGAAATTATTTTATTTCATCCCAATTTCAGCAGCTGCTGCAGGCTCTAAAGCATTTTTCCATGGCCAGCGGAATCCGATTCAACAATTCCCATAGATCCTACGATTCTATGACAGGGCTTGTTTTCTACAAGCCCTTGATCTGCCTTTTTCCACAAGGAAACTGCATGTGATCACCGTGGGTTTAGGAGTCAGCACACAAAGAGGGGATGGTTCCTTGGGCACTTTCACTTTCCTCTCTGTTCCTGTCCTATCTCTGCTTTCCTCTGCTGTGCTCCCAGCTCAGCACGAGTCCCACAGCCTTTAATCTGCAGTAACCTGTGATGGATCATTCCTGGGACATCCCTGGTTATTGCCCCCACACAGACCAGGACTCAGGACACAGGAGTCCCATCCCTCTCTGGGTCACTGACAGCTGATATAAAATCACAACATCACTTCAAACCGCCTCAAATCTCGCACCAGAGGGGTCATTTTCCAAGAAAAGCCCTTGGGATGCAGCTGCCTGGCCCAGGGAGAGCATTGCCTGTCATGACAGGTTTCGTCACTGCCTGGGGTGTGTCGAATGGGCTCCTGTTTACCAAGCACTTATTGCAATAATTTCATAGCTCCTTTGTAAAAGTGACATGTTTTCCTAAGGTTATGCAGAGGACAAGAGTGTGATTCAAGGGGAAATCTTCCAGAAAGGGTGAGAATGTAACTTAGGCCACTGAAGAGAAAGTTTCCTTTCATTGCATCATTTTCTACAGGAAAAAAAGGTGTTTGGTGAGTGTGTGGTCCCAGGCCAGAGAGGTGTGTAAAAGTGCTGGGACCCAGGTGTGGGGTGTGAAGGGACACAGAAGGCAGGGTTGAATTCCAAGAGGGTTCAAGACTTTGCGCTGCACAGCCTGCCCTCTATGTTCCCAAATCTGGTGTGGGAAAATCCCAGCACCACCAGGACAGCCAAGCGCAGCAAACACCAGGGAATGTGTAGAAATACTGTTTTCACTTGGGGAAAATCTGTTCTTACTTCATGCTAAATATAGTAAAGTGATCAGGGACAAGATCGTTGTGTTCTTTCCAGATTAGTCAGAGAAGTGCTCATCCCACTCTTCCCCTTTTCCTCATTCCTCAGGGCCACCAATGAGCAGGGTATGCAAAGTGCCTTATCTCTTCTGGGGATTCCACCAGTGCTGGTGGCTCCAGTTAAAAGTTCACCTGTATTTCAGAGTGAGGACAAAACCTTTGTTTTCCTTGCCTCCTTTGGAAAACCGGGAAAGCAATATTTAACCTTCCCTCAAAAGCCTGGTGGGAAAAAGAGTAATATGGAGGCAGAATGCACTTCATTAATGATTAATTCTTAATTAGTCAACACATTCTCATTGCAACGGGTACCTGAGGAAAATCTCTTCCACTGACAGATTTCCTGTTCACTTGCTTTGACCTACTTCTGGAAAAAAGGAATCACCTCAAATCAGGGAGATGAGGAAAAGGAAAGCACCAGGTGTACCTGTCCTGTAAAAGCTCAGCTCTCATAACAACAGGGTCATGAAATCTTAGAAGGAAAAAATGGGAGTAAGATAAGGAAGGACCCTCAAAATCCACATGGAAAAGAGCCACGACATTTTTAATGGACTTCAAATGGCATCTTCTTCCTAAAGCAAAGGGTTCTGCTGCCACTAGAGATTTTGTGCTTTATTTTTCAAGGGCACAAAAAGTTTTGCTGTCTGGTGCTCAAAATGCATGAACTGATTCCAGGGATGCTCAGAGGGAGTTTGGGAAGGAGGAAACAGACAGGAACATGATACAAGCAGGACTGCCTGGACCAACCTGCAGAAATAATTTGGTTTTCTCCCTATTCCTGCCATTGCCAATATATACACTATAACCCCTGGATTCTCATTTTAATCAGCAAGAGGATCCATATCTAAAAATGGCACAAATTTTAAAATAACAAACTGAATTGTCTGGGTGTAAACACCCAGATTTGAGCAAGGCAGAGTCTTGGTTTACTCTGTGCTCAGACTGTTCTGAACACATTTCAAGAGTTCTGGATAGATCTAAACCAAGATCAATATCCCACCCACTGGCAGAGGCTCCTTCCTCATAAGTGGGAGTTAAATTCATGCTTTTGAGAAATTTTGCAGGTGATGCATTTCTTGTACACAAGCAGAACAGATCAATATGATTCACTTACCTGGAAATACACGTAATTTTTTTTCTGTTGCTGTTTCCTAGTTGGCTGTAATTTCTCAGACAACTGTGTGACTAATTCCTGATGCTGGCTTGTCACTGGTTGGACTTTAGGCTCAAATCCTTACGTGTAAATACAAGTCAGCTTCCTGCTGGTGTATTCTACTGGAGAGGGAAAGAGTTACATTCAGCTGGGACTACCCAAAAACCATCATAAAAAACTTGGTAAGAATTCTGACAGGTACAGGGCAAAATTTTTGCTCCAAAATATCATAGAATCCTGGAATGGTTACAGCTGGAAGGGACTTTAAAGATCATTCTGTTCCAAACCTTTCCATGAGCAGGGACATCTTCCACTGGACCAGGTTGTCCAAGCCTCGTCCAACCTGGCCTTGAACACTTCCAGGGATGAGCATCCAGAACCTCTCTGGGCAACCTGTGCCAGTGCCTTTATCTAAAACTTTAAATAAATTACTGAACAGTCAGTGATGTCTAGGTTCCAAATGAAGAAGAATATTATTCCTTCAAATTCTTCCTCCAAATGAAGAAGAATATTATGGGGACAAGGAATATTATTCCTTGTCCCCATCAATAAATGGGTGAAGAGCTGTGTGAAGCCTCCTTAGGATCACCCCTCCTTGGGATCATCTCTCCTTGTGTCTCCTGTCCTTGGAGCCACCTTTCCTTAAGGCCACCCCTCCTTTGCTCAGGGGCTGTATTTAAGGTGAGACCTTTGTCCTTGTCAAATCCCACAGTGGGGATCCCTGTGCCATGGATTTTGCAGGGCTCAGAGTGCCAGGGAAGGTGTCCAGCTTGGGGGGAAGGTGTCCAGTTCCATTTCTTCTTCCTTCCTCATACCCCCACTCAGGGCTGCCCATTCCCAAGCTCGTTTAGCAGGTACAAAGATAAGAGCAGGAGATCAAACAGCTCTTCCTCCGAGAAATACAAACACTCCCTTTTTCTCCAGCACAGGTTTTACTGCCACTTCCTGGTATTTACTGTCATTGCCCTCCTCTTGTGCATTGCCCCCATTCCAGGCAAGGATTAAGCAGAATTTAGGAAGAGGCACATATTCAGGAGACTTCAGTGTCTCACAGACATCAGCAACTGAAAAACAGGTGCTTTGTTGGCAGCACCTGTGCCCGGGAGCCCTGAAAGGAGCAGCTCCCAGCAGGTGCCTGGGCCGTGCTCCGAGGAAACCTTGTGTGGCAGTGCAGGATGGAGTCCTTGCTCCCTGCTCCTAGGAAGGATCATGGAATTACAGAACCGTTTGGGTTGGAAGGGACCTAAAAGCCCATCCAGTTCCACCCCACCTTGGACACCTTCCACTATCCCAGGTGGCTCCACCCTGGCCTTGGACACTTCCAGGGATGGGGCAGCCACAGCTTCTCTGGGCACCCTGTGCCAGGGCCTCCCCACCCTCACAGCCAAGAATTCCTTCCCAATATCCCATCTGTGTCAGGAGTTTGCTTGGTAACAGGCTCGACACCACTCCAGCTCCTAAATCAGTGCTGGAAGCAGAGGGTCAGGTGGGTCAGGGTTGTCGGGGGGGGGAGAGCATCCTGAACATGCTTCCATATCCCATATCCCATGCTGCCATATTCTTCCTCTCCTCTGCCCTCCTCTCCTCCTCCTTTGGATGGAATTAATTTGGCTCTGCACTTGGATTCAATTACAGACAGTAAAGTGAATTTCCTTGTTCTGAATCTGAGCATCTGTCCTTTTTTTCCCTTTGAAATCCAAGATGATGTTGGCCTTGAGGGCAAACAGAGAAAATTGTGAGCACCCTTCCCTAAAGATCCAGCTCTGCTCCTCCAGCTGACCAGGAAAGGGGCAAGAGGAGCAACATTGAGCATAACTCTCCATAACCAACAGCTTCTTTCCAGGTTATGAGCTTTTTCCTTTCCAATAAAGACGCTTATATTTTAACTAACTTCATAAATTAAATCACTAATGAGGAAGTAAAGTTTATTAACCAGGAGATTGGTGTGACTTAGAAACATCTCTGCAACTATTTAATTGCCTGAAGACCAAACAATAAAGCTCTGCGGGAAATTCCCCAGGTCTCTCTCACTCTTTTTTCCTGATTTTACAAAAAGAATGAGGCCAATAGCAACATTTAAAACATTTATTGGTGGGTAAGGAAAACAGATATAAAAGTGTGTTACTTGATCTTTCCTTCATGTGTGAAATTTAGATTTATAGTTGTCTAGAACTTTAGACAAAGCCATTCCAGTGGTTCCTATCAGTTACTCACATGAATTCTCTGTCCTCACAAATATCAGCAAAGAAATATTCTCATAAAATTGCAATAAATAAATAAAAAGGAGCACTGGTAAATAGGACAGAGACCCAGACCATCACCTCAAGTGCTCTGAGGAGCAAGAAACAGCCCATCCACATGAAGCACACCAAGTGTCAAAATGTTTTGAAGGCAAATCTTTGAGGGATTGCCCTAAAATAATTAACATATATTTGTTTGTATTACTTTTTATATCTAATATATATTAATTATATATTATTAATATATATTAATTCTTTTATATCTAATTAAAAGCATTAAAATAATATTATTTATTATCCTGCAGGCCACAAAGAGGAGAAAAGTGGAAGTGGATACAAAATTCGCGTTCTTGAGTGCATTGGCCACAGTGGGAGACACATCCTGTGGCCCCAAAACCTCTAATGGCACAACAGCATCAAGCCAAAAAGAAGGAAGAGATCAAGTCTGTGATGTTCTCCAAGTTTTCATTCCCTGACCCTCATCAAGAACTCCCTAAGGCCACTCTATCTCAGAGGCTGGATGCAGGATGTGCTTCAGGTTGTCACATCCACCGGAGTACAGGATGAAGTGAAAAAAGAAGTGCTTTTAACATAGTAAAAAGCCACAGCTAAATAACCTTTCCGAGTGGAGAGACCCAGTTCTGGATCTTGATGCTGTGCCGGGCCATCTCCCAGGAGTTGGGTAACCACCTTCATGTGTTCACAAACCTGTGGTTCTCTGGGAATAAAAGGAAAGCTGCTAAATGTCCACTTGCGACGGAAACTCTGGGGCCAGGTCTGGGCTTTCCTTCACCCTGAGCACCTCAACCACTCCCAGCAGCAGGTGCGGGCTCCTGTCAATGTGCCTGCCCTGGTGTATCATGTGCCAGTGCTCTCGGAAAGAGGAAAATTCTTCCTCTGTGTAAAGTTACAAGCATATGATGGGTGTTAAAAACATGTAGAATTTCGTATGGGTGTGTTCCGATAGAGGTGCATGACTTGGAATTGAGTTATGCACTTGTTTGTTCATTAAATCACACTGTTGATTGTATGACTGTGCTGGAGATAACGCTGAGGTTGTTTGTTGCTGACATGGAGAGCTGTGCCACACACACTATATACATATTTTGGAATCCCAGAATCCCTGAATAGTTGGGGTTGGGAGTGACCTCTGGAGATCACCCAGTCCAACCCTCCTGCCCAGGCAGGGTCACCTGGAGCAGGTGACACAGGGACGTGTCCAGGTGGGTTTGGAATGTCTCTGCACAGGGAGAATCCGCACCCTCCCTGGGCAGCTGTTCCAGGGCTCTGCCGCCCTCCATGGAAAATTCTTCTTCGTGCTGAGGTGGAACTTGTGTTTTAGTTTGTGGCTGTTGCTCCTTGTTCTGTCCCTGGGCACCACTGAACAGAGCCTGGCACCGTCCTCTGACACCCCTGGGAGACATTTGTGTGGCTTGATGGGATCCCCTCTCAGCCTTCTCTTCTCCAGGCCCAGCTCCCACAGTCTCTCCTCAGCAGGGAAATGCTCCAAACCCCCATAATGTGTGTGTATATCTATATCTGTATGTATGTGTATTCTTTGCTCAGCTGGCAGGGTGGATGGGGGAAACTGGTCCTTCACGACCTCAGGAGGGACACGGCAGAGCTCCCTTCATATCCTCAGAGGGGGACAGTGGCAGAGCCCCTTTCACACTGAGAGAGAGAAGATGGACATCTCGCTCACACTCCCACTGAGGGGAACCCTGTCCCCCTCCCCTTCACGGCCTGAGGGGGATGCGCAGCCCCATCACACCTGGGGGCGATGTGGGGGAAAAAGTAGACAAGCACAAGAGGGAAGCTCGTGTGTAAGAAAACCTTCCCTGTTCTCCTCACACGCAATGTTTAAACACAGAGTTTGCTCTTATTTTTGGTAAAAAACCACCAGAACTGGGCACTTGGGTGTGCGCCCGGCCGAGCCCCCTCACGCAGCCCGGGCTCGAATGGCGCCGCCCCGGCCCGTCCTGCACCGCGCGCCAAGATGGCGGCGCCCAGCGAAA
>WEIV01006920.1:149878-161672 GCA_013390005.1 Calyptomena viridis
GGCACCGACAGCGGCTCCGTCCCGTTCCCCTTCGCCGTCCCGCACGGTGCGGCCGGCAGCGCGGCGGGGGAGCCGCCCAAGAAGCCGTGCCGAGCCTGCACGGATTTCAAGAGCTGGCTCCGCGAGCAGAGGAAGCAGGCGGCCCCGGGCGGCGCGGTGAGGAGCCTCCCCGGGAGCGGCTGGCGACCCCCAGCCCCTACAGAGCCCCCTCAGCCCTTTGTCCTGCCCCCGCGAGCGGGACGGGGCTGCTTGTGCCCTTCAGGGTGTGAAAGGGCTGGGGACAGGGCTCCTCTCAATGGGAGTGTGAAAGGGGGTCTTCATCTTCTCCCCGGGTGTGAGGGGGGCTCTGTTTCCCACTGAGGGTGTGAGGGGAGCTCTGCCGTGACCCTTCTGAGGGTGTGAAGGGGACTCTGCTTTGTCCCTGCTGAGGGTGTGAAGGGGGCTCTGTGAGGGGGCACTGCCGTGTCCCCCCGATGGTGTGAAAGGGCTCAGCCCACTGAGGGTATGAGGGGGCTCTGCCATGTCCCCTTCTGAGGGCGTCAGAGGGGCTCTGCCGTGTCCCCTACGATGGTGTGAAAGGGACTTTGCCGTGTCCTCTCAGAGGGTATGAAGGACCTGTTCCCCCATCTCACCCTCCCACCACCACAAAGGGGCTGTTTCACCATCAAACCCTGGTGTCCCCTCACAACTCTCTGTCCCACTGCAGGACCTGGCGGTCACAGAGGACAAGGAGCCGCCACCGGACTGTCCCCTGGACAGTGAGCAGCTGGGACGGAGCACCTGGGCCTTCCTGCACACCATGGCTGCCTACTACCCTGACCGGCCCTCCGGGGCCCAGCAGAAGGAGATGAGGGACTTCATCAACCTCTTCTCCAAGTTCTACCCCTGCGAGCACTGCGCTGAGGACCTGAGGGAGAGGTGAGTGTCCTCAGGGGTTTTGTGAGACTCTGAGGGAGAGGTGAGTGACCTCAGCGGGTTTTTTGGGTAGCTGAGGGAAAGGCAGGTGTCCTCAGCAGGTTTTTGTGCTGGAGGGGCTTGCCAGAAATGTTGGACTGCAGCAGCTATTTGCATATCAGCAGCTCTTCCTGCATTGGGGTTTGTAGCTACCTGAGCTGGTTTCTTCCATTATTGCATCAATCACAGATACGCTTACTCAAAAAACAAACACCTGTCCTCGTGCTGCTGGGTTGTGTGCTGCCTCCAAGGCCTCCCTGAGGTGATTTCAGAGTTTTCTAGTTCAAACTGGGCTTGTGAACAGTTGTGTAATTAGACTGGGACTTGGAATAATTTGGCTTTCAGGAGGCATGTATTTTTCTACCCCAAAAAACCCCTGTATTGGCAACCTCAGCAATGGAGGCAAAGACTGAAATGGGCTGTGATAGTTGATGTAGTGGAAGGTCCCCACACAAAAAAAAGTTTGAAATCTAATTATTGACTTTGCAAAATAACTGCTCAATATTTTCATTTACTGGTCTGTCTCTATTATTTTAATTCAGTGTTTTGATGAACCCCAGAACTTCTTGCTTTTTATCACATAAGAGCTGTTTCGCTCCTGTGTCTTTTCCATTTGACAAGAGCAGGCAGTGAATGAAACCAAGCTGCAGCCATCAGTATTTTAATTACTGAGGCCCCTGTGCTCTCTCTGGGACTCTGTGCCTGCAGTGGGTGTTGAATCTGGTGACTATAAAGAAATACCACTTGTTTTTTCTCCCATGTTTTCAGGTTACGAACAAATCAACCTGATACAAGCAATAGGAATAACTTCTCCCAGTGGCTGTGTCTTCTTCACAATGAAGTGAACAGGAAACTGGGGAAGTCTGAATTTGACTGCTCCCGTGTGGATGAGCGCTGGAGGGATGGCTGGAAGGATGGGAGCTGTGATTAACCTGGAGAAACTGCTCTGGGAATGCAACAGACCAATGGAACTGGGATCAGGCACTGCAGGAGTCAATGCGAGTCAATGACTGTGTGTGTGTGACTGACTGAAAGGTGAAAGGGGGTTAAAAATCTTATCCTGATAATATTGTGATAAATGATTACAGTGAAGTATTACCTGAGGGGTTGAGGCCTTACACTTGGAATTGCCAGGAACTGTGAGAGTGTCACTGAACTCATGGAGACCATTTCATGACTTTTCCTTATTTTAGGGGCATGTGCTTGTTTTTTGTGACTAGACTCCATTTTCCCTGAACACAGTTGTGTTCTCTGCAGATATTACCCTGATGTTTTAGAAAAATGCATCTGAGAAATTGTAATTTTCATTTGGATTCTCATAGAGAACTCATGCTGGGTTTTGTGCCAGATCTGTACCCCCAGATTTGTCTTTCTGGGATCTTCAATGTTTGTTGTCAATCTTGCATCCAATTCCTTTGATAAAATGCCTGAGGGCAGGTACATTTAATTTAAATACTAAAATTGTGAAGCCCAGATTTCTCATTTTGATTCTGTGTTTCAACTTATCATGTAAGAGCCCATTGCAGAAAGGGAAACTAAAGCAGGACAAAACAAACCCCTCATCTGGGAAACTGAGTGAAGTATCAACTGAGTGAAATTCAAATATTTTAAAAGAATTGCTAATTTTCCAGAAGTGATTTTATGATCTACTGAACTAGTCAAAGCAAATAACCTCTTTGTTTCTGCTGTGAACCTCTGTCAGGCATGAAAACAGCTTGAGACTGATGTCTGTGATGAAGCATATTCAGCTTTATTTATTCTGAGATTAGATTCTTGATTCATCTTGCTGGCGTGGCAGATACACTGGTGTTATCCCCAGCTAAAAATCTCTCTAGAAAAGGACTTTACAGGCCTCCAGCAGTATTTGAGTCCTGCTGAGGGGTGTGATGTCAGCTTTACATGGTCTTCATTGCACAGGGACTCACAGGAGTTGATTCATCTGTAGAAACTGGTCAGAGCCCAGGCTCTGTATTTTCCTGAGTCAGCTGTGCTGCATCACAGCGTGACACTCAGATTCCAGGGAAGCAGCACTATGGATCACTTACACTAAATGCTTTTTAGAAAAGGAGACACTTCCAAAACAGAGTCAAGATCATTTCAAGTTCCTCACGTAGGTCGCGATCTCATCCCTTTCTGCACTTGTGGCTGCAGAAGTTTGCACAAACCCTGACAACAGCAGGTTTTTTCCTTCTGTGCTTCCTGCTGAGGTTTTCTTGCACGTTTTAGTGAGCTTCCTTATTTCATGCCCCAGAGCACACCTGTAACTTTAGCCTTACTTTCCTGGCAAACTCTTAACTGGAAATGTTCATTGTGCTGCTGTAATTAGAGTGATGACGGCTCTTACCTGAGACTTTGCTCCTCACACCTGTGTGTGTGGGGCTTCTTAGTGGCTAGAGAACCAACTTTGGAAATAGATTTTAATGTTTCAAGTCCTTTCAAGTTGGACCTATTAAAACAATATCAGACATTTTATGATCTGGTAGTTCCTGAACTCTTTATGTAGTAACGTCTCTAAACACAAACCCAACCAGACCTGTGGTAAGGTACTGCATGGGGTGTGAGATCTGTCTTGTTATTCAGGTAATTAAAAGTGCTCAGAAAATTTCCCTATCAGCATGTTGAGGTTCTTAGAACAAATAAATCCCAGTCTTTGGGTTTTTTCTTTTTGGTAATAAACTCAATCCCCAAAACGAAGCACATCAGTATCCACTGGTGGGGAGAGGATCAACAAAAAGGCACTTCCTGAGGGTGCAGAGAGGGAAATGAGTGATCCTGCTCTAAATCAGGGGGAGCAGCTGTGGCAACACCAAATTTTGGTCACTTTGTGTCGTTCAGGGAAATGGAAGAGGAGAGCAGGAGGAAAAGCATGTCCTGTCCTGGCAGGGTAGGGAAGAGCCTTCAGGCTGAAGTCAGTGTTTTCAGCAAATGTTTCCCAAAAATGAGCCACCAGCTGTAGCTGCCAGGATGTTTTTAGGGCAGTTTATATCTTTGCTATAAGTAGCCATTTGATAAAATCTGTGCTTGCACTCTGTTCTATCATGTTTTTGGCTTGGCAGAAGAGTTTTGACTTTCTTTCTCAGGCATAATCCTCATCTCTGTGGACTTGACCGTGTGAGGAGTGGGGGGATTGGTTTTGCTGCTCATTTGTACCACAAGTTTTAATCTTAGGAAAGGAATTTCCATTGGAGATACTTGTACTCATGGACAGAAAATGGTGATTTCTCTAAATGCACTTGATTAAATCTAGTTTTAAAAAAATCTCTGTATTCAAATTGTATTTCCTGTTGATGTAAAAATAATGAAATAACTGAGTTTATTCCTGGTTCCTACTGCATGAGATGTTAGGAAAAGGGATTATGATGTGCTAATGTGTCTAACCTCTGCATTCCAATATATTACTGTTAAATATATATATGTATAGATACTGATCTTTATAGTTTGATGGCTCAGTTGAGGTTCTGTGATTCTGTGTGGGTTGATCAGACAAAGTAGGGCTGCTCCTCATCCTTCCCTGTCGTGCTGCTGAACTGGAGGAATTCTCTGCAGGCCAAGAAACTACAAAAATGCAGGAATTTGTACAGCAGGTCCTGTCAGGTTGGAGTTTGGTTTTATGTAGGGACCAGTGCCCTTAACAGTGTTAAGGGCAGTGTTAGAATTGAGAGTAGCTCAGATCTTGCTTATTTGGAGCAGGGTGGCACAGGACATTTGTAAGTGCATCTCCACCACACAACTATGCACATCCCATCCCATTTTCCAGAAAGGGAAAGCTGCTTCCTTTCCATATGAGGAACCCTTGTGAGGAAGAGCAGAGTCAGGAGCAGGTGCTGTCCAAGGAGTTTGTGGGACCAAGAGCAGCTCCTGTGTAACAGCCACCTGACCAACCTTGCAGCTTCCCAAATTCTTCACTGTTCTCATGGACTGGTTTGTGTTCACAGCTCTGCTTCATTTGTATTTTTTCCTCCTTTTTTTATTTCTCAGAAAGCAAAGAGCAGGGAGCCACGAGGGAACTGTGCTCCTCATGGATGGCAGCAGAGTTGCTAAGTGAGTAACAGTGCAGGTGTTGGCAGAAGCACCACTGTGCCTTTGACATTTTTCCAGGGATTAGCTGTTCCTTTGCATTGTGTTGGGTGTGCACAGTCTCCTGTTTGCAGGAAGATTCCCAAGAATTGCTTTGCTTTCGTGTCTTGTTCCAGGCAGTGTGTGATATTCTTCCTGTTGGAGTTTTACAGGCTTGAAGAGGGAAGGGGTTTAATTTTGATTGGGGTTTATTTGCCCCTTACTATCAACACTGACTTTTTTTTTCCCATTCCTGGAATGGCTGTTGAGGATTTTTGTCTGAATGGTGGAGAGGAGCTGTTCAGTTTTTCATGTAGTCAGAATTAAGCACTTCAGTAGATACAGCCAACAAGGTGGTGTGGAGTCAACTCTTGGCTTTGTAGGCTCTAATAGAACAAGGAAAGCAAACCACACCTACTGGATGGGGGGAAAATAGCAGTTTAGAACACAGAGAACTGTCCAATGGCAGTGGGGTCAGCCTTGGGATCAGCTGGGACACTGATCTGGATTGGCACATCCCACAGGGAAGTGTTCATGAGCACCATCTGCTGTTTCCAGGCTGTCCAATACTCAGCTCAGGTGTTAATTCACAGCCCAGGGAGCTGAGAGATGATGGTATTTGGCATCTCCTGCACATGGGAAGACCTACCACAACTCCCAGAACTCTGGAACAGAGGTTGGTTCTGACCAGCTAAGGATAAATGGGATTCAGTACCCTTCTCTGTGCTGATGCATGTAGAAAAACCCACCAGATGTACCTGCTTTTGCTGTAAGTTCTGGACTTTTGTAATTACTCTTAACATTTCCAGAAACCTAGAACTAGAGAGTGTCCTGAGCTACAAGGGATCATCCAAGTCCAGCTGCTGAGTCTAACAAGCCACACCAGCATTTCCCAAGCTTTGATCCTGTTCTGTTCCCTTTGGTGTGTGACAGCCCTGTCTGTGCACACTGGGCTGGGCTGGGGTAGCTGGTACAGCCCAGAGAGTTCTCTGGGCTCAGCTCCTGGCACAGGCTGGCAGTGGTGGTCCTGGCACTGGGACCTGCCCAGTTCTGCCCCTTGCTTCCCATGGAAAGGTGCCCTCAGTTTCCATGTGCAGTGCCAGGGCAGGCTGTTGCTGTTCCTTTGGAGCACTCCAAATCCAGAAGCCCCTTCCTGGTCCCAGGTTCTCCCTCCCTTATAGCTCCTACCGTGATGCTGCTTGGCTCTGTTTGCCACTGGAATGTGTTCCACGGGAAAATCTGCTCACCGAGCCAACAGTAGAGGGCAACAGAGGATGCATTTCCTTGCTTTCCCTTGACTTTCCCATCTCTTAACCTTCCCTGGAACATACTGCTCCGGATATCAAATGTTTTACCTCATCATAATCCCTTTCCTGTGATTTTGGGAGGAGATTTTATTGCCTTCACTCACTTTCTGTGCAAACTGTATAATGACCTGAGTGAGGGATGTGTTATTTCTCTGCCTGCAGCTAAAATCTGAACTTGAAACCCTAATAAAACACTGGATTCTGCTTCCAGCATGTTTCCTACCTGATCTGCAGCTCATAGTTGGTTATACCTGGAGAAGTTCTGCCTTTTTCTCGTCATTAAGAGATTGGAAAGAGTGAATTAACTGGACAATTTTGTAACTGACTTTCTTACACAGAGCTCGTGCACAGACCAGACATGGGTACAGGGAACAATACACAGCAGTCTTGAAACAGGAGCATTTCCAATCAGAGAAGGGATCAGACTTCCTTGGAATGCTTGTCACCTGCTCTGGATGCTTTATAGAGGCAAAAGGGAGATCACAAGACAGTCATGACTCCAGCAAAGCTGTTCCTTTGGAGATACAGGGATGCAACCCAGTCTTGCTGCATGGGAAAAGGTAGGAAGAAATCCCACAGTTTCATAGTAGCTTTGCTGTGGGTTAGCAGATCTGTGAGCAAGAAAACAGCTGAGTTAATGTCAGTCACACCATGCAGCTATTTCAGGCAGTCCCTCAAATCTTCCATGTTTCCCAGAACACCAAGCTTTAGGTGTAACTCATGTCTCAGTACTGGATGGTGCTGGATGGGGACTTTCCTTTTAAAATACAAGTGTGATCAGGCAAAGCTGAGCTTTCCCTGCTTCTTCCATCCAGCCCAAGCTGCCAGGAGTGCAAAAAAGTGGATTTTATGACTGTGCCTCATGTCCTGCTGCTTAGATGGGGTAAAAGATATGCAAAGTATCTGAGACAAGGCACATGGTTGGAGACTCTAGAGATCAAAATTCAGTTCTTAGTCATACTCTCCTTGCTAGACACCAGGTAAGTCACTTCATCTTCTGTAGCCACACTTCCACTTCTGCAAAATGGGGACAATAATAGCAGTTTCAGCAGCCTTTGCCATATTTTCTATTTAGATTAAAACCTCTTTCAGGGAGGATGTTTTAATGTGCTTTTGCTGCACAGCCCTGGGCCTTAGAGTGTTCACAGTTATAAAATCACTCATCTCCATCCATCCTATAAATCTTTACATCAGGTTACATCCTGTTTTGTGAATCTGTGCCACACCTGCAGGGAGCAGGTAACAAGCACCAAACTCAGCTGGCTGCTCAGGCCCTACACGATGGGACTTGCTGGTGTGGTCCCAAGGAGGTCAGTTTGGAAGACACCAAAGGATCTGATTCCCCTTCTTCCAGCTCCTCCCAAGGCAGTGAGCAGTGGCTGGATCAGATTAGATTACTGGTTTGCCAAAACCCCCAAATTTTCATGCTATGAAGTATTTCAAGAGGCAGCAAATACTGCTGAGCCGTTGAACCCACAGTTGCACCACTGAGACGCATTTGGAAACCTTGTGGGCTCTTGATCGGTTGTGTTTTTGTGCAAGGGCTGAGATATCAACTCTCCTGTTCAAAACCAGTGCTACCTCAAGTAGTTGAGTTCTGTTGTCCCAATGTTCCCCTGATGATTTCAGTTAGTAAAGTTTCCCACATCTCTTTCTAGCACACTTACCTCGTGTTTGTACTTGTACAGTAACTGCTGAACCCCACCTGAGAAAGGGCTGCATTTCACAAGTGGATGAGTAATCAGGTAATAAATGATCTCCCACATGTTTTTGGATCTCAGTGTGGCAGACACAAAGAGCTTTCTAATGATAGTGGGCTAAAGTATTGCTCATCAGGAAATCTGTTCTCTCTGCCACTGGGCACTATGGATTTCTAAGCTCTTCTCTGTATTTCCAGCAACTCTTGTTTTTCTAATGGCTGAGAGCAGCACCAGCCGAGCTCTAATGAATGGCAAGCAAAGCATTTCAGAGCAACAACTAAATGAAAATGTATCAAAAGTGCTGCTTCAAGCCTGCTGCCTAGGGAATGTGAAGGACAAGCTGTTTTCCCACCCACGCCAGTGCCAGAGCCAGGATCAGACCTCAAGGAGCTGCTGGAGTTGATGGGCTCCCTTGGGCCAGGCTATGTCCTGCTCCTCTGCATTGCTCAGCCAAAGCACCTTCCCTCCAAACATATTCTGGCAGAGCTGCTCTGAGAACCAGGCAGTTTCACATCACTATTCCCACCTGGAATGCTGTGTTCCCACCACAAGAAAGATGTGGCCCTGTTGGAAAGAGTCCAGAGGAGGTCACTGAGTTGATCAGAGGGCTGGAGCTGCTCTGCTGAGCTGGGAGTGTTCACCTGGATAAGGCTCCAGGGAGACCTTAGAGCCCCTTCCAGTGCCTGAAGGGGCTCCAGAAGAGCTGGAGAGGGACCTGGGAAAAGGGATGGAGGGATAGGACAAGGGGGAATGGCTTCTCACTGCCATAGGGCAGGGATAGATGGGATATTGGGAAAAAAGTCTTGGCTGTGAGGGTGGGGAGGCCTTGGCACAGGTTGGCCAGAAAAGCTGTGGCTGCCCCATCCCTGGAAGTGTCCAAGGCCAGGTTGGACAGGGCTTGGAGCAACCTGGGATAGTGGAAGGTGTCCTGCCCATGGCAGGAGTTGGGACTGGATGGACTTTAAGGTCCCTTCCAGCACAACCCATTCCAGGATTCTATGATTCTATGACTATTCTATTTCAGAGATATTAAGTACAAAGTGTGGCTCATTGTTTTACCTGCCAAATCAGGAGCATCCCACTGCCACAGAGAAAATTCCTTTGGTCCTGCTAAAGAAAACATATTAACTGGTCTTGTCCATAACTGGGCTTTTTATAGGCCAGGTCCCAATCCCAGCCCTTGGCTGACTCTTAACAGGCTTTGAAGAAGGAGAAAGCCCCACACTTTGTCTCCTCCAGGTTGTCATGTCCACCCCTGAGTAAAACCTGATTGCTTTTTCGGGATGGAGACAAAGATTAAAAAGTCAGCATGACTACAAGAAGCAGGAGGCACATCCATACCTTTAATTAAACTCACATAAAATCAAAACACAGACATGTCTCAGGCACTTGTCTGTGTGCTGCTGTTTGTTCCCTGTCACTGAAATCCAGGGGGAATGGTAAAAGCAGACAGAACTTGTTCAAAGTGAACAAAAGCTCTGGAAAGTGCCATTTCCAAATGCTGCTGTTCTCCGTTTGATGGGGAAAATGTTGGAGGTGCAATATCCTTCCCTGTTATTGGCTGGCTCTGTGTATCTGTTGGTTTGCTGCAATAGGAAGCGAAACAGAAAGGCAGTTTGTGTGTGGGCTGGAGATACCTCCTGAGCTTTATCTGTGCTGGAGCAGGGGAAGAAAACTGGCACCCCATGACATGAGAAATGGTTGTATAAACACACAGCAAAAGCTGGAGGGAGGAACTTGGAAGAAAGGATAAGTTTAGGAGAAGATTTCAGTGGCCGACACACCACAGTCATCCCTGAAAGTGTATAAATTGGATTTTTTTGAAAAAATGTTGATTTCTTCTACAGTAACATCTAAAAGGTTCAAGCAGGTCCTTGTGCTTTGCACTGTCTGAAACATGCCTGTCCCAGTCAGGACAGAGGAACTGGGCAAGACATTTTAAAAAGAGGAAGAATTTAAGTGTCTTGCCCCATGTAATTTGAAAACCAGGAGCAGACTGCAGAGGTCCACATGATTCCCTGTGCTACTACCTTTGGAAAACACTGCCTCCCTGGCACTGGGCACACTCAGGGAGCAGGGCAGCCCTTGTCATCATACCTAATTCTGGGCTGATGGATTTGGGATGATTTGTTCTCAAAGCGTGAAACTGATTTTTGAGGACACTGGAACAGCTGCTTCTAAACTGCCAAAGCTGATTGAGAATCCTCCCTAGGGTAATGCCTTCAAGTTAATTTGGCCTTTGTTCCTGACCTGCAATTCAGGGATGAGCTGGCAATGATGCTTTTGGCACTGGGGAGCAGTGCCTGGCCAGCTCCATGAAATCCTGCCAGAAGAAAGCAAGAGGGACCAACCCACCTTTCTCTTTGTAACCATTTCGGTTTTGCATAGTAAAATGTGAAAGGCTGAGCTCTGCTTTTCCTGCTGGGAGTCAGAAATAGACCTGGAGAGATGATGACTCACCTGTAACTGAGACAAACTGCATGGCATCATCATGAGCTTGAACAGTTAAACCCTGATTCCACCTGCCAGAAGGAACAGACTGACAAAGCTGCACAAGGCCAAAAGGAGCTGGAAATAGGGCTGAGCTCACAGGAATCCTGCACTTTGTTCCAGCCTGGTGTGTGAGGGGTTGAACACTCCTTCTACACAGGTACCCTGTGTGATGTGGCAGCGACACTGGTCCCTCACGGGCAGCAGGAGGGAGGAGAGGTGAGGGGGGGCCGGGAGAAGCCCCCGGCCCCGAAAGCTCCTCCTGCGACGTTCCCGCAGTTCCCGTCCCAAGCAGAGATGATGTCAGAGTTGTCATGGCACCCGTATCTATGAAACCGGGATCATCACCACGGTGCTTGGAAAACTAACTCAGGAGATGGTCCTGGAGCCGCGGGGGGAACTCCCTTTGCAGTAATTGAGGGTTTCCCTCTAAAGTTCTTCCTTTTCCTCCTTCCTACTGTCCGTGGAGGGGGAGCAGGATGGGGCTTCGCCTCCTCCTGTCCCATGGCAGCTCTGGGTGCCTCCTTTCCTGCGTGAGGAAAGAAAGAGCTTCAGCCCCATCCGTCTTCACTTCCCTTTTCTTGCAGCAGCGGTGGGTGTGTAACAGCCACCAAACCTTCCCCTCTGCCCTCAGCCAAAGGCTCTGTGAGCAGCCAGCAGAGCCCCTTCCTTGTGCCATAGCTGAGCCTCTGAGGGTCCCCCAGAGGGGTGACAGTCACCCTTTCTGGGGGTCTGGGCACAGGAAGGGGGTTGTCTGAGTGCCAGTGTCTGCAGCAGAGCTGAGCAGCACAGTGATCTGCCCGTGCTCTGGGCCGTGTCATCTCCCTCCTGCCAACTTACAGGGCATGGGTTGCCCTGTCCATAGCACAGGTAGCCCCTGCCATTGCATGGTGACACTGGCATAGCATGGTGGCCCTTGTGACAACACCCTATCCCTGCCCATGGCACACTATCCCCAGAAAGCAGCATGGTGACCATAGGATGGTAAATCTTGGAACAGCACAGTGACACTGGCAATGACAAGGTATCCTGGCAGTACTGTGGTGTCCCCAACCACAGAGTCCCCAGCCATAGCATGGTATTCATGGCCACAGCCCAGTGACAGTGGCTGTCACACTGTCACACTGCCTGTGCCCACAGACTAGTGACAGTGGCTGTTACGCTGTCACACTGTCACAGTGCCCGTGCCCAGAGCCCAGTGACACTGGCTGTCACACTGTCACACTGTCCCAGTGCCCGTGCCCACAGCCCGGCGACACCGGCTGGGACACTGGCCGAGGGTCCCGG
>WEIV01006920.1:161986-176503 GCA_013390005.1 Calyptomena viridis
CGGGGCAGGTGCATCGTGCCCGGTGCGGGGCCGGTGCCGCTGCGGCGGGGGGTGCTCGGCGCCGTGGGCCGTGCTGGCTCCCGGGGGAGCTGGCAGGGAATTCCTTTGGGAATGGAGTAAGGAGCGGCGCGGGGATGTGCCGCTGCCCGTCTCCGGTTTGGAGCTGGAGGATGGGGTGTAGAGCAGCAGGCAGAGGATATTTGCCTGCCTTCCACGCTCCGTGCGTGCCTGTATGTGACAGAAATCCGGGATCCAGCCGTACCCGGCTCACCCGTTCTGCTGGAAGGATGTAATGGGTTTTGGCCATTCCCCATCTAGGAATGGGAGCAGACAGCAGGAGCTGGAATGGGCTGTGCAGCCACTCAGGGAAAGCTTCGGTGGTCCATGAACAGGCGGCACGGGGAGCTGAGCTCGGGTGCTCCGGATGCCCAGGGCTGAGGGCAGCCCCTAATTTGCCTCCCCCAGCCTGGCTTTTCTGCGGAGATCTGCAGGTGTGCGTGGCCTTGGGAGGTCGGGAATACCAGGCCCTTCCCAAAAGCCCCCAGTGGAAAGGGTCTGCCCAGCTCTGGTGCTTGGCTGGAGGCTGCGGCTGAGCAGAGCTGGGCACAGGTGCTTGTCCTCACCCACGTCACACCCGTGCTGTGCCACGCTGGCTCTGTGTCACCTCCGGCAGTGCTCAGTGCAGGCAGAGAGAAAAGAAAGGTGTGATGAGAAGCTGCAGCCCCCCCAGCTGCCCTCCTTCCAGCCAGCACAGCCAGTGTGTCCCTGGGGCTTTCCAGGGTGGGATGCCCCAGCCAGGGCCCTGTGCAGCATTCAATGGGAGGATGTTCTTCAAGCACATGAGCAATTCCAGCTGCGATCACATGCATAAAGTTAAACCATGCATTTGAGTGTGTTGCTGGATGGGAGCTGGTGTTCTTCCCAGGGCTCGGAGAAGGCCCCCAACTCCATTGCTGGAGAAGAACGGAAGCCAGGGATGGATCTGGGGCATCCAGCTTGGTGTGGATGGGGCATTTTGGGCAAGGTTCAGGCACTTGGCAGCAGTTGTTTCCTAAAGGCATTGCTTCAGTCTAGAAAACTTAGTCTAGATCCACCTGGATCCTCCTGGATCCTCCTTGAGTGGCAAACTGTTGGCAGTGGTGTTGGGTTTGGGTATGTTTAGATAAATTTGACCCACCAATGGTGAGTTGAGCCCGTCATGAAATAAATGTGCCATGTTGCACCCAGAGAGCTCCCCATCCTTGTCATACAAAGGGGATTGGACACTGCTGGGGAGCAGGACAAGAATATGGAATATAGATATCAAATAGTCCCAGATTAGAAAATACTCCTGCTTATATTTGCTGGTTTATTGAGTGGCAAAGCCCTTCATTTCATGGCTCTGTATTCACAGGGAATTGGTGAAAACTGACCACTTACAACTCCAGAAACACATCAACTTAAAACAAGTGCAGGGACCACGGATAGGGACAAATATGGGATGTCCCCTAAATGTTTGCAATACTGGGAGTTGGCTTCAAATCCCACTGACTAAAAAGAGAGTGCTTCTAGTGTTTCCAGTGGGCTGGGGATCAGGCTATGGAAGCTCCACATTAAAAGCCCTTCAGAGCCCTTTTCCCAGGTCTCCCATTTGCTGGCAGATCTGTTGGGGACCTTTCTCCATTGCTGCTCCAGCTTGGGGGTTCAGAGTCGGGAGCTGTCAGTGGGGGGTTCCTTCCCCAGCTGGAGGGAAGTTCACCAAACTTGCAGGTTTGGTAAAGCAGTGCCTGTCTGGGCTCCTTCCAAGCTCCTTCCAAGTGGTTTCTTTGCTGCTTTTTGCCAGACAAAACCCATGTCAAGATGGAGATCTTGGATGGAGGAGGCAGCCAAAGGCTTTGCTGAGGTCTCTGCTGCCTTTCTGTACCTGTAGCTGCTGTCCTGGGTGAGCGTGGTAGTGCTGTGCCACGTGGTGACATCCGTGCTGGCAGTTGGAGCATGGACCAACATCTGCCGTGATAATTCCAGATACACAAAACAAACAGAGCCCTTCCCAGGCTTCCCTGCTTGCCATCCCGGGGGATCTGGGCTGCTGGTGCCGTGGATGGTTATTCAGAAAGCCCTGGACTGAGGTCTTGGGGTGGGCTGTCTTCACGTGGTTTTCCTTCCTGTGCTTTAGTGGTGCATCTCTGTAAACGTGTTACCCTGAGCAGTCAGGTCACACATCAGAGATGTAACCCTGGCTCTGTGTGGCATTCCTTTGGGGAGAAATGGAGAGAGCTGCCTGAGATGGGCTGGTTTGGGTGGGGGTGGTGATGGAGAACCACTACGAAGATTTGGGACCAGTCTTGTGTGCCTGGAGTGAGCTACTGGTGCCAATGGCCATTTCTAGGGCTTCCCAACGAGCCACCACCAAAGGAGGGGCCTGTTCCATTTAGTGACTCCAGCAGCTGCTTTGGAGCTGTGGGTTCAGCCTTTGTGCTGGCAAACATCTGAGGGACTGGCAGGTGAATGGTGACTTGAACCCAGAAATCCCCAAATGTCAGCAATGGCCAAAGGGGATTCCTAGTTCCACCTCCCACCACAGCCTCCCTCTGACAGAGTAATTCTGTGTATCTGAAGGGGGAAAAAACCGCTCCTGGCTTGAGCTGTAAAATCAGAAGCTGGAAAGAACCATTTAACAGTTCCTCATTCATCTCTTCCCCCTCTGTCTGATGCAGTTTGTCAGATGAAGATGTGATCGCTCTTGTGGTTTCCTTTTGAGACATTTTTTGCACAGCCAAACAGACCCGATATTCATGAAGAATGCCCACAGAGTCATGAGTTCCTTGCTCTGTCACTGCCCATGCCAGTGAGACTTTCAAGTGGAATTTTGCAGTGGAATTGTCCATTTAACCTAGCTATAGACTTGGCTTTTAAAGGCAGTTTTGGAAAATATTCTAGTAAATGTTCTCAGGAACTCCAGTGATTTCATCCAGAGCAGCAGTAAAAGTTTGGTGCCTGCACAGCTGGACAGCCCTTTATTTTACTGACCTGATCTGCTGCCTCTTTCTTTTGTTAAAGTTGAATAATTTCGTAGTTCATCACCTGCCTCATAGGAAAGAGCTTTTCCTGTGCAGATTTTTGTCTTATAAGCCCATTATTTTGTTTGGGTTTTCTTCCTTAGTCCATAAATCAGCAGATCCTTGTCTTTCAGCTTTGCTGCATGATAGCTTTGGCAGAGGATGTGCCAAGTAGTGGGATGTGGCAGGAATACATGGTGGCTCTTGCAGTGAGGGAGTGTGACCTTCCCATCCTGGTCCAGGTTTAGTTTGCTTCTCCAGAGGGTTGGGAAGAGCCATGTTTGTTCTCATGGTAAAAGGCTGATGGTCACTCTCAAAGAGTTGTGGTCAACAGCTCAATGTCCAGGTGGAGGCCAGTGATTAGTGGTGTCCTCAGGGGTTGGGATTGGGACTGGGACTGCTTAGAACCTTTGTTGGTGACATGGGCAGTGGGACTGATCACCCGCAGCAAGTTTGTCAACAACCCCAAGCTATGTGGTGTGGTGGACACACTGGAGGGAAGAGATGGAGCATCCAGAGGGACCAGGACAGGCTGGAGAGGTGGGTCTGTGCAAACCTTGTGAGGTTCAACACAGCCAAGTGCAAGGTCTTTTGCATGGGCTGGGGCAGTCCCAACCCCAAATACAGGCTTGTGTGGGATGATGGATTGGGAGCAGCCCTGAGGAGAGGCACTTGGGGGTGTTGGTGGATGAGAAGCTCAACATGACCCACAGTGTGTGTTTGCAGCTGCAGGAGGATGGGTTGGAGGTGCTGTGGGGTGGATGTTTGGCTTTGCCAGGCTACCACACACAGCTCTTTTAAAGGGCTGGAGTTGGAGCCTGGAAAGCTCCCTTTTGGGAGCAGACCTTGCCTGCTCCAGGTGTCCTGCAGATATAGATGGAAGTGGCTGCTTGGTGTACTCTGGAGAACTCCCCAGGAGACATCAATTAGAAATATGAGGAATAATGTCTGGACAGCTCTTGGGGGCTTTGCTGACTCTTGAGTACTTGGGGCTCTTAGAGAAAAGCTCCAACTCTGCTCTGGCACTTAGAGAGCCTGCAGTGATTCTGAGAGTCATTACTAGGATCTTAATCAGCTTTGGCCTTGGATACTTTTCAGTAGGGTCACCAGATTTCTGCCTTAATTCTCTCTTTCTGTGGGTAGAACTTAAATTTAACATTTTTGGTAATGTCATTGTAGGGAGGTTTCACTGCCTTTGGGCTTAAAATGGTTCTAACTTACCATTTTCCTGCTATGGCTGATGTCAAGCACTGGTGGTGTGCCTTGTGCTGAGATTACATTACCAGATCAGGAACTTTGAATGGGTGCTATGTTCCAGCATCTCTTACCACATTAGAAAAAAAAATTCAGTAAAAATCAGTCATGTGGTCATGAACATGCATCCTCCCAAGCTGATTAGCCTGGTGGACATGCCCATAAACCTATTACAGCCAGCATCAGGCCACCTCTCCCTGTGCCAGAAACCACGTCAGGTCTTTCCTCCGTGGTTGTATCCGTAGTCCCGTGGGAGATCTGGCAGTGCTTAAAGTAGTTCTTTAGTCTTCACACCCTTCAGTAAATTATGCAGATCTGTGCTGGAAACTTCCCCGTGACTGACAACTGCAAAGATAAACTGGAGAGGGACCCGGGACCCGATTCTCCCAGAGTTTGAGCTGTGTGGGCGTTGGGAGAGGCTGGTCCCCTGCCAGGGGTGCAACTCATCTCTGAGCACAGAAGATACGTGTGGGACTCGGCACAGGGGCTTAACTGGGGCTTAGGGAGACACTCAGTGCTAAGCAGGATTTGGCCTGAGCTAATTTGACTTTAATTGTTTTCCCTTCTCCTTTGATGGTCCATCCTTCACTCGCTGGGCTCGAGGAGGGCTGAGCAGGGTGGCATCTGTCTCACTGCTGCTCACATTAGAGTGGTGAGGGATCACCCCGAGGTTGGTACTGGTGTCCAGCACCATCCATCACGAGCCACAGCAGAGGAAATGAGCTCTGGATTATTTTCTTTCATGCGTTACATTTCCTGGATGCTGACATTAATGGTTGCTTGCGTGTGTAATCAAAGCAGGGTTTTGCAGTCTCCTACAACCCCACACCTTCTGCTGAGGATTTTTATAGGTCCCAAATCAGTACAGTGCATCAGCAGTGGGAACATCTCACCTTAAAATGGCTGGCAGTTCACACATCAAGGCTTTCAGCTCTTGCTCTCTTGTGTTGTTTGCTTTTTATTTTCCATGCACTGGCTGCACTCAGACCATGAGGTCTTTGGGTGTTGGGCTGCAGAAGGATGAAAAATGTGTGTGTGCTGAAGCCTCAGGAGGGAATGGGGATCTGCAGAGTATAATTCCAGCAGGGAGCCAGGCAGCATAGCCTCCAGATGATAAAAACCTTGTGCAGAGAAGGCAGAGCACAGCTCCAGCTTTATTCACACCTAAAAAGTGTCTCCTGTGGGCACACAGGTATCTCAGCACCCTGAGCTCCTGTGAGGGCCTGATGGCAGCTGTGGGTCCAGCAGAATAATGAGAGCATGGAATGGTTTGGGTTGGAAGGGATCATCTCCTTCCACCCCCTGCCATGGGCAGGGACCCCTTTCACTATCCCAGGTTGCTCCAACCTGGCCTTGGACACTTCCAGGGATGGGACAGCCACAGCTTCTCTGGGCAACCTGTGCCCTACCCTCTGAGTAAAGAAGGCCTGTCCCATTGTCCTGCATTTCAGGAATGCTGGCTGGCCTGGAGAAGCATCCCCTCTTGTTTGGAAGCCAACTTTAAACTGGGGGAACTGGGGAGCTGGCTTTCATTGCCAGGTGAGGTCCCACTTTCTCCCTGGTTTAATGGAACACTTTTGAGACTCTCTTTGCACCCACACCAGTGTCCCTGTGGATCTGAGCACATCTCCTGCCTGGCCTTGTGATCCCTCCCAGGGTGTGACTGATGCACTGGAGCTCCTTCATGTGGCTGAAGTGACGGAAAGGCTGAGAAAAGGGAGCTTCCCTCCTTCCCATCCTTCCCATATTTTGTGCTGCTGGAGCTGCTGGAGCCACAGGCTCCCATCACTCAGGGCTTAGGAATCCCCACACCTGAGCTGCCAGCAGATTCCTGGGAAAGCTTTGGGAGGAAGGATGCAACTGGAGGGAATCCAGTTTTCTTACTGTGTCTTGCACTGGTTCATCCAGCAAGAGCAAAATTTCTTGCTGGTTGTGTTGGGTCATTCAGCTGGAAAATAGAGTGTCCCGTGAAGGCTCTTTTGCAAATCCTGTGAGATATTGCTCAGGCCCATAAAATCTCACTCGTAGTGGAAAATCTGACCTTATGCTTTTGCTGTCAAGGCTCTGATGAGCTGCTTGGGGGTTTGAGCCACTGTGGTTTGTAGAGGTGATTAGAAAAAGGCATTTGTTTTGCATGAACTTGAAAAAACATGTGGTTTGTTTCCCTCATCTACCCACATTTTCTCAAAAAAAAAAAAAAAGGCATTTTTTCATCTATAAAGACAACAACAAATCTTTCTAAAATATTTTACCAGCACCGGTTTGTTTTATTTAAGAAAAACTCCAACATTTCAATCATGGGGTGAGGGAGAGCACTGATGTTTTGAGCTCATCTATCAAAGTTGTGCACTTGCAATTCAGTATTATTTTGACCTCCCAAGAGGAAGCCCCAGATCCCATGTTTTGGTCATGGGGGTCTCATGGGATGAGCCACTCAGGTTGTCTGGCAGCAAGAAGGATGCTTTGCTTCCCAAAACCCTTTGGAGCTGTAAGTTAAGTGATAAAGCATCTTTTTTTTTTTCCATCTGCCGTCCCTGGGCATCCCCTGGTGTGCAAACCTGGTGCAGGCACCAGACACCTCTTCTATGATGTCCTTAATTGTATTTATGGGAGCTCTGCCTCACCCACCAAAACTCTGGGCTTCCAGCAGGCTCCCAAAAACATGGAGAAGGTTATTACATCCTGGAGAATGGAGTACAACTCTTCTTAGAGAAGCTGAGCACAAGTTTGCTGGCCTGCCAGAGAAGTGGAATCAGAGGTTCTCAATTATTCATGTTTTGCAGAATCACATTATTTTTTCCAGGGCCTGTTTTATAAATGCTGCTGCTATTTCTGATGGTAAATAACAATTTTGCATTATTTATGAAGAGATTTTTTACAACTGCTGATGCTACAGCTGCTGCCAAAGCTCTGGGAAGATTGTTATTGCTGTTTGTTGTTGTTTCTTCCTTACACGCAGCCCTTTTGTTGTGTTCATGGTGATGGTGATGATGATGATGGTGGTGTACCCAGCCCAGAGCACTGAGTGCCACATCCAGTCCTTCCTTGGACAGCTCCAGGGCTGGGGACTCCAAACCTCCCTGAGCAGCCCATTCCAATGTCTAATCTCCCTTTCTGTGAAGAAATTCTTCCTAATGTCCAACCTAAACCTCCCCTGGTGCAGCTTGAGGCTGTGTCCTCTCATCCAAAGAAGCTCTGGCCCAGCTTCACCCCAACACTGCAAGGAGTTTGGAGGAGATAAATCTGAGTTAAGTCCTTTGGGGCAGTCAGGAGTGAGATATTGGGTCTGTGCTTGGGAGCAAATGTCCCTGATAGTGCAATGCTAAAGAGTTGTTGGGGCTTTGGGGATGGTTTGCTCTGTTTCCCCACTCTGTGATGTGGCTCCCTGGGAACACAGAGCTGCCAGCAGTTACCCACGGCCAGGCAGAGCCATGGGACACAGGTGACTGTGGAAGCCACTGGCTGTGGCTCATCCTGTGGCTCCTGGGCTGCTGTCCCCACGTCCCTGTCTCCTGCCCCTCCTGTCCTGCTGTTCCTGCAGGTGCAGCGGGAGCTGATGGTGCCCCGTGTCCATCCCCAGGCTGCTCCAGGGCAGCCTCTTATCTCTCCTCCTGCATCCCTGGCCTCCAGCAGTGCCCTGTGAGCCGGGCAGGGATGCGGGCAGGGATGTGGGGAGCGGTGCTGGCAGCCAGGGATGAGATCAGAGGTTCACAGCAAGGCAGACAGGTGGAGACCTTGCTTCCCTCCTGCTCCCAGCCTGAGATCCAGGTGTGGTGCAGCACTTCCCAGGCTCTAACAGAGCAGGGTCCAGAGTGGATTGGGATGCAGCTGGTCCCACAGCTTCCATTCCTGCCTTTGGTGTTGGGAGATAAGGGAATTACTTCAGCCTGCAGCGTGGTGAGTGGTGCTAATGCAGGCAGCCTGCCTGCAGGGCTGTGAGACACCAGTCCCAGCCACCAGCAGCCCTCTGCCCTTCTGTCCCTCTCAGGGCCCAAACCAGGTCACTGGATAATGGGGGCATCCTTCAACCCCTGCTAAACCACGTGGAAAATTGCCCTGTTGTTCCCAGGGCAGCCGGTCCCCTGTGCCCAGCTGAGCTGCTCCCCACACGTGTCCCATCCACCCTCCACCAGGCATCCAGTCCTTCCCTGGCTCAGCCTGTTCAGCAGCTCCGTTATCCTGTGTCACTTCATTTCTCCTGACTCTGCAGGGACATAGGGGCTTTATCCAGCACATCCTGACAGTGGAGAGCAGCACGAGCACAAAGACTGTGCACAGACCTGCCCCATCTGTTTATTTTTTCCCTCCCCAGCCTGTCTGGAGAACAACATCCTTAAAATACCCTGCAAAGCAAGGCACTGAAAGGCAGGCAGGCTCACAGGGGAAGAACACCAGGCACCATCCACCAGCCCTCCGGCTGGAGCCACAACCAGACGGGAGTCGGGATCTGTCTCACAAACGCCACGTTGCCATGGAGTCAAGGACAGGGTTGAATCCAATTATGCTGCTGTTGGAAAACAGAGGTAAATGTAAGCAGCAGCAAGTTGTGTGTTTTCTCCCTTCCTTCCACAGATCTTCTCCATCGTGGTGTTTGGCTCCATCGTGAACGAGTGCTACGTGAACAAGGACAGCCGGAACTCCGAGCTGCTCTGCATCTTCAACGGCAACGAGAGCGCCTGCAGCTACGGCATCGCCGTCGGCGTCATCGCCTTCTTCGGCTGCGTCTTCTTCTTCGTCGTGGACCTCTACTTCCAGCAGATCAGCAGCGTGAAGGACCGCAAACGGGCCGTGCTGCTGGACCTCGGCTTCTCAGGTACCTCTGGGGGGGAAGGAGGGTCCTGCAGCTCCTACTCGAGTCTTCCCCTCGCCCCCCATGGCCTGACATGACTTGTGTGTCTCATCTGGGGAGAACAGGGTGACAAGACAAGAGGGGGTTTCCATCCATCCGTGAGCTCAGGGGCAGCAGCGGGGAAGCTGGATGTGGTGGTTTGGGGATGGTGGGGTATCCTGCTCATCTGTGTCACTTCTGCTGAGCTGGGTTTGGTGAGGCCGCCCGGGGAAGTCAGGCTTGGTGGTCACATCTCAGAGACCAGGGTGTTTTACCCTCCCACATCTATTTCTGGGTCAAGGAAAGGTGGTTCCATCAGTGGTGCTGAGTCTGGTTTTACTTTGTGCATATGTTTGGAGCAGAGCAGAAATATCTTCTGTGCCCCACTGAGACCCCTCGCTGTGGGCAGAGGGGGCTGGGGCTCCCTGGGGCTGGCACAGATCTTCTGTGCCCTCTGGAGCCCCTGGACCTGAGGCTCATCCGTGCAAACGTGAGCAGGCAGGATGCCCTGAGCTGGGAGAGAACATCCTCTGCTCAGCTGCTGCGGGAGCTGCCTGGCTCCCTTTGCAGCTCATGTTCTTCATTCCCAGGCTCTCGTGTCAGCAAAGTCTGAAGGTGATTTATCCAGCACAGGCATTGCTGATGGCTCTGTGTCCCAAATGAAAACATCCATCATCATCTCCCGGGATGATCAGTGCTTCCCGGGAGCACTGGTGTCCAGCCCTTGTTAGATAATATTTACAGCTCCTTCCGTGGGGCTTGGTGCCTGAAACCCTTGGATTCAAGCAGAAGGGGACCATCACATCCATCTTCTGGCTGCTGCTGTGTGTCCCTCTCTGCCTCCCACTTCCTGACAGCCCCTCACTCCCTGCCAGAGATGTGGGAACTGACACCGCTCTCAATCTCTGCCTCATTTCTCCTTTGTCCTTCTCATGCATCCACTGGTCGAGGGAATAAAAGTATCACAGAATCCTGGAATGGTTTAGGTTGGAAGGAACCTTAAAGCTCATCCAGTGCAGCCCCCTGCCATGGGCAGGGACACCTTCCACTATCCCAGGTTCCTCCAACCTGGCCTTGGACACTTCCAGGGATGGGGCAGCCACAGCTTCTCTGGGCACCCTGTGCCAGAGCCTCCCCACCCTCACAGGGAGAAATTTCTTCCTAAAATGCATCTGGGAAATAACTGGGTAGTAACACTGTGGCACAGGCAGGGCCACCACACTGCAAACAGCATTTATAACTTTCTTTTCCAGCTGCTCCTGTAAACAGGCATTTCCTTGGGACCAGGCTATGATTAGGGCTGTTACACATCTTTCCTGAAGTTTGCACTCTGTTGTCTGCAGATCCTAAAATGATAATTATCCTGACTCTTGTGGTGCTTCCTGGTGTTTTCCACTTCCCCGTCATGCTGGAGGGTGTGGAACTGCTGCTGTGCCTGATCCAGCTGGAGCTGGGACTGGCACATGGAGCCTCCCTACGTCACTGCCAGCTCAGCCCTCTTTGTGGGGTTTTAAAATCCATGTCAGTCCTCCAGACTTTGAACCACACCTGGCTTGTGTTTCTGGAGATGCTCTCCCTGCCTGACTCCATCTCCTCCATCACCAGCAATCCCTGCCTTCCCCTGCAGGGAACCCTTCTTCCTCTCAGGGATCCAGGCAGAGCTGATATGGAGGGGAAAAGCTTCTCTCTGCATCACAAAACCTCCGGGAAGTCCAAGTGGGTGGCAAGAAAAGCGACCCCAGGGAGACATTCCTGGCTGAAGACGCTGATGGTTTTAGGATGGGGAAAGTCAGTCTCACACCCCTCAGTGTTGCAGAGGAATTTGGCAGCTGCAGTACCCAGCACAGCCTGTGGAGTTGAAGATGTGCATGATGTCATTTTAACTCCTGAAAACCCTTAGGTGACACCAGTGACAGCTGGCGCGTGGTGGCACTGGGGACCTGTGCCCGGTGGCAGTGCCCTGCCCTGGGAGGATGAGCTGCACTAGATCAAGTGTTACACAAAGAAACCAGTGACAGCCTGGTCCTGCTGGAGAGTCCTGAGTCCCTTGGAGTGACCCAGAGCTCGTCCCTGCGCATCCCACTGCTCCCAGTGTGGCTGTGGATTAATTTGGGAGCTGCTCTTGTTTCACCTCTGGCCTTTCAACTTCCAAACAACCCAGAGCATGACTCTGAGCGATGACTGAGGGTTTCTCCTGGAGCATGGCAGGCCAGGGCTCCCCATTGCCATGGCATTTGCTCCCCAGGTTCCCAGAGGTGGGAACACCACACCAAGACGTGGGAACTGGTGCCCACCACACTCATCTCACACCAGGCAACACCATATCTGGAGTGTGCATCTTCCTGTGTCCAAATTTAGGGCTTGGATCTGCTTCCCATAACAGGGAGCAGCTGCTGGTAAAGCCCCATGTAACATCTGGGGAACAGAAAACATCTCTGTTTCTGAGGATGACCTTCAAGGAATAAACCCCAGAGGTCACTGGCAACAAGTCATCATCCTAAGGGGAAGAGGAAGTACATACACAGGGTAGTTTGGTGACAGGATTAGCTGTTTGGGGTGAAATGTCTGGAGTTTGGAAAGGGAAAGCCTGGCTGATCCTTGCTGTGAGGGCAGTTTCCTGGCCAGCTGATGGAAGTGTCAGTGGTTGGGAAGCCCCAGACCCAGACGTGCAGGAGAAGGAGATGAGCAATGTGTGTTCTAAACTGCAATTAGGAGCAAATTCTGAGCTAAAGGCCATGATCCTTGTGACTCCAGCTCTGGGTGTGGATGCTTGTGTGCATTTTATATCATACTTAGGGACAACTGGCAAGATAAAGGGGAATAAAGGGAAATGAAGGGTAATAAAGGAAGGTTCTTCCTCTCCCTGCAGTCAGACAGCTGGAGCCCCATGGGACTGGCAGTGTGGCTGCTCATACTGATGTGCTGATGATCCTTGGGAAGGTGGCTGAGCATTCCCAGCATCAATGTGTGCACTTAAATCCAGAATTGGAGAGTGTGGGGACCTCAGGAAAGCTGGAGACCCTTAAAACATGCTCCAGGTTGTGCAGCTCCTCTTCCCAGCTCTGGAAAGCATCCTGCTCCTTACCCTGTGGGCTCCTGGCTTGATTCTTGGCTGTTTTCTGAGCTCCTTGGCATCCAGCAGAGCTGTTGGCTGGTGATTGAATTAGGGGAGCTGCAGCCATATCTTGCTCAGCCAGATTTGGTTCCAGTAAGGAGTAATCACCAGAGTGGTTTTGCTCAGTTCCACAGCCCAGAATCCCAGAGGGATTTTCTGCAGGGATGAGCAGAGCTCTCATGTGAAGGACCTCGTGTCACAGAATCCCAGAATTGTTTGGGTTGGAAGGGACATTAAAGGTCATCCAGTCCCACCCCCTTCCACTATCCCATGTTGCTCCAACCTGGCCTTGGACACTTCCAGGGATGGGGCAGCCACAGCTTCTCTGGGCAACCTGTGCCAGAGCCTCACCACCCTCACAGGGAAGAATTCCTTCCAATATCCCATCTAAATCCACCCTTTGCAACAGCAAACGGGATCTTTGCAACAGAGGAGGTGGTGGGCACTGACCAGCTCTGTTCTCCTCCAGGTTTCCTGGCCTTCCTGTGGTTTGTAGCCTTCTGCTTCCTGGCAAACCAGTGGCAGAGGACGACGATGACCAGGGGCTTTGCCCAGGGCGCGGACGCCGCGCGGGCAGCCATCACCTTCTCCTTCTTCTCCATCATCATGTGGGTGAGTTCAGCCTGGAGCTGACTGGGCACAGCAGAAACAAAACCTGCTCAGCTGCTCTGGGCTCAGTGCTGAGCTGGAGGAGGAATCTGGGGCCTGGTTTGGAGAAGTGAATCCTGCAGGGCAGCGAGGGGCTGTGCTGAGGAAGCTGTGGGCCCTCCACAGATGAAACTGGTGGTTTCTTACCCGGGAAGCATCAGCTCAGTCCCTTCTCTCTGGGGAATTCCAGGCTTCCCCTTCTCCTGTAGCTGGGAAGTTGTGTTTCCATTGAAAACATGTCACCAGCCACGAGCTGCCCTGATTTTGGGGCCTCATTAGAGCCCTGGGGGCAGCTCAGTTGGAAGCAAATGAGTCCCCAGGAGCAGATCACTGCACTGAGCTGTTTCCTGGGATGGCAGGGGGATTTGGGGAGCTCTCAGGCTCATCAGCTCACTGGGAGAAGCCAGGCTGGCCCCCCTGCTGTCCACTCAGAGGCAGGGACTTGTAGAAACCCCCTTTGCTCCTATTTTTGGCTCTGATCATCCCTAGGATGGTAGAGAGGCAGGGAAACCTCTTCCAGGGCTGTAGAAAACCCTGCAGGGCCCCTTTCCCACATCTGCTGCACCCCACAGATGCTGGGGGGCTGGTGCCACTCAAGGGGCTCCTGCTCCAGAGGCCATGGTGGAGCAGCAGGGATGGCTCCATGTTACCTCAATCCTTATCCAGTTTTTCCTGGGCAGAGAGCCCCAGGATGTGCGCTAATTCCATATTGCCTTAAGAGAATTGGGGCAAAAGCCAGTCCAAGGCTTTCCAGCAGCAGTCTGGCTCCAGCTCCTTGCCAGTTCAGCTGCTCCCTGCTTTATGATTATCCAAATAAATCCCTTTTAATCCCAGCTCCCCACAGCTCCTCTCCATCACTGTGTTGCCTGAGTGCCCACTGAGTGCAGCCCCCTGTTCCCATCCCCAAGGATGGTCAGGATCCTTGGGAAGCCATTCTCTGTGTCTACAGGCACTTTTTTCCCCCTCCTGAGCCTGTCATTTATAAACTAATTGAATTGTTAATGAAACCTCCTGAAATCAGAGCGAGCGTGGGGCACTCGTGGCTCTGCCGCCCACATTTCTCACCCTTTGTGACCTCAATTCTGGAAACCTGGAATTGGAGGGTGAAGGAGCCTCAGCAGAACTGACCTATTTTCCTGGGCTGGCACTCAGCAGTTTTCCCTCCCTGCAGCAGATGGTTTATTGGTGCCAGCAGTGCCAAATCTGCACAGCCAGGGACCCCGAGCCCTGGGCACAGCTTTGGGGTCACACAGAAATGGCTTCTGGAGTGTCAGGGGTTGGATTTGGGGTTGCTTTAGCTCTGGGTTATAATGGAGTGGGGCGGCAGTGGCCCAGCATGCTGCACTGTGCTCAGTGCTGGGAGTGTGGGATCCTGAGGGGATGCAGGACCCTGGAGGGACATGGAATCCTGGAGGAATGTGAGATCCTGAGGGGGTTGTGGGATCCTGGGGGTAAGTGGGGTCCTGGGGAAATGCAAGGTCCTGGGAACACATGAGGTCCTGGGGGGATGTGGGGTCTGGGGGGGACTGTGGGATCCTGGACATGTGGAATCCTGTGGGGATTGTAGGCTGCTGGGGGGAGACAGGATCCTGGGGAGGTTGTGAGATCCTCTGGGGGGATTGTAGGATCCTGGG
>WEIV01006920.1:176581-195385 GCA_013390005.1 Calyptomena viridis
GTGGGGTCCTGGGGGCGATTGTGGTATGCTGGGAGTATGGTGGGGTCCTGGGACAGATGGAGTCCTGGGGAGATTGTGGGGTCCTGGGGGAAAGCAGGGTCCGGGGGAGGTTGTGAGATCCTGAGGGGACACAGGGTCCAGGGAGGGGTTGTGGGATCCTGTGGGGGTATTGTGGGATCCTGGGGACATGTGGAGTTCTGGGGGGGGTTGTGAGATCCTGAGGGGACACAGGGTCTGGGGGGTGTTGTGAGATCCTGAGGGGACACAGGGTCTGGGGGGTGTTTTGAGATCCTGAGGGGGATCCTGTGGGGGGAACGTGGGATCCCAGGGACACACAGTGCTGCCCACAGCGCTGCCCCCTGACCTGTGCCCTCCCCGCAGGTGGTGCTGGCAGTGAGGGCCCTGCAGAGGTACCGCCTGGGCACGGACATGTCACTCTTTGCCACTGACCAGTTCTCTGCCGACCCGAACGCGCCGTACCCCGGGTACCCCGTGGGCACCGAGGGCACTGAGACCTACCAGAGCCCCCCCTTCACCGAGACCTTAGAGGCCAACCCCAAAGGTTACCAAGTGCCAGCGTACTGAGGGTGCAGCACCGGATCCGGCCCATCCCAAATGTATCCAGTCCCATTCCCTTGCCGTGGCCGCTCAGTGCTGCGTCCCTTTATTAGCTCGTTGTGCAGTGAATTCTGTACAGTGGTATTGGTTCTTGTCTTACCTGTCCCAGGGTTTCTAAAAGCAGTGTTCCCTCTAAGCCAGAAGGAAGGAAGGTTGGTACCACGTCACTGACGTGGGGGGAAGATGAATAAATGCCCTCTCTGAGCCTTGGTGCGGGTGCTGGCTCTGCTGGGAAAGCCCAGGACACCTTTTCTCTTAGAAAACAGGAGCTGAGGAGTTATTTATCTCGTTCTTCCAGAGCTAACACAGAATCTCTTGGGGGTGGGTGGGCAGAGGGGAGGGTTGGGCTCCTGCTGCGGAGCTTTCCAGTCCATATTCCGTGGAAAGTGCCAAATTCACAAGGAAATAAGTGGTGTCTGTGTTACTTTTCTTTGTATATATTTACTGTAGAGAACAAATATCCAACCAGGTGTTTCAGACTTGGCTTAGGGGCACAGGGGGAACACAGCAGGTCAGGCTCAGGGTCAATATCCAGATTAATTCTATGCTTTGATGGGTGTAAAAAGTTACTGTTTGAAACTGGAAAGCAGTTCAGCAGTAGCTGCTAATTGGGAATAGCCTGTGATCAGTGAGAATATGGCATGTTGTGGTTCCATTTCTTCCCCAGGGGTTGGGAAGTTTGCAGGTTCACAAGGATTTCTGGTTGGCAGCACGGCCACGTCCTCATGCTCAGCCCCAGCACCAAGGGTGGAGGTTCAGACTTGAAGTCCAAGGCCATGAAGAGCAATATTGGACTTGTCTCTTTATTCGGGAGCAGCCACCATCTGTCAGCTGCAGCAGAACCCCAGGAGGAGACACGTGTGTCACCCTGCAGTCTCCAGAAATGAGGAATTCAGACAGGGAACTGGAAAAGCTTCAGAGGCCATTAAAGTCCATCCCATGTGGGCTCACAGCCCTGTGTTTGGAGATGGGGGTGAGTAGAGGCAATGGAAAGCTCCCAGGAAAGAGGCTCAGTTTGAGACTTCAGCTGCAGAATTCCTGCCTTGTAAAAACAACAAAATGTGCAAAATCAGTTTTCCTTGCCAGCTTTTCCTGCTGGCTTTCCCTGCTGGCTTTTCCTGATGGCTTTCCCTGCCTGTGTGGCAGCTAATCCAGGCCATGTGTCACTGAGGACTGAGCAGAGGAGTCGAAACTTGAATTCCCAACCCCCTTGGTGGCCGCTCCATCCTTGGAGACCCCCGGCTCTCCCGGCTTTCCCAGCTCTCCGGGGTCTTGCCTTGCCAGTTCACTCCGGCAAAGCCGCTGCTGCCTTGGACCTCATGAGGAGCAATAGTCCCTGGCTGCCCCTCCCCGTGTAGCAGGTCCTGTCATCGTCACCACAGCTCATTTCTGCTGCTGAGTTGCATTTAAATGCACTAATTAATAAGCAGCAAATCCTCCCGAGAGGTCACTGCCGCTGACAAAGCACATTCCCTGCCTCCCTCCATCCAGGGATGTGCATTTCCAGTGAGGGCTGGCTGTGCCAACACTGAGCTCCTCACAGGTGCCTCACAAGGGGCACCCAAACTCCAGTGTAGCCTCAGCGAATTCCAGGATCTTTGTGATTTTGCTGGGAAAGGAAAAACCCCAAGGATTTCAATACAGGGTCTGGTAGAACTGTAGCAATATTTTTCTTAGAGGGAACACTGAAACTTTAGCAGCACAACCAGTACTTGTGTTAATATTTTAGCGAAATTATAATCAATTTAAATGTTTAAATTGATTGTACGTGAGATAATGTTCGTTGGGTACAGTGTATTTTTTCTAACTATAATATAACCGTTCCAGAGTTTCCTTGTATCCGTAAAGAGCTAAAGCTGTGTCTGCCTTTGGGATGTGTCCTGCCCCGTGTACCCCCCCCCCGTGCTCAATATTACAGCTCTGAATGTCCTCCCCAAGGCCTGCATTGCCTTTCTTTGCCCCACACGCACATCCCACCACGCTCCTGCCAGGACACACCTTTGGAGCAGCAGTGGTGACACGGGAATGCCGGCACAGCCCCAGCCCTGAGGCTTCTGGTTCTTCCCAAGGTCGGGGGCTTGTTCCAGCTCCCAAAAATCAGTGTTGCCTTTACCTTGGAGGTGGCACTTGGCTGCTGTGCTGGGCAGGAGAGGAGGAGGAGGAAGGGCATGGGAGCCCAAGAGGGTTCCTGGCAGCAGGAAGGCAGGACAGATTGTTCCTTGATTAAACCAGAGCTGGGAATAATGTGTGCGGCCACATCAACAGGCAGCTTGAGGAGGGTTAACCCTGATCTCTCTGCACCAAAAATGCCAGTCCCTCTCAGAGGAGGGGAGCACGTCCCTGCTGGGGTGGCACTGGGAAAGGCAGCTCGGACAGGAAGGGCACCCACAGCTGGGGTGTTTTTCCAGGGAATAGCGAGGGGTTTATGTAGGATGTGGCCATGCTGGGGCAGGACGGGACAACCCCAAACATGTGGCCACCTCAGCCTGGCTCAGCCAGAGTTATTGGTGGGGCTGTTGCCAAAGGCAACACCTGCAGCTCCCCAGCCCCGTGGGTCTCTCACCCTGCTGGAATTAAACATGCTCAGGGTGAGCTGACAGCCCCCAGCCTGGCCAGGGACACCCCATGCCTGGAATCCTGCCTGGAATCCTCTCTGTGTCCCCACGAGCTGTTTGGTGTCACCAGTGCCCTGCAGTGCCCATGGCAGCACTTTGGTGTGTCCGTGACACCTCGGGCAGAGCAGAGTGTCCAGGTGGGGCTGTAACTAAATACACCCCAAGGGGCCCATGGGCAGAGAACTGGAGCCATCAGTGCAGGAGCTGGTGATTGGGGGTTCAGGTATTTGTAACACCCATTTCCAGGTTCTTTCTCCCCGTTTTTTTCTCCCAGCCCATTTGCCTTGGTACAGTAGCAATTGCTCCTTCATAACCACTCAGAACACCGGGACTGTTCCAAGAATGTGCCAGGACTATCCCAAAACCACGCCAGGTCTGTGCCATCCTCACAAGTTGTTTATAACCCTCTGTTCTCCCCAGGGCTCAGGACCCCCCAGCACCTCAAGCTTGCAGAGGGCAGGACCATGCTGTGCTCAGACCAACCCAAAAGCTTCTGTTAGCACTGAATTTGGGTGTAAAGAGCAGAATTCCATCAATCCCATGCCTTTCCTGGAGCTGCATCTTGCCCAGTCCCCTTCTCCAGGAGGCTCTGTCACAACACAGGTGTTCCTCAGTGCTGAGGTTGTGCACATTTATTTAATGCATATTAAAAAATTCGAAAGAATTGGAATTTTTGCCAACATTTTAAGCTGCTCCTGGCAAGGTGGAAGCTTTGCTTGAGTAATATTTAGTACATCTATCCCCCCCTTACCTGCTTCTCTGTCTCAAGGGCTGGAGCAGACCCTCAAGAGCAGATCTCTCCCCTTTATCCCACATCAAGCAGCTGTACCTGGACACAGGGATGAGTTTCCCACCACTTCATGTCACAACAGCGAGCTACACCCACATCATTTTTTTTCTACTGTCCATCAATTCCTTACAGGGTACTTAGTACCCTCCCCACCTCCAGACCCCCAAAATGGCACAGTGCCCACTGCTCTGAGCTCCCACTAACCGTTGTCTATTCCCTAGTAAATCCCATCACTATTTTGTGGAATGGGCGCCTCTCTCAGTGAAAGCTGCTGTACGTATTTGTAGACTCCTCTCAGCCCGTGCTGTCCCCAAGCAGGTGGCTTTGGTTCCACTCTGGTCCCCCCTCATCCTGTTCTCAGTTGCATTTTGACCCTCTGTGTGTCACAAGAGCCTCTCCCACCCCTGTGAGGCTCAGAAACAGCTCTGTCTCCATTTGAAACCCAAGTTCAGCTGCCTAGATTTTGTTGCAATACACATTTAAACCTCAGCTCCTTTAAGAGTTTTAATCTCCAACAGATCCCAACTGTGGTTTGGGAAGTTCAGTTTATTTGCAGACGCTTCCAGGAGTTGCAGTTGTCACTTAACCTCTGTGCAGTGTAGTATAAAGTGGACTGTGTATGGAAATAAGTTTAAAATGTTTACACTTTTGTATATATTATATATATAAAAAAAATATCTTTTGAGAGAACAATCTGTGATTCTGTATTTTCAGTGTCTGTGTAACCAACTGCAACATATTTTCAATAAAGAGTTAAAAATGAAGAGGGAAAAAAAAAAACATTTGGTAGTAACTTTATTTAACCAGGTGAGCACAAGGAACAAGGAAACTGCAACATGAGGCCCCAGAGATCCAGAGCCTCAAGGGAACTCCTGGCAGCACCAGCCCAGGAAACCGTGGAGCTGCTGACAGAGAAAGAGCTGAAAACCAAGGGAAAAGGGAAGATCCTCCTGCAGGGAAGATGCATCTCAGCCCCCTGAGCTTTACAAACCAAAGAGATGGGGAGAGAAACTGGCACCACCCAAACCCTGCCTTGGGCATCGTGTCCATGATCCCAACAGAGGCAGAAACAGGGAAATGTCACAACTCCTCATGGACTCATGCAGTGCAGGAACAGCCATGCAGCCAAACCATCCTCCCCAGCCCCATTCTGGGCAAATACAACACATTCAAGTGTTCAAAACAGTCTTAAATATTCAGAAAATAACCCAAAGCACTTTGCAGCCTGAGCAAGCAAAAATAACATGTAAGGCAAGGAAAAGTGGCTGTAGCAGGACTAACTCTGAGCTCAGTTTCACAGAAATGATGCTTCTAGAAAAGCTGTGTTCTGTCACTAAAAATTACATAAATTAATTTTAGCTTTATTCCTACATGTTGGAAGTAACTAAACCTGGAGATGGGATGAGACACTGGGATTCCATCACCTCAGAGCTGCTGCTGGAGGAGTCACTCCAAAGGATGAAGAAATGCCCCTCTGGGAGGTGGAATTTGGGATACCAAAAAAACATGAGCAAAGCTATGTCAGCCTGGTGTCACCAAGGGAGGTGCAGGTGTCAGACCACTGTAAACAGAGAAATGCACTTAAAAGGCACTGCAGAAAACATGGTCAGTGATCAGCAGCATTTAATGTCCCAGGATGCTGTTGGGAGCTCCCACCAGTAATACATCCAAGAAATTAGAAACATGGCAGTCATTAAATAAAATTCCCGTGTGCTTTACAGAGAGTAAAGCCTTAATGCTGTTATTGTACATGCAGGGCTACAAAATCAGTTTCTGGAAAGAACATGTTACAGAAAAAGGTCAGAGGCAACTTCAAATCTTGCACAGATCAGCCCACTTCTTCAAGCAGCAGAATTGATTCTGTTTGCAGATAGGAAACTCTGCAGCCCAGTGTTTGAGTGCTCCTGGTCACACCAATGAGCAGCATCTCTCCTGCACCTTTGAGCCCCTGACTAGTGTGATCTTCACTGAAATAGCACAAAAGAAATCAGAATGTTCTAAGGGAAGCTGCTTCCATTCGTTTCAGTGATCCATAATCTTCCCCCACCCCAAAACCAGAAAGAAATCCCCAAACCAGATGCTTATTCCCCTACTGTGTCCCCCCTGTCAGTCTGCAGATCAGAAAGGATTCCCAGCTATTGCATGTTCCAGGAGGAAGGAGCTCCTGCCTGCCCACTCTGCGGCTCAGCCTAACCCTATCCCAGATTTTGGGAGCTCAGCCTGTGAGAGGGGATGAGCTCCAGCACATTCCCATGATCCCTTTGCCCCCAGAGGGCTCCCCCCAAGTTACCTGCTCCTCAATGACTCAACCAGCACCAGCCCTCAGCCCCCCTACGCTGCCAAACCTCATTCCAAAAGTGCATCTCCAGAGCCAGAGCCTGGTGTGTGGGCCCTTGGCAAAGCTAACTGATGATCCTGCTGATTGCCTGTAAGGAAGGGAACTCCTCATCCTCAATGTGCAGAGCTTTGTGGGTGAGCACATCCTGCTGGGTGAGCACCTGCTTACACGTGGGGCAGATGGAGCAGTCGAGGTCCAGGTGGGAGTCCGTCTGCCAAACGTTCTTTTTGTTCTTTTTGGGTTTGTTGGAGCTTTGTTTCTCCTTGACTCGGAAGTCGTTGTGAGCAGAGAGCAGTTCCTGCTGCTTCTCCGTGTCCGGCAGCAGCACCAACAACTCCTTAAAAATCTTCCTGAAGTTTTCCCCCAGCAGCTCCCGGCAGCTCTTGTAATACTGTGCTGCAGAGATCAGACCCTGCAGGGAAGGGGAATAATTAGAAATACATATATCTTATCTATTAAAAACCCCATTGGGACTCGGGTCTCCTTGAGAGGGAGGTTTTGGGAAGCCACTCACCTGCCTGAACTGCCCAGAATGAGTTTTAAATTTATTGAACTTGGACTCGTCACTTTGAAGAAATTCCTTAATGGATTGGATGAGCTGGATGTTCCTCTGCTGGAAGTTCTCAGGTATCAAGTATGATCCGTGACAGGATTTTGGCCTGCATTGGGAACACCAAAAGGGACTCTGACAGTGGTTTGTGTCCTGGGACATAAATCACATGGCTGTTGTGGTTTATAGGCTGCACATGCATTACTGTGAGCAGCACAGGATGATAACATACAGGATTTCTGGATCAGATTCCAGCTGGACTGAATATTTAAATCCAGGTTTAACATGGTCCTGATGAGTTGCTTTCTAAGGTGGGTTCACTACACACATGTGAGCAAAGACCACACCAGGAAGAAACCAACAGATAATGCAGGTTCTGTATTAAACTGACACAGTTTCCCCTCCTCTTTTCCCACAAACTCCTCTTTCTACCCCAGAAGGGCCAGGGAGCAGCTGCTGGAAAGATCAGAGCAGTGAAGGTCACCAAGGAGAACAGGGCTCAGCACTTTGCTGCTGGGACTCCAACAGAATCCATGGGAAGATGAAGGAATACATTGAAGCTGCAGATTCCCAAATAAATCCAGAAGAGACCAAAGTCTGAGCAGCCAAACTGCACAGGTTTTCATTTCCTCAGACCTGTAGCTACACAAGGCTGTTTTCTTTTACACAAATCTCCTGAATCCAGCCCACAACACCCAGGGACTTCCCAACGGGAATCTTTACCCAGCCAGCCTGGCTGAGAGGAACCCCGAGTATTCCATGTGCTGTTTGAAGCCCATCTGACATAAGTGAGGTGTGGAACAACCAAGTGCAAGGACTTTACTCACTCTTTCAAAGCTGTAGTGACAGGTTCAGAGATGTTGGTGGATGGAATGACAGCGAAGCCCGGGGGGGGTTTGCTGACAGGCACCGACAGGCCCGGAGGCGGAGGAGGGTTCAACAGCACCACGGAGTTAAAGCCTGGGAAAATCAGGGATGGGACAGGAGTTAAGAGCACACACATACACACCCAGCTGCACCCCACACCAGTGTCTCACAGGCACCAAGAAGAGTTTGCAGTGCAGACATCACTGTGTTGGAAAAAACCCTAAAAAGAGATGGAAAACTTCAAGAAGCACTTGAGAGCAGACGATGTTCTGCTACATAGAAAATGCTTTAATTATTCATTTCCTTTTTCAGTGGAAAATAGTTTTTAAAACCCACTTAAAGTCACAATAAAAACCACTTTTGCATTATTAAACTGAGTAGGAATCATTCCAGGAGGCACAGCAGCACCAGGCATGGCCTGGCATGTCCCCCAAGCAGGAGGTGCAGAGCAGCCCAAGCAGCAGTGCCACTTCCATTAGAAACACTCCAAGGCACGTTTGGTGCTGCCCCTCCACTTTTACAAGGTCACGGCTGAAAGCAGGGCAGGGAACCTCTGCAAGCACAGAGGAAGTGGCCAAGGAAGACAAGTGAGGAGTGGCAGCAGGCACAGGACACTGTGAGATTCCCTTTGCCCGCAGCAGCTTCCAAAGCAGATCCTGGAGCAAAACATCCCGGTGTGTCAGCCCTGGCTCAGCAGAAGAGCAGGGACAGGTCAAAACCAGCAGCTCATCCATGAGCCACCCCCAGTGAGCAAACACCTCCAGCTGTGTGGGGCAGAGGTGTCCCAACACCAACACTGCTTTAGCCAGGACTTCCAGAGGATATTCCTGCTCCTGTGACAACTCCAGAGCCCAACCTGGCACCTGGTGGCAGAACCTCACAGGAGAGACAGAAGAGTTTATACGACACACCCATGTGCCATGTTTCTCTAAGCCATGTTTCTCAAGCAAGTTGGTTGTGCCCATCAGTGCTTCCCCATCCCTGGAAGTGTCCAAGGCAAGGCTGGAGCAACCTGGGATAGTGGAAGGTGTCCCTGCCCACGGCAGGGGGTTGGGACTGGATGGGCTTTAAGATCCCTCCCAACCCATTCCATGACCCTGTGATTCATCCAGTGCTTACCTGGTGGTGGGGGCATCCTGGCTGATCCTGAGCTCCCAAGAGCTGGGAAGTCTTCCTGAGGTAAAGGGCATTTGTTAGTCACTGTGGGCTTTTTAAGGCCGGGGGGCTCTTTGGGTGTCCCACAGACCGCTGAGGGCTTTTCCGAGTGACCATTCATGACAGCTGTGGGTCTGTCCGGGCCCTGAGGAGCAGGGAACACCTTGGAGGGCTGCTCTGCTTCCAGTGGCTTTTCCATGGATGACCTGGGGAACGCCGTCTCCTGGGACGGGCGTGGGGATGACGGTCTCTGCTTCTCCACCTTCTTTTTCTTGCCCACTTTTGTGAAAGTCTGTGAGGTAGAAGCTGCCAGCAAGGATGAGACATCAAACATGGTGGGTGTGCTCCTGATCTCCTGTGTGGTCAGGCCACCACCGTTGTCTTCATCATCCGACTCACAGAGTTTATTGCTCTTCTTACCCCCTTTGGAGGTGTTCAAGGATGGTTTTTTGGCTGGCTGGTTGACACAGGGGTTGGTGATGGCTTTGACCACGTTTTTGCTGGAACCATTGTTCCATGCAGATGTGATGTTAGTCACTGTCTTATTGTTGGGCTTCATTTTGGACACCAGAGCTGGGAAGTCCTCCTCTTGGAAGGCTGTTCTCTTTGCAGTGGCTGTGTATGTCAGAGACATCCCAGATGAGATGGAGGGGGCTGCAGAGGATGACAGGCTTGGGAAATCTTCTTCTTTAAGCTTAACCAGAGCTGGCTGGGCAGAGCTGTGAGGAAGGGAGAGGGTTGGGGTTACTGAGACAGCACGAGCTCACACCTCTCCACACCCTCCCTCAAACTGTCACTTAGGGTGGTGTAAGTGACCCAGCTTTAACGGGACACAAATGCACTCAGGGTTATCAACTGCACCTGCAATGGGTCTCCTCAAGAAGTGCCAGCAGCCCTGCTGTGTTATCAGCACTGTCTCAGCACCCCTCACCTTGACCACAGTTGGTACAGGGGCATTTGAGCTGCCACACCCTGCAAAGACACTGTTCCAATCATCACCAATTCTAGATGATGAAGATAAGAAAGATCTAGAGCTATTTGAGAGCATCCAAAGGAGAGACACAAGGATGGTGAAGGATCTGGAGCAGCTGAGGGCACTTGTCTTGTTCAGCTGGAGGAGACTGAGGTCAGACTTCACCAGGGTCTGCAGCTCCAATCTCTGCTCTGTGTGAGCAGTGTCAGGACCTGAGGGAAAGGCTGGAGCTGTGCCAGGGAGACTCAGGTTGGATATTAGGAAAATAAAAAAACCACCCCAGAGGGTTGCTGGGCACTGAACAGGCTCCCCAGGGTTTGGTGACAGCCCCAAGGCTGCCAGAGCTCCAGGAGTGTTTGGACAACACTCAGGGACAGGGTGGGATTGTTGGGGTGTCTGTGCAGGGCCAGGAGTTGGATTGAATGATCCTGTGGGTCCCTTCCAGCTCAGGATATTCCCTGATTGTACTCCATTGAGTTGAAGTGACACCTGAAGCAACAGGTGAGCGACACAGAAACAGCTCGAGGCAGGAGGGGACAGGGCAGGGAAGGCAAATTATTTTCCACAGAAATGCAAGACACAAAAAAGCTTCTAAATCTGCTTTCTCATTGCTGCAGCCCTGCACAGACTTACCCTTGGAGAGGTCCTGCTGCTGAGCCGATTGCTGGAAAGTCGTCTTGGCTGAGAGCACCATTAGCAGCTGCTTCTTTTGGAACAGTGACAAAAAGAGCAAAGAAATGTTTTCAACTCAGGCCCATTCACTGCAGAGTGGGGGCTGTCAATGAACATGACAGCAGCATTTCCAGGTCCTATTTCCAGCAGCTGATGATGTCATTGACTGACATTCCAGAACAATTTAAATCCATGCATTGCTATTTCCTTCAATTAGCCATGTTCACCATTGTGTCATGACATACAGGAAATTCATGATACTTCAAATGAGTAAAACATGGGTGGGGAAGTACTTGGTGAGGGAATCTTCTAGAAACTTAGATGCCAATGCCCCCAGTGTTCCCCAAAGGTTGGCTCTCAGCTGCCTGCACAGGGTCAGGATGTTCAGAGCCTCTGTGCTCCAAGTGATTTATGCCAAAGCTTCTTCACCTGGAAAGCTGCTCCTCTGAGCAGCCCCTCACACCTCTGCCCAACCTGCTCAGCAGTTCCTGGGCAGTTGTTTTACACTGAAACACAACTCATTCCCCACTTAATTTGCTTTAAAATCCAAATTCAGTGCTGCAGAGTGCAGGGACAGATTGGTAATGGTTTGACACACATGGCAAAAGCTGAGAGGATAACCCTGCCTGGCCCCCCTAAATGTGCTGTACCCATTAACCACACAGAGCTCCCACTTCCTAATGAAGTTCCATAAAAACTTTAAGTGAAAATCTTGTTGCAGGAGCAATAAAACAGTGGAAAATTGATTTGGAGTGACAGTAATATCAAAACAGCACACTGTATTTATTTGTCCCAAATTGGACCTGAGTGAGAACACTTAAAGGTTTACTTTCACCAGTTAAAAACTTTTACTGGGAATAACTTGCTCTCAAAAAAAGGGGAAAATCAGCTGAAGCATTCCAATAAATCAGGAATTCCTGCTAGAGTGGAAATGGGACATTTTTGTGTTCTACTGATTTGGATGGACCATCATCCAATCTTGTGTGTACCTGCATTTGATATTTCCACCCAGTTTCACTCAGGTCTAACCCACTGGGACCCATCCCATTGCAAATCCCTGAAGGTTCTGCAGAGCTCCAGCAGCTCCTGGGAGCAGGACACAGCATTCCCCCTCTGGCAGGCTGATCCCACCACTGCTCCCTGCAGCTGCACAGCCTGTGCCACACTCACCTGTCCCATCGTTTGAACACTTTGGCACACGTTTGGAGCCGTCGGGATCCCTCAAATCCTCCTTTTTCCCTCTGTTGCCACCACCATCCTCTTTGTCCTCCACCCTTTTCTTCTCTTCCTGCCGCTTGGCTGCCACAGATGCCCTGACTGCTGCTGCAACATCCCTGTCTTCTTCTTCCCTGCAGGACAGGGCAGATTTCCTTGGTCAAACAGCAAGGGAAATGCAGCTGTCGCTCCAGCTGTGCCAGCTCTGAGGACATCCCTGCTGAGGACATCCCTGACCTCGTGCTGCCACCTGCTGAGAAGCCTAAACCATTCCCACCACTCCAATCCACCCCAGCCAGGGAACATTCCCTCCTGGATGTGCAAGTTCTACGTGTGGGAATAACAATCCAGGCCAGAAGAACTGGGAGAGACAGTACCAAGGACAAAGGTGGCACCTGTCTCTCCTGTGCATTTTCAAACACATGGAATCATTCCTGGAGGCGACAGGAACTCTTGGGGACGTGGTTGGTCACGAACTCTCAACACGTGCATGATCCACATGTGACACCAACAACAGGAGTGTTTTGGGATGGACTTTTCCCCCAGTGGAATCACCAGTAATGAACAAGTTGCCCATCCAGCAAGAAAAAGAAGAAAATAAATGTGCAGGATGTATAAAGCACTTGGGTCTGGTGTGGATGAAGAGACAAAGAAATGCAAAATTTCATTTCAATACTTCACCCTCTTCCTGCTCCAGAGCACTCAGTCTGGTCACACAGAGATCTGTTAGTTAATGAAAAGCATGGTCCTCAGAACAGGAATTTCATGATTATCCAGACCAAAAGCTCCATTAAACCTGCACAGACTTGTCACCGACTTCAGAAAATCCTGTTTAGAGAAGTTTGCATAGAAACAGCTGCTGAAATTAATTTCAGGTTCTGAATTTATTTAACCCCCAAGCTGAGGGTTTGTTTGCTTCCTGAGCTGAAACCTCACACAAAGTAATTCCACGCTGACCGAGCTTGGAGCCAGCACAGGCTTGGACTGGAAACTCATTCTTCTCTCAGCTAAGACTCTCCATGGAGGCCTCCAAATTTCCTACCCACTTCCCTCCTAATGATCCACCAAAATATTGGGAATTGGCAAGTAAAACCAATACTGAGCAGGGATACAACTCCCCCCAACACTGTGCTACTCACCTCTTGTACCTCCAGCTGCCTCTCCTGTTCTGTTGGCTCCCTCGGCTGCTCAACCTGCTCGTCCTCCCCTGCCTGTTGTATCTGTCAACTTCTTCATAGTCCTCTGCACCTACAACACCTGAACAGGAGGGAGGGCTCATCACTCTCAGTTATTTCTCTAATCTGGGCATCACACTATGCCTGAGAAATGCAAAATTACACTGGTACAGACAAATTACCTTCATTTCTTTTTGATGACTAAGTTTTTTTAAAGGTATGTGTCATCATTAAATCCAGACATGGGAGGAAAAAAAATCCTACAATTCAGGAAGCAAGGGAAGTCTGGATGCAATGTGCTCCAGCCCCTCACTCAAAGCAAGGGCAGGTCAAACTACACTGGGTTGTCCAGTGCCTGGTCTGGTCAAGTTCTGGTTATCTTCAGCCTCTAAAACCTCTCAGGTCCTGCTCCAGGATGAACAAGAAGAATTTCTTCCTGGCTAGGAAATGTTCACAAGATGTTCTTGAGAACCCTCAGAGCAGTAAGAAGCATGGAACGGTTTGGGTTGGAAGGGACTTTAAGAATCATCCAGTTCCACCCCCTGCCATGGGCAGGGACACCTTCTGTCTACAACTTCCTCAGAAGTGGAAGAGGAGGGGCAGGCCCTGAGCTCTGCTCGGTGGGGACGAGGGACAGGAGCCAGGGAATGGCCTGGAGTTGTGTCAGGGCAGGAGGGGGTTGGATCTCAGGAAAAGGTTCTTCTTCCCCCAGAGGGTGGTTGGGCACTGACCAGGCTCCCGAGGGCAGTGGGCACAGCCCAAGGCTGCCAGAGCTCCAGGAGGGTTGGGATGATCCTCTCAGGGACAGGGTGGGATTGTTGGGGATGAGCCTGTGCAGGGCCAGGAGTTGAACTCCACGATCCTCGTAGGTCCCTCCCAGCTCAACACGTTCCAGGATTTCATTATTCCACTATCCCAGGTTGCTCCAACCTGACCACGGCCACTTCCAGGAACGGAACAGCCACACCTTCCCTGGGCACCCTGTGCCACACTCCCCCAGGGACGGATTTGTTCCTCAGCTGCAGAACGTGCCCCGTGGCCGCCCCGGCCCCGCTCACCATCATTCCTGCGCTGGTGCCGGGGGGTGTAGGAGAACTGGAGGTCGATGTGCCGGTTCTGCCGCGCCTCGGCCCTGCTCTTGCTGTGACAGGCTGTCTTGTGGGCCTTGTAGTCGATCTCGGTGCGGAAGGCGTGGGTGAACTGCTCCGAGCTGCACCGGCCCTCCTCGCACAGGAAGTGCTTCTCCCGAAAGTGCTCCCGCAGGTACTCGTAGTCACTGCGGGGAAAAGCACAGCTCGCTCTTCCCAACACGTCCCTCTGGTTTTTGTTATCCCCAGGGATATTGTTATCTGGGTTTTGTTATCCCCAGGGAAAGCACTCGTGTGCAGCCCACACAGCGATGCGCCAGATGTTGAGCCAAAGCCATTGGGCGATGCTTGTCACATCCAGCTGTGCTTACGGCACCCGCTCACACAAAAAGTAAGTTCTATCCCCTCTGCACATGAAGTTTGGAGCATTAGGATCGTGGAGTCAGAATTGTTAAGGTTGGGAAAGGCCTTTAAGGTCATCAAGTCCAACCACCGACTAGACCACTACCAGGTTCACCACTAAACCACGTGCCAAAGTGCCACATCCACGTGGGTTTTGAACACTTCCAGGGATGGTGACTCCACCCCTGCCCTGGGCAGCCCATTCCAATGCCTGACAACCCTTTCAGTGAAAAATATCCCAATATCCAATCTGGTGCAACACTCATCCTATCCAGTCACCTCCTGTCAGGCTGAAAATCATAACTTTTAGTGTTTTACACTAATGAAGAAAATTTTAAAGCACGAACTGGACACCAAGTGAGTATTTTGAGGAACAAGACAATGCAGCCAACCCGCTCCCATTCCCTCACTGTGTCTTCCAACACTACTTTCCCTAAAATTCAAAGCAGACCCAAGTAACTTTTCCTGAAGTTTTGAGCTACAGAAAGAGGAATAATCCTTGCAGCCACCTGTAGTATTCCTGAGCCCCCTCGGAGTCACAGAAGTGGCAGAAATAGTGGTCCCTGCGCAGGTGTTTGAGCAGCTCATCGTTGTCCAGGTACCGCTCGTCACAGAACTTGCACAGGGGGTGTCCCCGGTGGGAAGTGTCATCAGGATCCCCATGGATGCGGTGCCGGGCCAGATCCTTCCGGGAATACCACTTCCTTTCATAGGTGAAAATCTGAGGGAGCAGATACAGACAATGTGTTCCTTCTTTCTGTCAAAGGTTTCCTTCAGAAAGGTGTAATTTGTCACCGACACCTCGAATTTTTGCTTTTTATCCACCAAAAACTTAAGTGATGGCTCCGAATTAAATCCAATTTGAATTTCTCTCCCTTGGAACACTGAAAGCAGATGCAATTCTTTTTTTTTTTTTTTCCTTTCACATTTCTTTTATACTGAAACAAACTAAATTATAAACTCTGGGAGGGAAAAAAATCCTAACTATGTATTTATGAACACAGTATTTTCCATATTTGAATTAAAAAAACCCCAAGTGAGCTGTTTTACTTCCCTCAGACAGCAACCACCCAAAATAGCTACAGAGGACACACTTCAGTGAACAAATTCTGCATCACAAGCCAATCCTCTGTCCCCACTAACACGTGAGCTATTTTGGTAGGAAGGTTCTGGAGATGCCAAAAAGATCAACCCAGCATTGAGAACAGAATATCCTTTATTTCTGGCCTAGACAAGGACTGTGAGCTTTGGGAAAAGGTTTGGCTTTGCTGATGGACTGAGGCTTCTGCAAGTTTAAAAGCTTCTTTTTAGTGGGTACAAGTAACTTTTTGGAACAATGGAATTTTTTTCCTGTGAAATAGAAATCCCTACAATATTCTGTAATTAAAAAACAACAGTTTTAATACTGTTTGTGAATTCTCTGGGAGAGAAAATGACAAACAAGTTCTCAGTGCTGGCATGAAGCACCTCACTGAGGTCCTGCCCTCCCTCCCCACTTTCCTTCCATCAGCCCCAGGGATGGAACAACCACAGGAAAGACTCAGTTCAGCTCCCAGACTTACTAGGGATCATTCAGGTCAACCTGCTTCCTCCTGGATCCTGCCCCTTTTGGCAGCAAACTCCAGCTCACCTGGCACAAACCAACTGTGGCACCACCGTGAGGTTTAATTTAAAACCTGGAGAACCTCCAGCCCTCCTTCATTAGGCAGTTTGTGAAGGACAAAGACTTAAAATAAAGCAGTTGGGCAGGCAGGCACAGAAAACTGAAATAACTCTGTGTTGTTCAGCCATCTCCCTTTTCCCAGTTACTCCTGAATTCCTGAGGGAAATGCTGCTCCTCCCCACACATCAGGCAGACCCACCTTTAGGTGTTTAACACAGAGTTTGCAGCAGAAGAGCTCATGCTGCTTCCTCATGTGCTGCTCCAGATCTGCAAAGGTGTTGAAGGGCTTTGCATCAGGGCACAGGGAGCATTCATGCTGCAGCAGCTTCCTGAGGGAGGGAAAGAATTCCCCAAAATCAGCCAGTTCCCCCTCAGCAACCCCAGAACCTTTATCAAAATACAGCTGGTTCCTGCAACACTCACACCCGGGTTTGTTACTCTTTCTGCTGTCAGAAACCAAGGGATACAGCAGGGAAAGATAAGGAATTGGATTAGAAAAGGAATGAAACAAAACCACCCCACACTGGTTCCCAACTCTGCCACAGCACTGGGCTCAGTGGGAGACTCCCACTCCCTCATTTCCAGAAATATCAAGTCCTGCAGAACTGTAAATGTACCAAAGTTACATTTTTAGCCCAAATCAGGGTGGATACAATGCCCAATTCTCCAAGAAAAAGGTTCCACTGCCTGCATGGCTTAATCTTTTCCACTCTTCTCTCCTTCTAACTGCTTTAAATTCTCTTAAACCATCCCAGTTAAGCTTATTATTCAAAATATTTGTAGAACAAGATGCTGATGCCACATTTTAACTCCACAGTGGTTTTTCACTTCAACCTTTTTCAGAACTAAGACTTTTGTAGGCACACAGGGTTGCTCTTCACACAACATTTGGCACCACAGGGTTGGGTTGGTCCCTAATCAGCTCAGCAACAAATACAACAGGAATTTTAATGACATCTGTTTATGTTAATATACAATTAATAGTAATTATGTCATCAATTTCCACAGCAGCCATGCAAGCAATGGGAAGTTTTCCAGCAAATTTGCTGCTGCTGAAGATGCAGAAAATTAACTTTTATTGACACAGCAAAGCTTCTGTGTTGTGTGTTTGTGAATCCAACACTCCAGCCTTGAGGAGCTGCTGGGTGTTCACTCCCTGCCCTGCTGCAGCCTCTCACCTTCCCAAAACACTCAGCAGGTGACTCATGTACCCAGCATCCAGCAGCTGTATTCCCAGGAAACCACACCACCCTGCTCTCCCAAACTTCCTGCCACGTCCCAGGGAGCAGAACGTGCTGCTGCAGGGAAAGGAGCCAGAGCTCACCTGTACAGAGCATAAACCTCCCCATCCATGAAATAAATGTCGTATTTCTTCTCATGCTGCAGCTGCTGAAGGGCTATGGAGGAGAAGGATGGGAGCTTCCTCCCAAAAACCACCTGTGGGACACAACACCGGGATCAGCTCTGGAATCTCTCCACAGCCCGAGGCCGGGACAAAGCCCTGTGCCAGCCCCAGCTGTCCCCACCCCCTGCCACTGTCCCCTCCCCGCTGTCACCAAAGTCACCAGGGAAACGTGGATTGGACCAGCCTGGCCTTTGGATTTTGAACGAGGTCAGGAAATATTTATGGGCTGTTTTGCTCCTACAGCTGTGCTGAGTAAATAAGAGTAAATAACCTCAACCAACTCGACCTTTCCCACAGGGAATGCCTGTCAGGAGCCCTGCACTCGGCTCCTCCCTGCTTCCTGTAGGATCACAGGGAAACCTGGAGTCTCTCAGTGACTCAGTTACTGAGTCCGACTGGGAAACCACTGTTTCTTCTTTACTTAAGTCCCAGGAAAGTGAGGAACAAAACGCCACAACACTTCCCAAGTTATCCCTCTCTAAAGGATCCTTCTTGCTCCCAGCTGCTCCTGCTGGGCTCCAGGCTTTGCAGCTGTTTGAGGTATTAAATTCTTCAGGAGACACCTACCACTGTCTGCTCCAGCACGCATTCCCAGTTTGGGAATAGCAGCAACATCCAGGGAACAGCTGGAGTGACCTGCCCCAGCCCAGAGAGGCTGAGATACAAATACAGTGAAGAATTTCAGTTCTTACAGTAAAAACTACGTCTGTGGCTCTTATTATAAATTCAGAAACAGGCTGCCCGGAGAAGCTGTGGCTGCCCCATCCCTGGGAGTGTCCAAGGCCAGGTTGGAGCAGCCTGGGATAGTGGAAGGTGTCCCTCCCATGGCAGGGGGTGGAACTGGATGATCCTGAAGGTCCCTGCCAACCCAAACCATTCCAGGATTCCGTGATCCCTCCTAAGGGTAGACGCCTCCTGGGGCAGGAGACAAAGGCTCTATCCTGCGCTGCCAGAGCTGACTTAACCCCCTAAAATATTCACTTTGAACTCCTTTTTATTATTATTACTGTTTTCTTTCTCACACGCCCGAGCAGCGCGGGGGACGGATAACGCGGGGGTCCGTCCCCGTGGGTTCCACTCCGCGCATTTCCCGATCTCCCCGTGCCCCGAGCGCTGCCCGGCCCTGCCCGAGGCCCCCCCGTTCCCCGCAGAGCCCAGGCCCGGCCTCACCTGCCGCAGCTCCTCCCGGCACACGGCGCAGTAGCGGACGCCGCAGAGCGCCCGCATCCGCACGGAGCAGCGGTAGCAGATGGGATGCTCGCAGCGGCCCAGCGCCAC
>WEIV01006920.1:197316-218117 GCA_013390005.1 Calyptomena viridis
GGCTAGAGCGCCACCGCACCATAGAGACGCGCCCTCGCGCAGCGCCGCCGGGCCGTGGAGGCTCCGCCCAGAGCGCCGCCGCGCTGCCGGAATCTCGCCTTCAACGGCGGGCGCGCCACCCCGCTGACGTCACCTCGCGGTCCTCCAGCGCCCGGCCATAGAGACGCAGCGCGGTGACCATAGAGACGCGCTGGCCGGAGCGCCCCCGGCAGAGCCGCTCTGGCTTCCTCTCTGTGGTGTCCCCTGAGGCGGAGGAGGACCCGGGGCAATTTGGGGACCTGCCGTAATCCCCCGGCTGTGGCGACAGGGAGGACAAGGGGACCTCAGGTCCTGCCTCAGCTCCCCAATCTGGGGGGGCACGTGAGACCCCAAACCCATTGCTGGCACCCCTGGTTGTGAGGGCATGGGGGACCCCAGCGCTCCCAGCTGAGGGGACATGGGGACCCATCCCTGTCCCTCAGGTGCTGCCCTGCACCGTCACACGTCCCTGTGTCCCCTGGCCCCGCTGTTCTGCCCACCCGGGGTGGTTGGTGGCCCACAGGGGTGGCACCGTGTATATAGATAGCGACTTATGTGGGATTTTTCCAGGGCAAACATCTCCCTCCATGGATTCAATAGACCCGCAGTTCTGCTTCTGGATCTGGTTTTATAAGGCAGGTATTTGTTACCCTGGGCAAACTGGGTGTGAATGGGGAAAAAACAAAAAAAAAAATCCACCAAACAACGTTAAAAAATTTACTTGAAACACTATATAAGATAGGATTTTGTGTCCATTAGACCAGGGCCACACTCTGACAGTGTCTTGGTTTAAAGACAATTATGTGCTTCAAATTTGAAGACGCGAGACTATGAGATATAGAAAAGAGAATAATTGCTCTTTAATTAGATCTGTGTATATATGTATACTGCATATTGAAACAAACACAGAAAAAAGATACTTCTAAAAATATTGAAAACGCATTAGGAGCTCAGTTCAACGTAAATAAATATTTACTTCAGGTTGTGACTCACCCACTCGGTATCCCAGTTCCAGCTGTGGAGCGTGTCCAGGTGAGCTGGAAATTATCCATGGACACACCTGGGGGTTGGCACGGGAATGTGTGTTCCTATTCCTGCCGGGAGAGCTGCTCCCGTGTTTTAAAGGTCTCTGTGTTTCTGGGGCACGGAGATGGGAATTGCGGCTCCTTGGACAGGAGAGGGTGCTCCAGGAGCATGGAAAAACGCATTAAGAGCAACCATGTTCCTCTGGAAGTGGGAAAAAAAAACGGATAAAAGCTTGTTTGGCGACAGCACAGAAGAACAGAGAGAGTTTCTCAAACTTTTTGATTTCCCACCTCTTTTTCTCCCAGATTTCCACTAAGCGACCAACATGAGGCAGAGAATCACAGGATCATGGAATGGTTTGGGTTGGAAGGACCTTAAAGCACATCCAGTGCCACCCCTGCCATGGGCAGGGACACCTTCCACTATCCCAGGCTGCTCCAACGTGGCCTTGGACACTTCCAGGGATGGGGCAGCCACAGCTTCTCTGGGCAACCTGTGCCAGGGCCTCCCCACCCTCACAGGGAACAATTCCTTCCCAATATCCCATCTAACCCTGCCATTTGGTAGTGGGAAGCCATTCCCCATTGTGTTGTCACTCCTCTTCCTCATGAAATTCCTGGTAAATTCCTAGGGTCTTCCTGTAGCTGGCTGGAAGATTGGAGGACCATCTTTATCACTCAGATCTGCTGTTTTTTCCCTGAATTCCTTGTCATTTGAGTTAAAAGTTCCTCCTTGTTTTCTTTGAGGCATAAACAATCATTTTAGGACAAAGCAGCACATCAAATCGACCATTAAAACATGCCAGCGTGTTCTCCCCTCCAGCCTCAGTTAATGACATGAAATAAATTAACAGGTTTGCTAAGTGTTTGGGAGCAGATAATGAAGGATTTCAACGTTTTGGATCGTTGGATACAACAGGTAATATTTACTTTCTCCTAAAGAGCCCCATTTATCCCACTTGAGAGCAGAGTGGGATAACACACGTCTTGCTAATCAACCTGAAGTGTGTTTGGGTGGGGCTGCGTGGAGTAATTAGGAATGACTGAGGATGCTGGCTGTAATTACTCCAGGAAATGTTCCCCGAATTAATGATACTGTTGAAAATGTTTTTGTGTCCAAACTGCATCACCCAATTTTGGAGAGCAATTAGCATGAAATGAGCTGCAGGCTGCTGGCAGTGATGTGCTGCCTTGAGTGTCACTTGGCTGTGAAATGACACCATGGTTGGGCACAGGATCATAAACACACCTGAGGAATTGGGATGGGAAGGGACATTAGTCATGACCAGGACCATTGGGATATGGAGACTCAATTGGGACCTTTCAGATTCCAGCTCTGCTCAGCGATGTTGCTTCCCACCAGTCCAGGAGTCCCAAGAACCTGATCCAAAGGCTTGATCCTGCAAAGTGTGTTCATAGTGGGTTTTTCCCACTGGGAGTTTGGGATGTTCCTGGTAAAGGCAAGCACTGGCTGTTTTCCAGGCACTGGCAGCTCCTCAGCTGGGCACTTTCAGCCCCTCAGATGATATTTGGTGTAATTGGTGTCTGAGGGGGAACTGCTGAAGATTCCATGTCCCTTCCCAGTGCAAGAGAATTTCCCCCAGCACTGAAAGCTTGTGCCAGTCTCATCCTCAATTTTCAGCCAGATCCAGGAAGTTTATTTGCATCAAAACCCACATAAAGATATCATAGAATGGCCTGGGCTGGAAGGGACCTTAAAGATCATTTAATTCCTCCCAGGACAGGCTGGAGACCAAATCCAGCTCTGTCATCTACATCCACCATGGGATGACCCAACCCAGTCCCAGATTCTGGCGTGTTCCTGGCAAAGGTTGGTGTCCTTAGCTCCTGCCTCTTGTCCTTCCCTCACAGCACACCCCAGTGGGTCAGAACAGCCTCAGCTTGTGCCAGGGGGCGTTTAGGTTGGATATTGGGAAAATTTCTTTATGGAAAGAGTTGTCCAGCCCTGGCACAGCTGCTCAGGGCAGGGGTGGAATCACCGTTCCTGGAGGGATTTAACTGACGTGTGGATGTGGCACCTGGGGACATGGGTCAGTGCTGTGGGAAAGCTTGGACTCAATGGTCTTGGAAGTCTGATCCAACCTAAATGATTCTGATCCGACTTTTCCACATCTTATTTTCCACAGCTGTAAAATGCCAAAAACCCTCCTCCATTTCATTTCAACATCATCACACAAGACATTCCCACTCTCCTGGTGACCCCACCTTCAACAAATAGCACAAAAAATTGCTAAAAAGCCAATATTCATATATTCAAACTTCACCTAAGCCTGTCTCCAGCTCCTCATCCCTCTGGAGAACCATCTTGCTGGTGCCTGTGAGTCATGAGATTAATTTATTTTGTGGTGTGGAGAGGTTTTTATAACCCTCTTTCAAGCAATTGAATCATTCTTTTCTGATGACTTAAAGATGCTGGTTTATTTCTCCAGTGATTGCAAATGGAAGCTGGATCTTAGCACAGAGTGTGACCCTCAAACATAAAGAAATCTAATTATATACAATTAATTGGCCTCCAAATACCTTGGTTGGTGCTTAGTTCTATGTGTTGTTAGGCAGGGAATGTTTCCTTCCCAAGGAAAAGGGTTAATATTGACACTGGGATAGTTAATTTCCATGTTTACTCACTAAACATCCCATAAAAACCTGCAGGAAAAGACCTTTTCAAGTCATTTAATCAGCAATAAATACACTTTGGAATAACTGATAACTCTGCAGATGAGCACAACAAGCCCATTGCACTCACAAGAGCAACAGATCAAATATTTATAGTTCTGCACTGAAATATTGTCCCAGTGTAGAACTAAAGGTTAGGCCTTGGATTAATTCCCCATTCCCAGCTTGGTGCCGATGCAGCTCATTTAGAGCCGAGACACTCGCTGTGGAACAGGGGCATTTGTCTTCATTTGATAAAGTTTCTGCTAAAAGTGGTGATTTTCTCAGGGTTTCTTTTTAAGGAAAATAAGTCTCAGACAGTCCCTGAGCAGCGGCTTCCTCAGTGCACAGAATCCTGGAATGGTTGGCAGGGACCTTCAGGATCCCCCAGTGCCACCTCCTGCCATGAGCAGGGACACCTCCCACTAGCCCAGGCTGCTCCAACCTGGCCTTGGACACTTTCAGGGATGGGGCAGCCACAGCTTCTCTGGGCACCCTGTGCCAGGGCCTCTCCACCCTCCCAGGGAAGAATTTCTTCCCCACATCCCGTGTAACCCTGCCCTTTGGTAGTGGGAGCCATTCTTCCTTGTCCTGTTCCTCCATCCCTTGTCCAAAGTCCCTCTCCATCTTTCTTTTAGGCTCCATTTGGATGCTGGAAGGCAGGTTTGAATTTACAGCCCTGACCAGGTTTTATGGTTCAGATTTTAAGGCTCAAAGCAGCATTTTGAGTTGCTATGAGGTCAGTGGGGTTTGTCCCAGACACATGAGATTTTGGATCAAATATTCCCACATATGAGGAATTACCAGCAAGTTGAGCTGTTATTTTCCTGCCTTTCAGAAACATCCCAACCTGCCATTATTAATCACATTATTTGTCCACCTGGGTTTTTTTAACCAAAACCGTGTTTTTCTATTTAAATTTCAGTTGTGGACAGACATACACACCCCCCAGTCCTTTGACTCCTCAACAGGCACAATGCATGGCTTTGGATTTGATGAGGGAATTTTCCTCCAAGAGTTTTATTTGCTAAAAAACAGATTTTGGTGATACAAGCTTCACTGAAAAGCAGCAATTCTTTGAAGAGGAGGAGGATGATCAAGGGGGAGCAGGATCCTTGAAGTCTAGAGAGAGACACATGCTGGGAAGCAGAGTTGTATTTTAAGGCATCCATAAATATTATTCTAGGAATAGAGTTTAGCAGCAGCTTGTTGGGGGATGAGAGTGGGATAATACAGTCAGAAAATACAATCCCTGGTTGGGATTTCAGAGGAAAGGCTTTCAAATTCCCAGACCAGGATGAGGCCCCAGGTACAGCTCCATTTTTTAGATTCCATTCCAGGAGCTCACGTCAATGGGCTGCTCCTGCCCCAGGTTTCCTACAGGGAGCAGAGCTCCTGCTGGACACTTTGGATGCTCCAGGCAGGGTGGGAGCCTTGGGAATGTCTGTGGAGCTGAGTCTGTCTAAACTTTATTCATGTTTAATCCAGCCTGTCCCAGTGTGAGACTCAGCAAACACCTCCTGGTGGTGTGGTTGTGCCATGACACGTTTTCATCCCCATTTCTTGACCTCGTGATGCCAAAACTTGGGAATTTGGAGAGGTCAAAGAGCAAATCCAACTCCCCAGTTGGTGTCCTGCCAGCCCAGCCACTTGGTTCTGAATAATTCCATTTGATTTGTCTGCTGCTAGATTTTAGGGAGGCGTGAATCTCACACCTACAGAGACATCACAGACAGCACCAGGAATTGCCTGTGGAATGTGGGGCATTGGGATTTGTTGTAGTGTTGGGCTTCTCTCTCCCAAGTAACAAGTGACAGGATGAGAAGAAATGGCCTCAAGTTGTGCCAGGGGAGGTTCAGATTGGATATTAGGGGAAATTTCTTATTGGAAAAAGTTGTAAAACATTGGAACAGGCTGCCCAGGACAGGGGTGGAGTCACCATCCCTGGAAGTGTTCAGCAAATACGTGGATGTGGCACTTGAGGACATGGTTTAGTGGTGACAGTGGTGGTGCTGGGTTGACAGTTGGAGCTGGGGATCTCAGAGGGCTTTTCCAACCTTAACCTGTGCGGATTTGCTTGGAGACAGGTTTTGTTCTCATCTACACCCCTTTGAGCCCTCTGCTCATCCCACACATGTATAACTGTGTGTGCTGGAGAGCCTCACCTAATTAAATTTCAGGAAAACAGGAGAGCACTTGGGGGCTGTGTGGGCTTCAGTTAAGAGATCTCAGGGCTGTCAAATGAAAGATTCATCTCACAACTCTTTCTCCTCACAGCAAACGCTGCAGAGCAGAGCCAAATTTACTCTGCACTTCACACATCTGGGTATTAACTGCTGCTGTTGGAAATTACTTCCAAGAGAAAGACTGACTCATGGGTTGGAGGGGGCTGAGGGATGTGCTCACATTACCAATGCCAGCCCATGGCATCTTTTTTCCCTTGCTTTTCAGATTTTTGTCTTTGCTGCTTTCCTAAGGCAGGGCTGTCATCTCACATCATCGGGAATTTTTCCTCGTGGTTCCTTGGTGGTTTTGTCACGTCCAAATCACTCTGTGATTCTGTTCTTGCAGCCCTTGAGGTGTTTGGAGGCTCTTTAATATTCTGCCGTCCAGAATAGGCAAAATCCAGGGTGGGGGGAACGAGCGATGCGATGGCATCTCACAGTTCATCCTCACCCAACAGGCCCCACCAGAGGGGCTTCTCCAGCTGGTGAGTCACATCAGAAGTCAAAGGTCATTCCTGCAGCCTGTGGGATGATGGACAACTTCATTAAGCTGGACAGGTGAGCAGCCCTTAGTGGGTTTAGTGGGTCTGAAGCTCGGTTTGGTTTTGGTCTCCCATCAGTGATTCAGCAATTCCCTCTCTGTTCCTTGGTTTGAAGCAGAAGTAATTCCACTGACTCAGATAGGGCTTAACTATTATCTTAATTATTGTCTGTAAACAGCTTTGAAATCCTAAAGGGTCAATGGCTTCAGAGTGTGGGTGATTGTGGTGTGAGGTCAGCACAGAATTCAGGGAGGAAACAAGTTCCCTTGGAGGCAACAAGTTGCTTGGAGCAGCAACTCCATGAAACTCTGCACAAGTATCACGAGTCTGTGGCTTTTTTCCCCTGAACTTAGTGCTAATGGATCCATTGTTTCATGTAAAGGTTTCTCCTGCTCTTGTTCTATCCTGTGTGACATTTACAGTACTCTTTGTTCCATTAGCAAAGTAATTTGAGATAGTTTATTATCCTTTGGAGACTTCACTGCCTGCTGTTTAACTTGCACGTGACTGGACCCTGGAAAAAAAAAATCCCTTAAAATAGTGCAGGAGGCTAAAAACAGTGAGGAATTAGTTGTTTCTTAGGAGTCAAATAATTAATTTAGTGCACTTTAATAAAATCTGCAGCATTAGGAAACACCACTTTGTTTCCTCTTTCTCTTCAGAGACACCAGTATCTGTGGAGTCAAGGTGTTTTCTGCCTCACAGCTTGAAACTGTAATTTGTTTGTATCAGTTACAGCTCCTTTATTTCAAGGGAATGGAAAAATAGCATTTAATCACATTCTGAATCACTGGGGGAAGAAATCACTCCATGATCCGAGTTTATTACACACTCTAGATGCAAGAAAATGGCAAAGGTTGTTATTCCTGGGAGTCTCTGGGGCACTGCAGCACCCAAGGGACTGAGCCTGTTTGGGTCCTGCTCCCCAAATGCCTCATCCCCACTCCACACAAACACTCCTCCTGATTCCCCAGGAGCTCAGCAGTGGGAAAGATGTTGGAAAACATCAGGGTTTGCTGAGCCATAGTGTGGGAATATGTTTTTCTTGCTGTTAAGACTTTGCTTACTCCCAGGTTGAAGCAATGCAGGAGAGAGCAGAGATGTGAATCCAGGGAAGGAGGTGAAGGGGAAGCGCAGGAATTCGGTATGTGGGCAGAGATGGAGCAGTGGGAAACCTGTTCAATGACCTCCCGGGCAGCCAGGCAGGGTTTTCATCACATCCCCTTTTCAGGTGGGGTTCTGCAGTTCCACCTCCCTCAGGTGCTGAGCTTCCAACCTTGTCCCCAGGTGAACTTCCCACAGCAGCACCAGCTTTGCTCTGGCTCGGGATGCACATGGCACTGCCTGGTATGGGATGGGCAGCAAAACTCAGCCCTGTTCCTACCTCCAACTTCAGTGCTGTGCCTCCAGCTGATTCCACAGCAGGGGAGCCTCTTTTGCCAGTTTTGTGCCAGTCTCTTCAAGGCCAACTTGCACGGGAAGGCAAAGCTGGGCAGTGTCCAGGCACAGGAGCTCGGAGCAGAAGCTCCACTACTGGGCCATTCTCTTGTGGGATCTTTGGCAACTCACTCAACACTCTGTGCCTCAGTTTCCCAACCTGAAGAACAGGATGATCCCAATTAGCAAAGCTGGGTTTGCAGTGCTGCACACCAGAGGAGGAGGGCAGGCTCCAGACCTCCTCATCCCAAATGAAGTCACCTCCATCCTCTCATACTCCCACAGGGACGTGCAGTAGAGCCCAAATGACCAGAAAATGTCATGTACAGAACGAGCATTAATGCCCAAGTGTGCTGAGGCCCCATCCCAGCCCTGGCCTCTCCGATTGCTTTGTTTTCCTGCTTGGCTGAGTCCCTAACCTTCCAATAAACACCAGAGTCATTATCATAAAAATGTGAAAAATGCTGTCATTAAACCCCACCGGTTTAGTTTTCAAGTGCCTCTTTCTGGGACATCAAATTCATTTAGATCATTCTCCAAAGCCACAAATCCTGAGTGGCTGCAGTAATGTGTGTGGTGGGAGGTGAGAGCACCACAGAAATTAAATTGGGCTCTTTGGAGAGCTTGGCTGGGTTTATGGCAGGGAGTGAAGCGCCTTGAGCTGCTCATCCCTGTTGTCCCCAGCCCTGGGGTCCCTCAGGGTGTTTTCCAGAAACTCCAGTTCATGCTCTGGCACCTCAGCCTGGAGCTGTGGTGGAAATGGCCGGTCCAGTGGAGAAGGTGAAGGGACCTCCTGGAGAGCTGGAGCATCCAGAGGGATGGGGAGATGCAGCAGAACCTTCCTCTTGCAAAAAGATTAATTTTGTTCCCAAATAAAAGAAGAAAACCACAAATCCTTTCAGCAACAGATCCATATGATCCAATCCTTGTGGTTAGGTTTCCCAGAGGAGCTGTGTCTGCCCATGCCTGGAAGTGTCCAAGGTCAGTTTGGACAGGGCTTGGAGCAACCTGGGATGGTGGAAAGTGTCCCTGTCTGTGGCAGGGGGTTGGATTGAATGGTCTTTAAGGTCCCTTCCAACCCAAACTATTCCAGGATTCTATGATGATCCCATTCCCCTTTACCTCAACAAATGTGGAATGACATCATTAAAGGTTAGTCCAAGCACTGAGATGGCTGAGCAAAGTTTCAGTTCAGTGTCTGTGTGGTTGGTAAATGTGATGCTGGAGCCAAAATGTGTGTTTATTAAGTGAGAACACAAAAACGGGGCTTCCAAAAGGTCTTGGGATCACCTGAAGCCTTCTTAGGATTGATAAGCATCTGCAGCTTATAGAAATGACCTGAAAGGCTGAAATCTCAGTGTCTTAGGAGCCTGTAGAAGATTTCCATAGGAACCAGGATTTGTTCAAAAGTTTTTTATCTCCCCAAAATAGCCAGGATTTTGTTCCTCTGGGGGAGTTCCTGGCACAAGACCACCTGGGAGCAGCACGGTGCCATGTGTCTGCTGACGTGCTGGGAATTTGAGGCAGCACTGGCTCCTGAGAGGGGAATAAGAATCCTAAAATTATCTTTTAGTTACTTAGAATATAAATAGAAGACAAATTGCTTATCAGCTGTTTCATTTGAAAGATATTTAAAAACACTTGGGAGAGGAAACATGCACTCTGTGGAGATCTGGAGCTGTGCTGCATCCGAAGGATCTCAGTGCCTTGAGATCACAGTGGCTGGGTGTCAACAGGGATCAATCCATGCACTGGGAGGAAAGAATTCACTTCATGGAGAGTTTAGCAGCGTGACAAGTTATTTAAGTTATGCCAAAAACACACCTAGAAGACACTTCAGGCAGATCTCTGGGAATGGGAAAATATTCCACTCCTAAGTGGGAAGGTTGAGCTCAGGTTGGAGCATGGCTGCAGTGAAACAAATGCTCTTAAACCTGCCTTTGCTTGGGCACGGGGCAGGGGCGGGATGAGCATCAGGTCCTTCCCAATCGATCCATCTCTCGTGAGGAGAAGGGAGTGTAATGGTTTTTATGGAGTGGACAAAGCTGGCAGCACATGTCCCATTGTTGGGTGACCATCCAGGGAGGATGGGATGGATGGATGGATGGATGGGCCATGTGCTGTACCGCTGCCATTCAGTAATGGCTCTATTAAACATGAAAGTGGTGAGCCCATTCTAATGTCCAAAGCACTCAGAGGGTGACAAAAATAGCCCATCCAGCAAGGATTGGCTCAGAGTGGGATGGGAGCTCGGCCACATCCTTACTGTAAACCTGGGAGCTTCCAAGAACTTGGGCTGTGGATGAGTTGGACTCTCTGGTCGGGTTCATTACGGGAACAAGTCGTGTTCTGCACAGATGTAACTTCCAGCATCCACTCTGGAAAGGCTGGATCCCCATCTTACCAACTGGGAATTGCGCTCACTCCCAGCCTTCCCAGAAGAGAAAAGTCATGAGGGTCCACACTGACCATCTGACACCTCCCCGTGGCTGCTTTGGACTTTTCTTCCCACATGCTCTGTTCCCTGCCTGGCCAAGGGGCTGGTTCCTACAGGAGGAGGATGTTGCTTGGCCAAGATCCCACACTCCGAGGGGTCTCCAGCACGGCTCTGTCCACAGCGTGAGCCTGGAAGCACGTCTCCAGGAGCATGCCTGGAGGCTGGGCTGATGGAGAAAATTCCACTGGGAACTTGTGCTTGTTGGATGTGAGAAGATGGGGCTGGAAGGTAAAGAGCTGTGGAACCTGATGATAAGGAGCCAAGATTCCCTTGGAGCATGTTAAAATAATATCGACAAGGAGAAATATCAACCTTACGCCAGAGAAGCTGCCCCATCCCTGGAAGTGTTCAGGGCTGGGTTGGGCAGGACTTGGAGCAACCTGAAATAGTGGAAGGTGTCCTTGCCTGTGGCAGGGAGTGGAACTGGATGACTCCTTCCAACCCAAAACATTCCATGATTCTAAATGGGCATGGAAGATGCCGAGAATAAAATCAACCACGTTACTACATGGCTTGAAAAAAACCCAAATATTATTTAGTCCTGGTTCAGCGTATAAAGCCAAGAACTCAGCTAATAAAGAGAAGGAACTGGAATTGCTCCTTGATGAACATAAACTTGACCTGCTTGGTTTTAGTAAGGAGTCTGGGGGGAAATGTCACCTGACTGGAACGACAAAATTAATGGTATTTAAGAGCTGATGGGCAGAAGAGGAGGAGAGGCAGCCTGACAGATCCACTGCAAATGGTCTGGAGCGCTTCACCACAGTGAGCAAGAAGGATGCTCGGGATGCCCTGGGCTGCGAGGGGGTGCTCAGGGATGCTCAGAGAATGCTCAAGGCCATGGGGAGGATCCTGAAGGCAACAAGGAGGATGCTCGGGATGCTCCGGGTTGCAGGGACACGCTCAGGGATGCTCAGAGGATGCTGGGGGCCACGGGGAGGATGCCGGCATCCCGGGGGGAGGCTGCCGGGGGAGGGCGGCCGGGGGCTGCCGGGGCGGAGCCGTGGGGGCCCCTCCCGACGGCGCTATAAACCGGCGGGGCGCGNCCCCCGCCAGCCTCAGGTAACGCGGAGACCCGACGGGCGGGCGGAGGGCTGGGGGGGACGGGGGAATCCCGGGCGGGGCACGGTCTGCTCGAGGGGTGTGATCTGTGTAGGGCATGCGAGAGTCCTGGTGCGGCCCCTCTGCGGTACCCGGAGTGCTGGGGGGGTGCATGGAGCCCTTGGGGGGGTTCATCAGGAAATTGAGGTGCACAGAGCATTTGGAGGGGTGTCACCAACAAGGCGTTTGGAGAGGCTGCACTTCGGCTTTAAGGCAGGAAAAGGAGCTGGATGAAGTGTCCAAGGCCAGGTTGGACAGAGCTTGGAGCAACCTGGGATAGTGGAAGGTGTCCCTGTCCGTGACAGGGGGTGGCACTGGAGGATCTTTAAAATCCCTTCCAACCCAAACCATTCCTGGATTCTAGGATTTCTCTGCCTCCCATTTGGTGCATCACAATCCTGTGGGACTGAGCTGCCAGTGCTGGAGGGGTGTCCATGGGGTCAAAGGGGTATACATGGGGTCAAAGGGGTGTCCATGGGCAGCCCAGTAATCCAGGATGGCCCCCCTCAGGACCCCTCTCCTGCCAGGCTATGTGGGACTGGCTCAGGGCTGGCTCCAGGCACTACATTTCTTTCCTCTTAGGTAAAGCTGTAGCCAACATCCAGCTGAAATCCACTGAGGCTTTTAGCTGTTGGATCAGCTGCTGAAAAATGTAGCTGTATTCCTCTCCCATTTCATTTTTTGGAGGAAATCTGGGATTAGAATCATTTTGGGAAAGCCGAGCCGAGTCAGCCCGACGCTATTATGTCTGTGCTGTCCCATTGCCTCCTTCAGCCTGGCAGTGCATGTCTGGGTACCACAGGCTCTGGACATGTGTATACATGTGCATCCCTCAGGTTTCCCAGTCAAATTCCCACTGGGAGCCCCACAGGCAGGTCTGAGCCAGGTATTTGGGTGTCTGAGTGGGGTTTATCTGTGCACGTCATGACAGGAACGGAATCCACAGGTTGGATCTGAGCCCACAGAGGAGAATTAATGAAAATCGTGAATGCAGCCATGGTTTAAACACTGCACTGAGGGGAAATGGTGGAGGTGGATGCTCAGATGATGCTCCAAAGTAATCCAGCCCCTCTTCTCCTTCCAGCTTTTCCCACTTGAAGACCTGGCTCTGACCCAGTGATGGACCTGGTGGAGATGCTTCACGTGCCAGAGGAGCAAGGACTGCCCAGAGTGGGAACTGCTCACCTGGCTGGTGAGGAAGGGTCTCCTCAGCAGGTCTCCGGGTACTCTGACCTCTCTGAAACCACACAGACAATTACATCCCAAAAGTTCCAATTTTTCATGGCCGCTGCCCAGACACAGGGCTAAATTCATCTTGTTTTCAGGTCAGCCTAGTGCTGGAAACTTGGGGAGAAATAAACAGGGGAGATACTTATTTTTGTTTATTTTTTTTACATTTCTGTACTGGCTTGTTTCCAATATGATACAAACATGTACTGTTTGCTTCCTCGGGACCTGCCCTCATTAAAATGAGATGTGATCAAAGGAAACTTTGGCTTCCTGGTGCTGTTGTGGGCTTTTGGTCAGGACTTTTAAAGGGTAAAACCTGCACGTGGCAGACACTTCGGTGTTTGGGTCACTCCCAGATTTTTCTGACATGATTTAATGCCTTGACACAATTTTTTCTGCAGCTTTACAGTAAATCTCTTTTACTGCCTGTCAGGGAGTTACTGCCAGGCCAAGTGTCAATTCAGATGACAAAATTCAGGAATATTTCCTCAACTAGGCTGTACAAAAACTCTCTGAGTCCTCACTGCTCTGGTTGTGTTTTGCCTGCTCAGGGCTTAACTTATATATATCCCCACTGATGAAAATAAATGTTAATCCCCATTAAAATATGGAGAAGCCACAGGGCAAGGCAGGAGCATGGGGAGAAGAGGTGTTGGAGTGGGATCTGGGATCTAGAGAAAACTGAGGTTTGGGGGGCTGAATCTGGCACTGCTGAGCTTTAACCCACTGGCACTGGTGGATTTTGCAGGAAATCTGAAAAAAAAAAGAGACATTTCCACTCTTCTTAGATGGAAGGAAAACTTACTGTGTAGCTTGTTGGGGGAGCCAGGTGTGTGCCAAGCCCTCCTTGCCACAGTCCCCTCACCCTGGGGGTGTCATCACCCCTCACTGTCTCTCAGGAGGCTGTAAAACATGAAGGATCATTCTCTCCCAGCTGTTTTCCCACAGTTTCTCTTCCATGCCCTCTCTCCTTCCCCTCGCCCACAATTTTCCAATTTCTGCCCTTTGTTAGCGCGGCGCTCAGAGGGGCCTGATGAGACGTGATTGCCAACAACCCATTAGGCAGCTGCACTTGAAACCATCCCTGTGAGGAGCCATCAGCCCGTGGAGTGGCCAGGAGACAGATTGTCCTCCAGGGAGGCAAGTGAGGTAGGACATGGCAAGGTCAGCTTTGAAGAGGAGGGAGCACAAGCAGGGATGAAGGACAATGCGATGAGAGACCCTCGTCTGTCAGAAACAAACACTTGAACGTGCCAATTGCTGGGGTAAGACCAGTGAGACACTCAGTTAACCACAAACCCTTCACCTCTCACCTTGGAAAACAATTTCTGCTGTTGAGCATTAGCTGATTCCCCACCAGGGCTGTAAAATAATTTCCTCTGTGCTCCTGGTTCTCCAGAGACATTTGGGCCTTCCCTGGGGGTCAACAAGCCTGATAAAATGGAAGAGAGTTTAAAAAGGTGTTTAGTTACCCTCCTGCCCCAGGGCAGGACCCAGCCAGCCCTGATGGATATTCATCTGATCCCTTCTAAAAGGTTGATCCTGAGGGAGAAGCTGCACTCTCCATGGCCTCTCCCCTCTCCACTCCCTGGAGCTTCATGCCCAGACCATGGGAACCTCCTGACTTGGACCACAGGGATTCTCTGTCCTGGTCCCTGTGGATGCTCCAAGGTGAAATGCAGCCCCAGCATCCTGGGTTTGCAGCTGGGAACAAAACTGGAGATCAAAAGCTTTTTGGGGGGAGGATGGAGAGGCCCAGAGCTTCAGCAGCACGTCAGCTCCTGGCCCTGTTCTGGGTCCTGCTGCCCCCTAGCACCCCTGGAGCAGCTTTACAGGGATAACTGCAGCCAAGGAGGTGAATTCCTGTCACTTCTTTGGCCTTTGGGAGATGTGAGGGGCTCAGAAACGCCTGCATGTTGGTGAGACACATCATCCCTCCCCTCCTACCACATCCCAGAGGCTGTGGGATGGTGGACAAGGAGTGCCAGGGGTGCCGGGAGTGCAGTGGCACTTGGGTGGCTTTCCCATGCCATCTTGTGGTCACACCAGTGCCTGGGGCTGGAAGCTGCCACTGAGGTGGGGATGAGCCCCGCCATCATGTCCCCATCCCTGTGACCTTGCAGAGTATGGAATTGCCCCCATGGGTGCCCCTCTGCCCATGTGGCCCCTGCCAAGGCCACGGCTGCAGGAGGACACAGAAGTTCCAGGTTGACACCTGGCTCCATGTGTGGATTTGGGCAGCCCAGGGATGGGGGTGCTCGGGGTCCACATGCAGCACATGTGGGGGTTGCACCTGCATCTGGCCCAGGTCCATCCCTGAGGTGCCACCTGGGGGTTCTGCAGCTCCAGCAGTGCCAGCCGGGGCCGGGGCTGGCACAGCCAGGCTTTCCCGGCCAGAGCAGCGTCACCCAGCCCGCGGTGCCAGCAGATGCATTTTGTTCCAGTGCAAGAGGCGGGCGAATCCCAGAGACCATGGCAGGCAGGAAGGCGTCCCACCCCAACCCGAGGCAGCTCCCTTTCCTTCCCGGTTCCCTGGTCTGTCCCAGAGGACCAGCAGCATCCACCAGGACCTTTGGGAAGGGCAGTGGCTGGGACAGGAACGGGCCGGCCCGGGGGAGCTGGTGTGAGCTCACACCAGGGCTGGCCTGTCCCCATACACACAATGGCTGCAGGGCCCTGCATGTGCCAGGAGGAAGAAAACTCCCCAAGGAATTTCCTCCGTCATTGCTTTGCTCTGCTGTTCCTCAGGGATGCAGGCGGCTGAGGCAGACCAGGACTCACCCCCTCTCTGGCTCTGGTGGTGACTGGGGATGGAGATCCCTTGGACACAGCTGGGCATTCTGAGTGGTCCCTGAGATGACCCCAGATGTGCCTGTGGGGAACCCTGGGCTGCAGGACATGGTGCTGAGCTGGGCTCCAGCAGGGATCCCATCCCCTCCTGTCACACCCTCACTCTGACACCAGGCAGGGAATTGATGGAGATTGGAGAAAAGCGGGGGGAGCTGCAGAGATCTGGAGGTGATGGTACCTCTGTGCCTGCTGCTTTACCTGTTTCAAAGGTATCTAGGGCACTGATAAGGTGACAATGGCTTAGAGACACTGTCCTAGATGTCCCCAGGTGAGCTGCAGCATCCCAAGGCTATTCCTGGGGAGCCCAATGGAAAACACCAGGCTGGTACCCTCCTGCAGACCCCACACTCTGACTCAGGAGTGTCCCTCAGGTGTCCCCAGGGCTGTGCAAGCCTGAAGGTGCCACCCCCGTGTTGACTGTACACAGGGCTGTATTTGGGGAGCGCCTGCTCTGCTTTGGGGCAGCTCACCTGCCACAGGCATGTGCCACCAGGAGGGCAGGTGACCTGTGCCAGCACTGCCCTGACTGTGCTGCCCAGCTCTTCCTGCTCCCCAGGCACCCTGCTGGACCCCTGCCTCACCCCTGGATGCTGGGGCTGGCACAGGAGCAGCTGGTGGGTGGCACAGCAACACTAAATGTCCCTCAGGGTCCCCTCCAGAGCCCTGTCAAGTGCAAACACCTAATGGGTGTTTTGCAAACACCCCTTCTGCTCACGGCAAGAAGATGCTGCAGGAATGGTCTCAGTCCTTGCAGGGTCCTCTGGGTGCTGGGGTGGCACCCAGGGCTGGACAAGCCAGAAAAGCTGATGCCCCCAAACTCTTTAGCCTCACCCACACCTTTCATGGCACAGTAGGATTAAACCCAGGCATGGCCATGCTAAAACACCAGCACAGACCAGCTACTCCCCCACCTGCCCAGGGCTGCTGTGCTGGACTGGCAGAGGGGGTGTCCCAGGTGGGTGGAACTGTGAGCCCCCCCATCTCTATCCCCCTCCAGCCTTGGCTGGGTGCTCCTGGAGATGGGTGCTGCTGAGGATGAGTACTCCCAGGGACAGAGGACCCCAGAGCCAGCTGGAGGGCTCAGTGCTGTCCTTACATTCCTGTCCTTGCTTGGGTAGGCATGGTGACACTGTCCATGAGCAGGTCCCTCTGGAATCATCCATGGCGTTTTCCTGTAGACATCAGAGCCACCCCAGCTCTTCCAGGGGGAGTGATGGTCTTCCTGGTGGAGGCAGTGAGTGGAGCAGGATGGAAAGGGTGGAGTGGGATATAGGAGCAGCATCCCTGCTGGCACACCTGTCCGTGGGTGTGCTGGCACATGGACTTCTCAGGTGTGCCCATCCTGGCTGGGACCATCCCCACCCTGCACAGCCCCAGCACCACAGGCCTCTCCAGCTCAGCACCCACAGCTTTGCTTTCCCCTGCAGGTGATAAAGGGCCAGGTTGTGTAAGGGGGATCTCCTGGCTCTCAGCAGCATAACTGAACTTTCTGGAGTTTCACAACCCACAAAACATGTAATTAATCGTCCTAATGATCAGTTCTCCTTCTATCTCCATCAATCTAACCTGGGGAATGTTTACGGCTCAATAGTGCCACACACAGAGGCCCAGGGAAAATGAGATGGTGCTTTTTATGAGCTCTCCTCTCATTCCTGGTTTCTCCAGCAGCACAAATAAATCATCCCCTTTGAAATCATTCCCTGGGAGCAGCGAGGACACAGCAGCCCCACATTGAGTGATGGGGAAACAAGGGAGGAATGAACACAGCAGCATCTGTGACAGTTGGAAAGCCCAAGTCTTAATTTATTCATAGTTAGAGCTAATTCCTGCAGTGGCAACGGCTCTGCAGCTCCCAGCAGGGATAATCCAACACAAGGTGTGTCCCTGATCTCAGGCAGAAGGACCTGATCTCCCTCCACACCCAGGCAGAAGGTCTGTGGGTGGCCAAACTCTCCCGGGAAGTGGAACCAGGGAGCTCCAGCTTTGTGGTGGAAATCTGGGTGTGGAGCAGGAGGTGGATAAACACCAGAACTGATGGGGAGGAGGAGGCTGAGTGGGAGGAAGAGCATCTCCCTGCAGCTGCTCCCATGGCTGAGATGGAAGTGGTGTCTCCTTAAAGCTGGAGGGAGAGAGGGGTGTCCAGCAGCACCCAGCCTGTTCCTCACCTTTGGCAAAGCTCCCATCCCTGAGCAGGACAAGCACAAGGGAGTGACACACATCCCAGGAGAGAGTCTGGGAGAAGGGGAATGGAGAAGCCACAAGATCTGCCCAAAGCCATCCAATAGGGACAAGTGAGACACAGGGCTCTTTGAGTCTTGGAAACATGTGTCCTCTCTGTCAGGAAGAGGCCCAAAGGCACGTGCAAAACTTCCCATTCCTTTGGAAGCATCAGCACAGCCCAGCAACCCCATCATCAACCATCCTCCTCCTCAGAGAGACCCTCACTGTGACCCACTGCCTTAGGAACAAGCCGGATCGAGCAGGTTCAGGGGTCAGCAAAGGTTTTCCCAGTTTTGGAATGAAGATGGACTTTGTGGGTTCCCAAAATCCTCCCCTCCAACACACCAGGGAGCTGAAGGGTCACTGATTTCTGTAACTGTGGAACTGCTCACAGCACCTGCATTTTTCTTTAGTGATGCAACAGGATCAGGCCTAAAGCAAACAGGGGCTGGGCCAGGTGTAATCCTCTGTCACTGCTTGGCCAAGTGCAGGGAGGGAACTGGGTACAGATGTCAATTAAAAAGAGCTTCAAACCCTTCCAAGCCAGTGAACTCACAGGTCCCTGAGTTTCCTCCACCTCCAGGCCAGCCCAGTTCAGACTTAAATATGTGCCCAAGTCAAAACACACAGAAATTTAAAAAATGTTTAAAAAGTGTTGCCTGAGCAACTGCTGCATTTAACCAGGGCTCTGTTATTCCAGAGTGCAGGAGCCTTTCTGTGCTCTCTCCTTTTTTTCCTGTGAGACACTAATGTGAAATAGCAGGATGGGAAGAACCAAAGGGATTTTGTCCCATATGGGGATGCACCTTTGCACAATGTTCTTTCCAGCTCCTTCTCCATCAGCTGCAGTGAAAAAATACATTTCCCTGTGAACCATGTCACTGCCAAAGGATGCACCAAGCTGTGTGTCCCAGGACAGCTGGAGTCATGCACTAGAGGAACAACCACAGCCCCCAAAGTAGAGAGATCATGAAATAAATGCTCCATTTTAGGCTCACCATGATCAGTCAGGCAAAAATTTGGTGCTGAGTCAGGGCTCTACTAAATTCTTTACATTCTCTACAATAAATAGATGTTTCTAGGGGGAAAAATGCCTTCTGGGGACACTGAGGTTGAAAAAAATCAATAAATCCACGTCACGCTTGAGAAAATATTTGTGCTCAAATAAAAAGCATTTTTGATCAATTCAAGCATCCCCTTTCTCCCCTTTTGAAACACTTTCACTTTTTTTTTTTTTTTTGCAAGCTTCCAGTGCTTCTAAAAAGACATTCAAAAGGGTTAAAATATTCAGTCTGACCACCCAAAAGATTTTCTCCCACCGTGTTTTTATTGCGCTGAATCAAAAGAAAAACGTTTTGGTTCAAATAAACTTGAAACAATTCCTTCTCCTCCCCCCTCCCTCCAGTTTTTTTGTTTAGCCAGTGAGTGGAAAAATCAATTATTTGCACTCCTCTGGCCCGATAAAAAGCTTCAGGACTCCACAAAGAGGCTCAAGGGAGCACTTGTGTTGTACAGCAAATGAAACAGGCTCTGAGTGTCTCAAATCTCCAGCCACCTCTTGTGTCACCCCAGATTTTGTGCTGCAGGGAGGGAAGGAGCCTCTGTGCAGCCAAAGCATCCTCCCTTGGTGGCACATCACATCCTCCCTGGTGGGACCAAAGCATCCTCTCTGGTGAAACACATCACATCCTCCCTGAGTGGGACTTCCCATCCTCCCTTTTGGGACCAAAGCATCCTCTCTGGTGGGACAGCGTATCCTCCCAGCTGGGAGCAAAGCATCCTCACTGGTGACACATCACAGCCTCCCTTGGTGGGTCCAAGTCATCCTCCCTGGTGGGTCCAAAACATTTTTCTTGATGAGACATCACATCCTCCCTTTGTGGGATCAAAGCATCCTGGTATCTGGTGGGACCTCATGGCCACAAACTGCATCTGGAGCCAGAGTTGAGCTTGGGGCTGAGCCTGCTCTTGGCTGGGGGTGACAGACACCTCAAGGGAGAGCACCCAGTGCCCACAGGGGATCCCCCACCCAGCCACAGCCACACTGGGCTCTCTCCTTGTCTGCAACCCCCAAATGGCCACACTGCCTACAGGGAATGAGGGTGGGAAGAACTGACAGAGATAAATAATGCCATGATTTTCCAGAATAGATTCTCCAAGCATCTTTTTGGTTCAACAGTTTTTCTTTTGAAGAGTGACTTTACGTACAACTGCAGTGGAAGTAGTTCATTTCTGGAGCCTTTTATTTACAGCCTCCTGCTGGCTGCAGTGTTTGCTTCAACCCTGTAAAATCTGGTAGGAAGGCTGTTGAGGAAGGAGAAATACTGCAGAGGAAGGCCAGAAAATCTGTGGCAAAGGAATGCGACACACAGTGCCAACACTGTGACAGCTAATCTGGCTAGTCTGGGTTGTGTCCTTCTTGTAACAGATTTCAAGGAAATTAAGACCAGGAATGCAGAAAGGTGAAGATAGACATCTCCATAGTTCACCAAAACATGCTCATTCCAGGTGAAACCTGGATGGCGTCTCCAAGGGGCACCTAGGATGGAGTGGAAGCCTTTTCCCACCAGGAATCATCAAATCCCAGATTGGGTTGAGTTGGAAAGAACCTTAAAGACCACCCAGTGCCACTCCCTGCCATGGGCAGGGACACCTTCCACTATCCCAGGTCGCTCCAACCTGGCCTTGGACACTTCCAGGGATGGGGCAGCCACAGTTTCTCTGGACAATATCACCACAGGGATCCAAACGTATGGCTCTGCTGCTGGAAGGATTTTGGCTCGGGGGCTCCATCACTTGCCGGCGCCGGCCTGCCGGTGCTGGTGCGGATGCTGGTGCCGATATCAGTCCCGGTGCCGATATCAGTCCCGATCTCGGCCTCGCCCGCCCCGTCCCTCGCTGCGGCTCCGCCCCGTCCCTTCCCGGCCCGTCCCCATCCCCGTCCCCGCCCGCCGCGCTCCCGGTCCCGCGGGGCAGCGCAGCA
>WEIV01006920.1:218233-243009 GCA_013390005.1 Calyptomena viridis
CGCTCCGCCGCCGGCCATGGCCAAGGACCAGCTGAAGCCGCGGCTGTGCCGGATGCTGAAGGGGGAGAGCGGCTACGGCTTCCACCTGCACGGCGAGAAGGGCAAGAGCGGCCAGTTCATCCGCAAAGTGGAGCCCGGCTCGCCCGCCGAGGCCGCGGGGCTGCGCGCCGGGGACCGAGTCGTGGAGGTGAACGGGCACAACGTGGAGCAGGAGACACATCACCAGGTACGGGCACGGCGGGGACAGGCACCGCGGCACCCCGGGCTGAGCGCCCCGGCTCGGTTCTGCCCGGTTCCAGCCTCCCTGGAGCTAAGGGGGTGTTTTCGCCCAAAATACCTCTGCTGGAGCGCCCCTGCCCTGAGCAGTGCGGGTGGGTGCAGGAATGGGGTGGGTGCCCCCCAAATCCTGTGTGGGGTACAGGGGCGCTGTGTGTGCCCCGGGACTCTCGGTTCCCGTGCGCGGGGGGCACGGTGCGGTGTCTCGCTGCTGGGGAGCGGGTGTTGTAGTCGTGTCCAGGTGGGAAAGCCGAAGGTGTTTGGGGCTGGGCCGGGCTCCGCCGCGTTATGCAATCTGTGGTGGAAAGGAATGGGGAGACCCGGGCTTTATTTCCGGCTCTGCTGTGGGTTTTCTTGGCTGCTTTTGGCGAGCTGTTCCTTCTTGTGCAGCTCCGAGCGTACGAGGATGCCTTAAAATCTCCTGATAAAGCTCTGCAGATGTTCAGCAGTTCGGCTGGCTGGAGTGTGATAGTGCTTGGAGGGGAGTCGTGGCTGTTCCTGACTACGGCTGTGACTGAGGGGGTCCAAAAGAGTTGTTTCTCAGCTCTCCAACAGAAGCTCTTTCAGACTGTGTCATTTTCTGCTTATAAAACTGAAACTTGTATTTGTCAAACAACTTACTCTAAATAAACAAGCAATAAGGTTCAAGCTGCTCTAGTCCCACCAGACACTTGCAGCCTGGCAGGGGCATATTTTGCCTCGTGGCTCGTGGGGTTTAGTGCTGTAGTAACTCAAAACACACAGTCAGCCCCGCAGAGCAGGGATGTGCCTTGACCCCACAGAGTTTTGGGGCGCTGTGGCTTCCCAGGCTTCACCCACCAGGTGCAGATGTTGCTGTGCTGAAGGTCAGGCTGAGCCTTCTGGGTGTCTCCAAAAAGGCCTTGTGGACTCCATAAGCTTGGTGGGGTTTTGTGGCTAATTGAGCTTATTTTGATGATCTGCGCCAGCTGTGTGAAAGTTAATGTTTGTCCTGAACGTGATTTCAAACCCCTTGAAGGAGGATCCCCATCTTTGATCTGGCTGGGCAGGAAGGAGGGCTGTGTTCCTGTGGTGCCTTGGAAGTCATCAGAACTCCCTGCTGGAGCTGGGCTGCTGGGGACAGGCGATAGCAGAGCTGAGACAGCCAGCTGTGTCTTTGAAGCATGCTGGGGCTTCCCAGTAGGTTGAGTGAAATGGGAGAAATTTCTTTCTTCCATGTTTTGCTGCTGGAAGCAGGATGGAGCTCACGGAGGCAGGATGGAGCCTTGGTGCTTAATCTCCACTGCAGAGCAGTGATTGGGATGGGGTGTCCCATCCAGGGTGTTGAGATGCTTGGTGCTGTGCCATCTGCCATGGCATTGGGATCTATGGGCATGCAAGTCGTGGGAGCAGGACTGGCCCTGCCTGCTCTGGGGATCACCCTTTCTGCTGCCTCCACACCACAAGAACCTCTTCCTTCCCCCACAAACTACCCAGAGCTGATGGACTGTGGGAAGGGTGATGCTGTCATGGGTCACACTCCAGTTCCTGCCAATGGGGTTCAAGCAGATGGTTCTCCGTGGCCTCTCCTTGTGCTGCTCCTTCCCCAACCTTGAATAAGTAACACTTCTCCGTGTGCATCAGGACAGAGCCCACAGCAAACAAGGCCTTGCTGTTTGGGTGTAACTGTGTTTCCAGCTGAAGCTGGCAGCATTTGTGTCTTTGTTCTCTGTTTTTTCCTGGTCTTACCCAAGGAGCAAAGGCGGAACGTGTTCTCAGGGCGTTTCATGTCTTGGATGCAAAATTGCATCCTGGCTCCTGGGTTCCTTACCCCGGCACAGTGCGGGCATGGGGCAGAGCTGTGGCTCCTTCCCTGCTGCTGTGCCGGGAGCAATGAAAGCCTTCCGGTCCCTGTGGAGCTTGGCAGCGTGGACCAGGGCACAGGCACCTCTTGTGGAGCAGCTCCCAGTGGCACCGTAAGTCCCTTTCCTGGGTTGTTTGCAAGAGTGGAAGGGCCCCGTCCGGCTCTGCTGGGCTGGTGTCACCAGAGTGAAAGTCTGTCTGGGTGGAGCTGCGGAAATCATGGGGCTGGGACCGGCGCTGAGAAGGTCCCAAGGCACCAGATGCGCAGGGGAGGCTGCGGTGTCTCCAGAAGCACCGTGGACTCAGGATTGTGAGCATGGCTCGGAAGCGGGTACGGTGCTGGCCAGGACCTCGCTGGGGCCGGGCTGCTGCTTTGCTTCCCACCTCACCCCTCTGTCACCAGAGAGACTTGCTGCTTGAGGGGCTCATCTCAGAAAGGGCCTTCTGCTCATCTGCTCCTGGGGCTGCTCTGTGCTGCTTTCCATCCCTGCCTGGCTCAGCCCCTGGCTCTCACAGGATTCAGGGAATGCTTCTTCCATCTGCTCCATTGCTGCTCTCACTGTGGCTGTTGGAGCTTGGCGGTAGGATGAGCCCAGGACTGCTCCCTCCTGGGTTGGGACCCTTCTATGGTCTCTGTGAGTTTTGTTGGGGTCTTTGAGACCCCTGTGATTCCCTGTGCTGCCTGGAGCACCCAAACTGTGGAGTCTGGAGGTCATTGCTGTGTGGGACTGACATTCCCCATCTGTGTCTCTGCTGCCATGCATTGGCTGCTGCTGCCAGGTCCCCTCTGGGAAAAGTGTCCCTGCTTAGGCACTGCAGGTGCCAGCAGCACCATCTGATGTCAGATGTAAACGGATCTGAACGGGAACAGATGGATTTTCTGGGGCCTGAAGGATCCAGCACTGTTCAGGCTGGTTACAGGTGGGAGCGGGCACAGCACACGGAGATGGAGCTGCCATGGATGAGTTGGTTCAGGACAAGCTTTGTCTGCAGCCTGTAAATTTCTTGTGGGTTGGTTTTTTTCCTCACTTGCAGATAAGGGCTCTGTTGACCTTGAGTAGAGCTTGCAGGGAGTAAATAAACGGTGGCTAATTGCGCATTAGGCTTGTTTGTCGCTCTAACCTTGGTGATGTGTCTGGCTGGTGTGACCTAGATCAGAGCAGGGGCCTTGCAAGGAGCTCAGGGGGACTTTTGGGGGGCTCCCAGCACGTGTGGGGTGTGCAGGGCCACCCATGGCTGGAGGTGGCAGCTGAGCAGCTTTGCCAGCGATGCCACCCCTCCTCCTTGGGATGAAGGCCTATGCAGGGAGGAGGTGCCCTCAGCAGCTGCCAGCAGGGAGTGTGGAGATGTTTTCCCTTTACTCTGCTTCTGTGGATGTCTTGGATTTTTCCTGTTTCCATCACAGCCCACCCTGTGGGGATTTACCCTGGTGGGATTTACCCCCCTGCCTGGCTTCAGGATCGGCTCTTCCCAGCTCTCCCCACCACACTGGCACCACAAGTGCCTGTTGGAGCCTCTGCCAGTCACTGCTCTGTGCAAAGGAGCCGGGCAGCTGCAGGACAATGTCCCCATTCAGCACTGCCTGGAGCTGGAGTGCAGCAGGGATGAGCCCATCTCCTGCTCCCAGCACTTTCTGCCCTTATCTCTGCTGGTCCTTAGCACAGACTGGGGATGGATGCATGGATTGAGCTGGTTCTTTCCTAAAACCACCCAGGGTGGAGGGGTGGGTGATATCTGGTGCCCTGTTGCTGCAGGGAATGGGCTGAAAGAGCCACTACCATCATCCAGGGCTGCAGGCAACAAATGCTCCATCCTGGGGGTCTTCCAAAGCCATCTCTGCCCTTCTCCCCCATCACTGGTGGCTGGAAGTGACAGCAAACCTTCACCCAGATCAAAGCTGCAGGACTGTGAGGCAGCTGATGGCCCTTGGTCCCTGACAAGTTCCCTGGGTTCCTGCTCAGTTGTTCTCTCCTTTCCAGGTGGTGCAGCGCATCAAAGCCGTGGAGACGGAGACGCGCTTGCTGGTGGTGGACAAGGAGACGGACGAGTACCTGTGCAGCCTGCGCCTCACCTGCACCGAGGACATGGTGCACAACGGGATCCTGCTCAGCTCCAGCCTCTCGCCCTCCAAGTCCCTGAGCAGTGACAACGGGGAGGTCTGGAAGCCCCAGCTGGATCTGAGCGGGGGCAGCCTCCAGCGGCATTCCCACAGCTTCTCCTCGCACGGCAGCAGGAAGGTGAGGGCAGAGCCGGAGGCGTGGGGTGCAGAGATGGGGAGTGGGTGTGACCCCTCCTAGGAGTACCTTCCTCTGTGAGCCTTCCATATGTGGCTGTTGGCTTGGGGACCCTTCTGTGTCCCAGGCTGCCCCTTTGGACCCATTTGCTCTTGCTCTGAGCAGCGTTGGCTGCTGGGGGCTGTGCTGCTCCCTCCCCTCCTGTGCCCCCTCACCCCAAGGGTCTCCTGGGGTTGTCAGCCCTGGGGATGAGTGACCCTGCGGTGTCTCAGCCGAGGTTGGTGTCCCAGCCTGGATCACACCTGCTCCCAGGACAGGCTGCTCAGAGCAGGGACATGGCAAAGCTGCAGCTCGTGAATGAGCTGCTCCCTCCTCCATTATTTGCAGGAGGGAGGGAACATCTGGGGTGAACGTGTTCTCAGCTTTTTGCTGAAATAGGAAGGAAATTAGCTCTGTTTAAGTGGCCTGGGTCTGGACTGTGATTCTGCACTAAGTGCCTTTTATTGGTAAACTCCTTTCCAAAGAGGAAAGAATTCAGGGTGGAAAACGTCCAGTTTCCATGGCTGCTGGGGCTGGCGGAGACGGCGCAGGCTTGTGCTCAGCAGATGGGGGCTGGCTCTGGGCTGCCCTTGCTCCAGATGGGAATGTGGTGGGAGGTGACTCCAGCACTGCTCCACAGCCATCTGTCTCCTTCCCTTCTGTGTCCCTGCTCTGTCCCCTCCTGTGCTTGCTGGGCAGGAGCACCAGTGCTCAACAACCTCCTCCAGCATGGAGCTGCCATGGGCATCCCCCCATCCTCCTCATCTTTCTCCTCCTCCCTGGGGGCCTTGCGAGGGCTGCAGTGCCTGGTCAGTCTCTGTCCCCTCAGAGCAGAGGTAGTGGCTGGGTGCTGGCCCAGAAGTGGCCATTGGGCTGCCAGAAAGACATCAGTGGGAAAGCCAGGAAAGTGTTGTGTCCTCAGGAGCCCCCCAGGGAGAAATTTCCATGTGTGGATAAGGGGAGATGCTGGTATGAGGAACAAGCATCCCAGCAATAATGAGGAGGTCTTACCTCTGGTCCTTCCGTCTGGAACTGTTTGGAATCTTATAGGGAAGGATCCTTCTTCCCTGGAGCTGGCAGGGGCAGGATTGGAGGCAATACTCTATTTTTTTATTCACTGTATAATTTGAAGCTGTTGGAAGGTCTGTGTGATGATGGATGTGTTTCCCTTGGGATTTGGTGCACCCCTGGGACAGCTGGTGGGAGAAGAGCTGTTCCCAAGGTGGGGGTGGCTCTGTATGGTTGGGGGCAGCTTCCCAAACTGGGGATTTCCTCTCCCGTCTCTGTTTCATTTGCTGGTCAGGATCCAAGAGCATGTTCTGACGGGAAGTCAGGCCAGGGGAACAGGACGGTCCTTTCCGGCCTTTGGGTTTTGGCTCCTCCAAGGAGAGGGTGGGACAGGGAGAGCTGAGCAGGGCTGAGGTGTGAGGGGGACAAGAGCCCATGTTCCCCTCAGAGGAACTGGGAGCTTGGTGGGGGCTTTTTCCTGTGCATTCTGTGATTTTTGGTGGATTTGGGGGCTGATTTTGGTGGAGCCTGAGCTGGATGAAGGGAACTGACTGCAGGAGTGGTGTCCCCTGTGTGGGGTTGGGGATGGGGGCTGCTGAGCATGTTGGGCACTCACAGAGCCTCGGGTCAGTGACTGGTTTGCTCCTGCCTCAGTGGGTGGCAGCTCTTGGGAGAGCTGGGCACTGCCAGCTTCCCTGACCAAGGTCACTTCTTGGTGCTGGAGCCGTCAATGACCCTGGTGTGAGGTCAGGGGTGTGGCTGGAGCAGCAGGACCTGATCCTGCTCCCCTGCCCTGCAGTCCTGCTTTGTTCAAGGTGGGAAAACCTTCTCCATGCTCTTGGTCTGGGTGATGTCCCCCCTGCTGTGTCCAGAAGGCCAGGGAATAGTGGACATCAGGTGGTGGACCCCAGTTTCTGCCATGCTCAGCCCCCAGTGCTGTGTCCCTCCATGGGGCAGCTCCAGCCTCACCCTAATCCAGCACTTCTCAGGAACTGGGATGTGCAGTCTGAGTGTGGGGGGCTTTTGGAAGGTTTCTGCCCCTGCAGTCAGCTGGGATACACTCAGACTTATTCTCAGCCAGATTTAGGGCTTTAGTGACCTTCCCTGGAGGTGTTTAGCGAAGGAGGAGAAAAGACAGCTCCTTCCCCCCAGACCTGTGGCCCCAATCTGCCCCTGTGGGAACTGGGGCTGATGTTCCAGGCTGCTCCCAGGGAGCTGCATTTTTGTGAGCAGCATTTGTTTATATAAAGCCTGAAGTTTTCCTGGATTTGAGGCCGGGCTGTTCAGGGCAGCTCAAAGCAACCAGGAGCTGAAGCAAAAAGAGGAGGAAAATCTGGCACCCAGGGTGGCTGTTGGGATGGGGTGTGGGAGGTGATGGAGCAGGGAGAGTGGGCACAGCCCTGCCAGCCTCCCATGGTGTCCCAGGCTGATTCCCCACGAGGTGTGACCCCCCCTGGAGCTCTGGGTGGGGAGGTCACCGGCAGAGACCTGGTGCCCAGGACCTGGTGCTCCAGGAACCGAAGTAATTCCATGAATAATTCAGCATGTATTTCAAATCCTGCTGCCTGCCCCGGGCGCAGGTCGGCAGGGCTGGCAGCCAGCAGCTGTCCTTATCACAGGTCTGCTGTCCCCAGCACTGTGGACACTCATGTCCTGCGTGGCCGTGGTGGCACAGGGAGCTGGGGCTGCCTTGTCCCATCCCGTTCCTGTGTAGCTGGGCTTGGGGGGGGTTGCCCCTTGCTGTGTCCCCTGGCAGGGCATGTGTTCCCATGCCAGGTACTCCCCTGTCCCCAGCATGTTCTTGTGGCCACTGGGCTGTTCCCTGCTTTCCCAGGGCTTTGGCTCTGCCCTGCCAGCATCTGTGGCAGGTCTGGAGGTGGGCACCAGGGTGTCCCAGCCTGTCAGGGGCTGCTCTGGGTGTCCAGTGTGAGCTGCTTTAATTGCAAAGGTGCCTTTGGGCTGCAGGTGGCTGTTAATTAAATGCTAAATGTAAAAAGCAGTTGAGCTGCAGGGCTGGCTGGTGCTGCCAGGCCCTCACCTGGATGCTGCTGGTCATTCCAGAGGTGTCTGTGGTGGACAAGGGTTGTGGCCCAGGCCTGGCAGCACCTTCACAGGCAGCTGTGGCTCCACTATCCCATTCCCACTGCGCACTGGGAGGGATGTGCCATCACCAGGACTGTTCTGGCCACACAGTCTGTGAGAGCCACATTCAGGGTGTCCTTGGGACTTGCTGCCTCCTTGTTTCACCTACAAACACACCTGAGAAAGCAGCAACAGCAGCCAAGTTACCAAGAGGTGTTTGGGGTCGTGCAATTCCCTTCCACAGCTGCTCCAGTCATGCCAAATGCAACTGCAGGGGGTGGGTGTGCAAAGGGGCCTTTGCAACCTTTACAAAGGATAAATTTCTCTAAAGTTTATCCTCTGGAGAACAAACCCACATCTTGTAGCTGCTGGATTTAAGCCTGTTGAGTCTGGGAGTTTTAATGGTGGGGAATTAGTGGCTGGTTGTTGATTGTCCCCTGTTTGGGGACATGGTTGCTGCTGGCAGGGATGGGTGTCCCTCAGGTGACAGGGGGTTGTGGCAGTTCCTGAGCCTCCTGTGTGTCCTGGCCTGATGTGCCTGGGGACAGATGTGCTGCTCTCTGGAGGACCATGACCGGGTGCCTGTTTGGACCAGATGTGTGGCCAGCACTGACATCGAGGCAGTAAATATTTACCCTTCTCTTTAGGTCAGGAGTAAGAACTTTTCTCTGATGCAAATAAAACCCTTGTGTTGTGATGTCTCCTGCCGGAGTGCTGGAAGGGGAGTAACTCGGGACAGATGTTTTTGGAGCACTTTCCCAACTCAGTTGAGGCCCAAAATTTAGGGCTTGTAGAATAACCACAAAGATGTAATAAAACCAAACATGAGCAGAAATGTCTGCAGCAATTATGCAATTTAAAAAATAAATAAATAAGGGGATGGTTTGAATTAAAGTGCTTCCCTGCAGTATCCCTGCAGCATCCTGCAGTTCCCGGGGCAGGCTCAGACCTGTGGGAGAGGGTGATGGAGAGGATGGCAAAGCTTATCCCTGGCACAGCCTGGATGAGGTTCCTGCTGTGGGGAAGCCCTCCGGCATGGAGCCCAAGGAGCTGTGGCCATGTCCCAGCAATGTTCCCTGCCCTTCCCACAGCAGCTATTTCTGTGGAATATGAGGATCTGAAAGGGCAGAGCCAAAGGGAAGCTGTGTGCCTGTTGGGGCAGGGATGTGTCACTGTAAACTCTGCCTTTCTCTGCTTAAAAGGAAGCACTTTGCAAACCATTTCTGCACCCGCAGTGTGGAGCTGCCCCAGGCTCCTGGAAGCTCTGGGTGCTTGTGTGGCTGTTCCTGACAGAGGACATGGGATGGATGTGGAAGGGAAGATGCCTGTGGGGAGCTGAGGGCAGGACAGTGGGCTGGAGACCTCATCTCCCCACAGAGAATGCCCTTGCAGTGGGCATTGATGAAGCTATGAGGGATCTGCTTCCTATGGGAGCTCAGCCAGGGAGAGGCAGAGGGATGCCTTACTTTTGGGATTAGTGCTTCAATCCCAAAGCAGAGGCAGTGTTTGGGTGGAGCTGTGGAGAAGCTGGTGCTGACCCTGCTGCATTATTGATGGTGCCAGGCTCTGGCATCGTGTGTCATAGGGCTGGGCTCCAGCTCCAGCTCAGCACCTTGGGGTTGGAGGTTGGGGCATGTGGCAGCTGGAGATGCAAAGCCCCATCCGTGGCAGTGTTCAGGGCCAGGTTGCATGAGCCTTGGAGCAACCTAGTCTAGTGGAAAGTGTCCCTGCCCGTGTCAGGGTGGAACTGGATGATCCTGAAGGTCCCTTCCAACCCAAACCATTCCAGGATTCTGTGATGGAGGTTGCTTCCCTCTTGTGCTGCTAGATGGGCTGTGAGGCTCCGCATCCCAAAGCCTTGCAGGTCCCCACAGTGGGAGCAGGGCAGCCCCAGCCTTGCCCCACACACAGCCCTGTCTGGGCATCCCTTGGGCATAGACAATCTGTTCCCTTGTGGTCGTTGGTTTTGGGGTCAGTTTGGGGCTGGCAGTGCCTGCAGTGGGGTTTGGGGGAGCTTTGGCTCTGGGGGAGCAGCGTGTGCTGGGCATCACTGCAGCACTTGGAGGTGCTGGCAGGGAGCTGAGCCTCAGCCTGCTGGCTACAGTCCAGATGCAAGACCAGACACTCACCCACGGGCTTGTGAGGTGAAGAAACCAGTGTGTTGCTTGGCAGAGTCAGCCCTGGCTTCCCACCCCCCAGGTCTTGCACGCTCCCATCCTCCCAGTGCTGTGGGAAGGGGGTTTGGATGCAAAGCACTTCCTTTTGTGCGAACTGTGGCTGTGTCCCATCCCCCAGAACGGTCCGGAGCGGTGGGTGGGCTGTGGGACAGGGAAGGGGAGGGGGCTGTGCAGGCACCCCCCAGCCGCAGTTTGCCTGCCTGGGGGCAGTGGGGCCCGTGGAGGAGCTGCTCTGGGGGTTATTTTCGTGCCGGGGCAGTGCAGGAAGCCCCTCCCGGGGAGGAGAGCATCCACCCCGCGGCACAAACTTCCTCCGCCGCGATATTTTTAGTGGAATACAAAGCGGGTGGGAGGCAAGAGGCAGATTAACATCGGGAGGAGCCGTGCCCTGCCAAGAGCCTTTGTTCCTGGACCCACACTCTCCCAAGGGACACCCGGTCCTGCCAGGGGACAGTAGGTCACCCCTGGGACCCCCCACCCCTTAGGATGGAGTGGGAGCATGTGGGGGTGTTGATGCCCCCCCAGTGCCCGGCTGCAGGGTGATGATGCTGCTGCTGACACCGGGAAATGCTGCGTGTGGTCCAGCCAGTGCTGATCCCTTCTGCATCCCCCAGTAATGAAAAACTTTCTCTCAAAATGCTTGGAAAACTGATATTAAGTGGGAGCTGTTGGAAGTGCATCTCGCTCGGGCCCTCTTTGCCCGCAGGGATGGGCTCCAGCAGCTTTCTTCAATCACAGCTCACGAGTGGGCTCCTCGCCAGCTGCCGATGGTTCTGTTCAATAGGAGAACTATTAAACGGTTTCGAATAAATTAGAAACCTTCTGGCAGCGCCAGGGCCTTCCTCGTGTGCCCTGGCAGTTGCACAGAGCCCCTGCTGTGCCTCTGCTCCATCCCTTGGAGCTTCTCCAGCCTGGTCGGACTTGTGGTCTTGTCATGGTGGAGGAAACCTTAAAACAATATTGGGGTTGGGGTTTTTTTTTTGGGTTCTCTGTTTATCCCCAAGACCCATTCAAGTTGTGGAGGAGGGGACACTGTATGTTCCCAGCTGTTCTCCAGGGCTGTCCCAGTGCTGCTCTGCAGTGTGGCTGGATAAATCATCTCCAGGAGTTTGATGCAGGACCTGGTGGTACTGCAGGTGATGTTGTGACTCTTGGTGAATCCCACCTCCTCCTGCCCAGCCCCTGGATGCAGAGATGCTCCTACCTGGATAGAAGGTGCTGAAGTTACATTATTACTCATGGGGAATGGAAATACAGGGCAAAGGTGCCATGTGCTGCTGATTTCCAATGTGAATTCGTGGGCTGGAGGGAACCAGGATTTCCAGCTGCTGGCCAGGCACACCTGACTTCAAAAAGAGGTTTCAAAGAGCTGGTTTTAATCCATAAGGGAACATCTCTTGACTGCTCACAGCCCTGACATGTGGCATCACCTCTGAGTGCTTCATTCCTGCCTTCTGGTCTGGGTGATGAGGCTTTGCAATGGAAGGATGTACCCAGCACTGTGCAGAGCTTGGAGTGTAAATGAAGGTCTGGTTTTTGGCTCCCAATCCTTGTCTCTGTCTCTAGATATGGAGATTTTACAGTGTGTTGGGATATGAGAGAGAGAAAATTAAACTCATAATCAGTAAAGGGTTTCTCCAGATCCACAGGATCTATAAACAAGGAATTAAACCCCAAGTTGTCAATTATTTCTGGCAAGATCCATATCGCAATTTAATTTTACTTCAGCTTTTGCCTGGACCCCTGAGTGTTTTGGTTTTGTTGCTGTGTTCAGACTGTATCCAGACACGAAGCTGGATTTTGTTGGCTCAGTGTCTCTCTTTTCCCACTAAAGTTTTGCAAGAGTTTGTTTCCAGGTACAATAACCTGGTGGGTGGATGTTTGTTAGCAGTGAGTGTGTGAAAGTCAAATTGAAAATTAGTTTTATGAGCAAGGGGAAGGTAAGAAAGACAATTCCCTGTAGGTGATGGTGCTGAAGAAGTGGGAGGAGCTGCTCTGTGGGCTTGGAATCCTGGAATGGTTTGGGTTGGAAGGAATCTTAAAGATGATCTCGTTCCACCCCCTGCCATGAGCAGGGACACCTTCCACTATCCCAGGTTGCTCCAAGCCCTGTCCAACCTGGCCTTGGACACTTCCAGGGATGGGGCAGCCACAGCTTCTCTGGGCAACCTGTGCCAGGGCCTCCCCACCCTCACAGGGAACAATTCCTTCCCAATATCCTATCTAACCTTGCCGTGTAGCACTGGGAAACCATTCCTCCTCGCCCCTGGCCCTTGTCCAAAGTCACTCTCCTGGAGCCCCTTTAGGCACTGGAAGGGGCTCTACTGGAACCTTCTTCTCCAGGCTGCACAACCTGGACTGCCTGGCAGTGGGTCTTTCTTTGGGGGAGGATCTCCACCCTGGCACTGAGCTGTCCCAAGTACAGCAGGGATGCTCAAAGAAGGAGTGGAGCAGCAGTGAGTGGGGTTCAAATGCTGTCCTGGGCTCCTCCATCTCCGTGTGCTGGAAATGGGGTCGCTGCCTCCACAGCCCCAGCTGGAGCCCCACTGTTCACCCCAGGAGCTGTGATTAAACCCTCTTAGGGAATTACAGGGACTAATCCCGTTAAAGACATGAGCAGCACAAAAGGTGGTGGGAGGATTAATCCCTCTGCTCCAGCCTTGGTGGGCTGAACTCCCACCCCTGGGAATGCAGCCATTCAACCTGGCTGGAGTGGCATTCCATGGGGAGTGATGCTCTGCCATGAGGCAGGTCTCCAGGGGCTCTTCCCAATTCCTGCCTTGTGTCCAGTACAGGGCTGGCTCTCTTGTGCCAGGCTTGCAGATCCTCCTGAGCAGCCAGAGGCCATCCCAGGTAAATCAGTTAATTCTGGCCTTGAGGTTGTTCATGGTTAGCAGGATTTAATTAAGACAAGCCCTAATTAGTTCTAAGCGGGTGAGTAGTTGGCTTTGCCTGGATGAGTTCCCTGCTCTTGCCTGGCAGCTGTGAATGAGCACAGGGCTCCACTGGCACGGGGAGCCTGTCCTGGAATGGAGTATGTGAGAGACCCTCTATGGGGCTGGAATGTGGGGATAAAAATCACCTTGAAGTGACTGATGGGTTTTGCCGGGCACCCAAATCAGTCTTTTGAGTTTGCAACAGCCCTTCCCGTGGGCACAGACTGCTCTGAGCTCACAGCTGGCACTGGGCTGTGTCCAACACCACACACATGCCTGTGCCCTGGGTTTATCAGCAGGAGCAGCCGGAGCCTGGCGCTGGCTCTGGGGTTATCGCGGGAGATCCTCCCATGCTGCCCTGGGGACACACCGTGTCCTGGCTGCCCGTGGCACTGCAGGGCTCAGAGCCACCCCTGAGCCCCCTTATCTGCCCCAGCCCTGTTTGGCTGGAGATAAGCACCAGCCCCTCTCCCAGGAACAGCAGCTGGAGGGTGTCAGCTCCTGGGCAAGGGGCATCTTCTGTGGGCACCTCATTTTTAAGAAGTTGGGTTTAAAATGTGTCATTTTTGGAGCTGAGTGTCACAGTGGAATGGGCTGAGTGAAGGAACCCCGATGTTCCCTGATTGCGTCAGGTCTGATCCCGTGTTTCCCAGCAGTGTTGTGGGATGGAGCTGGTGCCAGTGTTGTGCAATGGGGGCTGTGGCAGGAGGTTGATTTTTGGAGGGGGAGGTCAAGGAGAGCCCCAGCAGAGCTTTGAGCTTTGAGTGCTGCATCCAACTCAGCAGATTTTGTGGAAAAAACTTTGACTTGCGTGTTTTTGGGAGAAGGGAGTAGTTTGTATGTCAGGCTGAGGGCTGGACCAAGGCCCCTCCTCCCTCCTGCTTTTTTGGAAAATTGCACCCCTGGATATTTTATTGCAGGATTTCTAAAGACAAAAGGCCTTACATTTGGTTGACCCCAACACGGGTGCCACAGCGCTGGCTCTGCTCTCCAGAGGAGGAATGCAGAGGATGTTTGGAGCCCTCCCCCTGCCCCATTTCCTCCAGCGAGCTGTGCTGCTTGGCCAAGACAAATATTGGGAGTAAACTATTGAACTTCCCTGGTCCCAGCACTCACAGAGCAGTGCCTGTTCTCCCCCTTCCTGGGCAGGGGCCAGGCTGAGGGGGTGCAGATGTGTCCCATTCCTGCCCCGTGTCCATCACGCCCCTCACTCCAAGGTGGGCTTGGTGGCAGAGCAGGAGAAAAGCAGCCCAAAAGGGGCAATGTGGTGGCTTGTTCCATCCTTCCCACCCTACATGTGCTTTACTGGGCTCTGCAAGGCTAAGTGTAGCACCCATGACCTCTTTTTTTCTGGGGGGCTGGAGGGCCTTGTTGGGGGGCACCAGGAGCTGTGTCCTTGCTGGCTGTGGTGCAGAACAGTCTTCCCCATCCCATGTTAGACTTTCTGCAGGCCTGTGGGTTATTTATTGACCTGCTGGGGACTGCGCCCCATCCCCAAAAATGCCCTTTTGGGGCAGGTCTCGGTGGGTTTGAGCAGTTGGTGCTGGTCCCAGTGGGCTCTGGGGTTGGGTACATGGTGCCCCTCAGGTCTCACAGCCCTGGCACAGGTGAAAGCCAGTTCAGAGCTTGAGCAGCCTCACTTGGGAAAATACCTTTCCTTCCCTGTGAGCCCCACCTGTAACAGGGTGCAGGGTGTTCTCAGGGGTGGGAGGGTGCTGCCTAGTGCATGGCACAAGCCCCCACCTCCTCGGGGGGAGTTTCTCTCGGTGTCCACAGTGCCAAGTGAGGGCTGTGGGAGCACAAAGCTGTAGGACTGGATTCCTGGTAGTGACCGGGGTCATCGAAGGCAAGGAATGGGGCCGAATATTTGGTGATTGCTCAAGGCTTGGCCTTGGCAAGCAGTGGGGAGTTCAAAGGGCAGGTGGTGGTGCCCGGCTCCGGCACAGCCCCCGGCTGGGAGTGATGGTGAGTTGGGTGTGAGCTGTGCCCTGGGCAGGAGGATAGGTTTGGAATCCATCACCTGTGTTTGGAGCAGTGCTGAGGACACAGGGATATGGCAGTTATGTCTCTCTTCTGGGGTGGTGTGAAGTGGGATGTGTCTTTCTGCCAGCTCCACCCTGCAGTGTGGTCCCTGTGAAGGGAGGGAGCTCTGTGGGATCAGGGAAACTCATTCCCAGCATCTCACTCTGCCTTCCCATTGTCCACAGCAACCACTCTCCTCGCCTGTGGGGTTCATGGTGAGCGTGGGAAGGACTTTTTCCCCTGTTCCAGCAGCTCCAGCCCTGCACAGTGACTGATGCTCCTTTCCCTCCCACCCACGAGAAAACAAATCCCTCTGGATCTGGTGAGAGCCCTTTGAATCCAGAATGGAGATCCCGTGTTTCTCCTCTTTGACAAATTCCAGCCTGCCAGGACCCACACTGCTGCCCCACATTGTCCCGGAGCTGATCCCTTTGGGGGATGGTATCCCGGCGGCGTGTTCCCTTGGCAGATCGTGCTGGAAAAGTTGTCTCTCTCAACAAAAACACGTGCACGTGGCGGTTTCGGTCTCCTCCATCCTCCCTCCCTCCTCCCAGTCTCTCCCTGGGCTGGGCCAGCTGCTCCATGCTCCAGCCAAGCCTGTGCTGCTGTTCCTGGCTCCAGCCCTGCCCGGGGGGGAGAGCGTGGGTGCCTTTGCTGTCTGAGTCTGCTCAAACGCCAGCAAAGAAGGGAAAAAATGCTGCTTCCCGTGGCTTGTGGCTGAGAAATTCCCCAGCTGTGGGATTGCCAAGGAATGGCCGGGACAGCACAACTGGAGACATCAGTGCTGGGGGGATCAGCCAGACCCCATGGAGCTGGATCAGTCTGGTGTCCCCACAGAGGGGATGTGCCCACTGGGGACATGTGGTCCTGAGCAGGACATGGCCTCAGTCACAGCCCCATCCTTAGAGGCCCCTTTGTGCTCAGGGATTTCCAGAATTGTGGTGCAGTCCCAGGGATTTTGGAGAGGGGCAAATCCAGGCTTACCCTTCACCTTAGGACAGCAGCAGTGAAGGGCAATCTCTGATTTCTTAGGCACCAGATGGTTTGGGGTGAAGCCCCTGATGGGAGCCATAAGGAAACTGCCTTTCTATCACCCTTCTCCAGTGTGGGAGCAGTGCCATCCCACTGGGCAGCCCAGCCTGGCAGGCTGTCACTGGGAGCTGGACAGCAGGCATCCTCCCCACCCTCCACATCCTTCCTGCTCTTGTTTTCTCCTGCCTGGCAGTTTGTTGAGATAACAACCCTTTGGTTGTGCCTGAGGCACAGCTCTGGCAGGGTGCTGGCACAGCCACCCTGCTCTCCCAGGGGATTTGAGTCCCTCAGTGCCTGGGAAGGACTGAGGTGGGTGGGCTTGTGATGACCTGGACACTTTGGTTCAGGGTCCAGGAAGGTGCACACCTCTTGCTGCTCCTGCAGTGCCAGGGGATAGTGAAGGACCTCAGTCATTTATTTGATTGGTTTTGCACCACCCTGGAAGGGGCAGGTCATCAGTGACCCACGCTGTCTCCTCTGCTGTGTCCAAAAGGGCTGGAGGGCTCAGGGTGAGTGTCCCTTTGGGCTGGTGAGACCCTACTGAGCCTTGATATCCACTATGGGCATCATCCTTCCCCTCCATGGCTGGAAGGAGCCATGGACATTAGGCTTCCATTGCATGGCTGGTCCTCCTCCTCGTCCCAGGGACTGTCTCTGGCTTGACTGAGAGCAGAGCAGGGACCTGGTGTCACCCTGACCTGCCCAACTCAGTGCTCCCATTCACTGCAGCATTCCCAGCAGGGCTGGAGACTTCCTGAAATATCCAAGTCGCCCCATCAGCTGTGGCTTGGCCGTGGGCCCTGCTGAGGACCCGTGGCTGGACATGTTCCACTGCTAATTGGAGTCCCTCCTGCCATTCCCACTCACTCCTTTTGTGCTGCCTGTTGGCAGAGAAAGCAGTAGGATCCATCCAAAGGGCGGGATGCGTCTGAAGGGTGCTGGGTGTGTGTGCTGGTGCAGAGCCCCCCAGGCTGGTGGGAGAATGGCACAATCTCAGTGTCTGCTGCCCTTAAAAAAATACACTTACTTTTTGATGCTTCTATCACTCAAACCCAGCTGGAGCAATTTAAATAATTGGAGCAATTTGAATAATAGAAGAGGTTTAAATAAGCTACAGTAACCTAGAGCTGTGTTGGGGATGAGCAGGCAAAGTGTCTGGTGGTGACACGGAGCTGTGACATGGTGGGACCGTGGCAATGATTTGTGCCATCATCATCAGGACCCTGCAGCACCTCCTTTCCTCCTGGTGATATTTAAGGTAACTCAGCTGGTTTTAGGCCCTGGGAGCACCCAAAACTTTCTCCTGGCTCTAGTGATGTGGAAGTGGCAGCATTCCTGCCTGGGAAATGCTGGGAAGAAGGAGTTTACAATGAGTGCCACTGAGCTGTCAGGTGTACATTGGAGGAACAACACAAAGTTTTCCTCCTTTGACTGCTGGTGTTGGAGCTGAAACACCAAAACACTTTCTGGGGAACAGGGCGGGTGGTAATTAGAGTTGTGGCTGTATAAAAATGGAAGCAGGTTGTTTCCTAGTCCTGCCTGAGGATTCATTCCTGGCTGGTGGAAAACCTCTGAATTACCCCCCACTTCTGCAGGTGCTGGGGGGTCTCAGGGTTCTGGAGCTGCCACCTTCATCCCCAGTCCCAGCCCTGGCCCTGCAGGGAAGGGGAACATCTGCTTGTGTTTTGGTGGGCCTGGCGTCCCACCAGCTCCATCTCCCCTTCCCCCTCTGTTATTTATAGCATTTCACCAACATCTGGAGTTTGAGCCGATCCGGCGCTGGCTGACTCTGAGCTGGGGGATGGAGGGAGGGAGAGAGCTCCAAGCCCTTCCCAGCAGTGTGTGTGGGGCTGCAGCATCTCGGCATGGAGCTGAGGACTGTCTGGATGTTGGGAAGCCATCCCTGCTCTGCTTTTCCCAGCAGTGGGGATGGGGGGAGAGCTGCTATGTCCTCACCCCACACTGCAGACCTGGGGGTGCTCTGCCTGCCCCTCACAGTCCTGCTTTCTGGATGGGTTTTGAGGTTCCTTTGATGTTTGCTGTCAGCTGCCCCCCCCCCNCGTCACGTGGCCCCCCCCCCCCCCCCCCCAAGTGTCACCAAGGTCCCCTGGCCCTGGGGGATGCAGGGCTACAATAGCCCCCTTTCTGGTGCTGCTTTAATGGGAAAACTTGAGTCATTCCTGGTGGAAGGGGAATGAAACTCTGCCCCACTGGAGGAGGCGTTGGATCCCTGGCACGGCAGTGAATGGAGGCAGCAATCCCACTCCAGCCATGGCATGATCCCAAATCTTCCTGGTTCTCATGGCAAGCAGGGCTGTGGGCACTGCTGGCAGCCACTCCTGCTTCTCCCAGCTTTCCTCACCTTTGCAGCCTGGAAAGCAGCAGGTTTTCACCTCAGTGATGCAAGGACCCCCCTCCCCTTCCCAGATCAGGGTCACAAACATCTGCTTAAACTTAAGTACATCCCTAAATCTGAGCAAAGGCAGCAGCCTTTGAGCTTCCAACAAAACTGTGGTAATAATAGTGGCAATTAAAGCTTGCCCGGGGCTCAGCTTGGCTCCCAGTATAACCAGTGCTGCCAAGGGAGGGTGCCTCTGTCAGAGGGGTGTAAATGGACCCCTTGTTCTGGTGGTGCTGTGGCCCCTGGGCCCCTTCCTGCATTGGTTTCTCCTCATCTTCGGCTCCTTGCATGCTCCCAGAGTTGCCCCTCACTCCTCTGCCTGACAGGGTGTGGATTTGGGTCAGGATCCTGCAATTCTCCTCCACAAATCCCTGAAGGTCACTGCAATCCCTGTGTGCATCCCTCCCCTGCATCCCTTGGTGCTTGCTGCCTACAGTGGAGAATCCAAATGCACATCCAAAGGAGAGATCCCAGCTGGAGACAAGACAGTGGGAATGGACACTGAGGCTCTGAGCAGTGTCCCATGTCCCCACGGGACATTTCTGTGTCCCAAGGTGCCCCTAGGGCAGGATGGGAACCCAGTGTCCCCCAGCCCTGGTGAGTTCTGCAGCTGAGGTTTGATTTTCAGGGAGCAAAGGAGCCATTTTCTAACCAAAACCACATGGAAAAGGAGAGGAAACGCCATGGGAGCTGACTTAAAAGAAAATATGTTAACAATGTAAATTAAGCAGGAATGCTCCTGCCTGGGTTTTCTCCAGCTCTGCCGAGCAAAGGAGGAAAGGTTTGACAAGTTGCCGGGTGATCCGGAGCCTGGAGTGCATCCAGGTGCTGCAATTCCCAACAGTGGCAATTTGAGCCTGTTTGGCTGCTCGGGATGGGCTTGGAGGGCTGAGCTGGTGCTGGGGGCATGGGGAGGTGGTCCCAGGCAGGACTGAGCCGATTAGGGCCAAGCCCTGATCCCTGGTGCTTAGGCTGTGACAGGGTCACCGTCACTCCCAGCACATGAGCTTGGCTGGGTTTGAGTAAATCCCCATTTCAAGGGGGCTGGCAGCTCCTGTTCCCATCCCGGTGCCACCGTGGGACACCAAGCTGTGCTGAGAGTGTCCCTTCAGCCTTGGAGGAGGTTTGGGGTGACCCCCGTGCTGAGGTGGGGTCTGTGGGTCTGCAGGAGCTGTGGTTTGCCAGAATCCACCGGGATCCTGGGGCAGATGGTATCGACCTGGCCTTGGCTGCTAGATTAGCTCTGTATGCCTGTGGTGTCCTCTTCCTCCTCCTCCTCTCCTGGAGGACCCAGGTGTCCACATGGACACCTGTTTTATTCCTGGATTAAACCCCTAAAATCGGGCTTTTCAAGGTGTTTTAGCCCGCTCTGAGCATGTGTTTGTGGCTGTAGATGGTCCTGGGATTTGGCCACTGCTGTGTCTGAGCATCCCAGGTACAGAGAGACCCGTGGCCATTTCTGCAGCTTTTTGGGCTGGTCTTTGGAAAGCCCTTTTCATCCTCATTCCTGCTCAAAGTCAGGCTGGGGAGAGATGGTGTGGAGGTGCAGGTTGGTTTTGAGAGTCTGTATCCTTTGGGAAGACAATGGGAAAGAGCCATGAGGAGCAGGGGGACATCCCTGTCCCAGAGCTGGGGCTCAGGGTCAGCAGTGGCAGCAAGTGGGTCTCTGGCACAAGTGGCCTCGTGGTGTTGAGCTGGGGAGGGGCTTTTGTAGGGGCAAGTGAGTTTGGTTGGATAACAGAGTGTGGGGAGCTGCTATCAAAACCCAGGAGGTGAGTTTGTTTCCTTTTGGTGCTGCTGGGAGTGGATTTTGCTTGCATGGAGACCCCTCTTTAATCAGAGCTGGTGACATTTGTGACATTCCCAAGTGTACGAAATGGGAATGGTCCTGGTCACTGCAGGAACCTGCAAGAGGTGGCACAAAGCCAGCGCTGTGGCATCCTGGTGAGGTCCTCCTGGGGGTGTCTCTGGTGAGCTCTGGGGTGTCCCCAAATGACCCTGGTGAGCTGGAGGGTGTCCCCGAGGGACCCCAGCTCCCAACAGCAGTGCTGGAAAATCTAAGGGAAATAAAAAATCAAATGCTGCAGAAGTTGCCATGAGATTGTGAGAGCTGGCAACACCCAACAGGGGCTTTTTATTATTTCGTTGGAAGTGTTTCATTGTTATTTAATGTCTTGTTTGTGCATTTTTAAATGGACCAGCTTGAACTGTACTTCCGAAACCTTTTTCCTTCTAAAATGCCAATGTCTCAAGCAGCAGCTCCAGGGAAGGGGTGGCAGTGCATCTTATCCAGGCAGCATTTATACTGGGGATGGTATAGACAGGGATGCTTGAAGGTGGAGTGTGCTTTGCCATTCCTGCTCAATCCAGTTTAATATAAATTAACGACCATTGATAGAATCTGGATTCCTAGAAAAAAAAGAATTACTCCATTTTGCAATTTTTTTTTTGCAGGCAAATATACAAAAAAATAGGGTTTTTTTGTTGCTTTATAGTATCCATGTGAATGTAACTTAATCCAAATTGGCTTTTCATGTCCTTGGCGTGTGAAAGGCAGCGAGGCCTCCTCCGGAGCAGCACCGGAGTGTTTCTGCAGGCGGGTTCCTGGGAAGCCCAGATAATGTGCTGCTGTTCCAGGGAACACTTTGTGGCAAGGTTTGGATTTCACAAAGGCCAAATTCCCTGGGGAGCTTAGGAAATATCTTCCCAGAACACAACCAGGGAAACGTTGGCACGGGAGAAAAAGAAAATAAAGAGCAGAGCTGGCAGGAGAGGCTCCGTGTCAGTGGGGGGGTTTGAGGAGGGGGGAAGCCAGGGGAGTGTCAGCATTTGCTTAATCCCGGAGAGGGGCTTTGCAGAGCTCAGCTTCAAGAGCTGTTTTTTCCAGCAGCCAAGGATTGCATTAGTCGGGAGGTTTAAGAGCCCGGCGAAAGCCCTGGATCATCTCTGCAGGAGGATAAGCAGTTTTGCCTGAGGATTTCTGCTCAGAACAGATTTTGAATTGGGATTATTATATATATATATATTTAAAAATAAATATCTTGAATTCATTCCAGTTAAGGACCTTAAATTCAAGATTTTGCAGGGAGAGCAGCACAAGCCGACATAGGGCACGGCACAGTCACCACCCTCACAGCCAAAGGGATCCTGCAGCAAAGCTTTTCCCTTTGTGGTTTATTTATTGAGTAGTTTGATTTCACTGGTGATCCCGGGGGATCCCTGGAGACAAAGGGACTGACCCTGGTGTGTCCCCAGGGGATCCCCAGGCTGAGGCAGCACCAACAGTGCAGCATTTTTGGGTGATTTTCTCAGTGTTTTCACACTGCTGCCGGAGCTCTGAGCCTGTAAAAATGGAGCAGGAGAAAAATGGTTTAAAAAGGTCTTTTTTAAATCCAAATAGGTGATCTCAGATATATTTTGGTGATGCCACCCCTTTGTTTGTGGCACGTGCCCCCTTGTCCTGCTGCACAGAGCCCTGAGTGTCCTTTAAGGTCGCGTGAATCCGACCCCTCTTGGGCCAGTTGAATCATTTCCTGTTTTCTTCGCTTTTTGAAGAACTCTGAGGCAGGCTGGAAATGTTTGCAGATAGGGTGACCTGGCTGCTCCGGGGCCATGGGAAAAGTCCAGGGGGGTTAAATGTGCAGAGGGAGAGCAGGAGGGCATGGGGCTGCTCCTGGTTTTGTGGAGGTGTTTGAGAGCCCCATCCTGGTTTGGGTTGTTGCACTGATGATTTTTCCTCTTTAAGAATGGATCTGGGATTGAGGTGTCAACACCAAGAGATGGTTTTATTAAAACCATCTCCAGTGGTGCCTTCCAGACTGAACCATTCAGTGTAAGGACTGATTGTCTCTCGTCCCTATTTCTTCCTGGATGCTGGGATTGAGCTGGTCAGGCTGATCCTGAACCCTGATCCATTTCTATCCCTCCTGGACATTGAAGTCATGGCCAACATGGCCCAGAGAAGCTGTGGCTGCCCCATCCCTGGAAATGTCCAAGGCCAGGTTGGAGCAGCTTGGGATAGTGGAAGGTGTCCCTGCCTGTGGCAGGGGGTGGAACTGGATGAGCTTTAAAGTGCTTTCTGACCCAAACGAGTCTGTGATTCTATGAAAATTCCATCCCCCAGCACAGGGGATCCCTGGGGACGTCCACTCTGTGTCCCCACTTTGTCCTTCTCTGTAAAATCCCTCCCTGAGGGGATGAGGGAGTTGGGATCAGCCCTGAAGTGACTTAGCTGTGACATCCTGCACAAACTCATCCTTCCCGTGCTCTGGGAGCTGTTGGATGTTGAGGCCCTCAGACCCCTCGCTGGGAGGTGATGGCACCTGTGGGTGATGCCAATGTCACCAGGATCAAGATAAATAACTGAGGTTAATCCTGTGTCTGGGCAAAGCACAACTTGGCCTTGGATCCTCCCTGCCCTGGGCTGGGGCCGTCCCGGCATATGGGTGGGTTTGTCTGGGCTGCTCCTGATGAAGGAAATGCACTTTTTGTTTTGTTTTAATTTTTCTGGAGTGGTTNCCTGTGGGTGATGCCAGTGTCACCAGGATCACGATAAATAACTGAGGTTAATCCTGTGTCTGGGCAAAGCACAACTTGACCTTGGATCCTCCCTGCCCTGGGCTGGGGCCGTCCCGGCATATGGGTGGGTTTGTCTGGGCTGCTCCTGATGAAGGAAATGCACTTTTTGTTTTGTTTTAATTTTTCTGGAGTGGTTTTGGACAATTGGTTTTCTAAAATAGACTCAATGAGAGGAAATTCATTTGTTAACCTGTCCCCATGCAGGGGATGGGAGGACGGGGGGCAGATACGGCGCTTCCTCGGCCGCTTTATTCACTAAACCCATCAATTAACCCCCGTGTTTCATCTCCCCACCCACCCTCCTCTGTTAATCAGGATTTAAATGGACAAAAGGAGCTGTGCCCACGTCTCTGCCACCTAAAGAAGGGCCCCAATGGCTACGGCTTCAACCTGCACAGCGAGAAATCCCGGCCAGGGCAGTTCATCCGCTCCGTGGATCCCGACTCTCCCGCTTCCCGAGCGGGGCTGCGGCCCCAGGACCGGCTGGTGGAGGTAAAGGGTGGGACACACACGGGTGGGAGGAGGGACAGCAGCACTGAGTGGACCCTCGGGAAGCCTGAAGCTGGAACAATCCCCATCCTGTGACCTTTCCCATCAGATCCCCCCAGAATTCCTCTATGATTTAGAGCTGTAAGGCCAATGGAAGTGCTCTGGGCAGTGTCTTTGTGCTCCTTCCACTCGTGCCAAGTGGGCACTTGTGAGCACTGAGGTCTAGATGGAATCATAGAATAGAATCATGGGATTGTTTAGGCTGGAATAGTCCTCTCAGACCACTGAGTCCAACTGTTCCCCCAGCACTGCAAAGCCACCCCTAACTCGTGTCCCCAGGATGCTGCGCTGGCACTGAGGAGGGTCAAGAGAGGTGCTTGGAAAAATAGGGGAAAAGGTTTTGTAGAGGTTTGAAGACAAAATTATGAAAGATGGAGGCAAAATTGCTCTTGGAAGCATCTTCCTGGTCACCAAATGCTGGACAATACTTTTTGTGCAGGATGGGGCCAAAAAGTTTGGAGGGGGCTGGGAATCACCCTCCCTTTGGCTTGTCTTGTGTTACTCTTGGAGAATGAGGTTCCCTCATCCAGGGCTGCCTGTGCTTTGGGCAGAGGGACAGGCAGGGACTGACCCAGCAGGCAGTGCCCTGGGCGTATCAGCCATCACCCTTTCCCTGCAGGAGCACATGGATATCCCCTTCCTTGGGCTGTTCCCCAGGAGGGGGAACCCCAAACCACCCTGCAGGGCCCGACAGCTGAGAGGGAAAATGGGATTTGCACTCCTGGAAGAGCGTGAGCTGGGAAAACACTGATACCAAAGCCCTCCTGCTTTCCAGCTCTGTGAATAATTATTCCCCATCCAGTGGGAGCTGCTGCCTCTTCCCAGCACGTGGAAGTTTAATGCTGGAGCAATGTGGGGCCGGGCTGGGAGCAGGGCACTGGTGGCAGCAGCTCCTGGCAAGGGGTTGTGTTACTTATTGATGGGCTTGGCCCAGTGCCTGGCACACACAAAGCAGCTCGGGGTGAGCTGGGGAGCTTGGAAACCCAATCCCCTCCCTACCTGCTCTCTGGGGCTTGGATAAATATTTGATGCCCCCAGCCCTGTGGAGTGGGGGGAGAGCAGTCCTGGGCTGCCTGGCCCAGCTCAGCCAGGGGTGAGCACTGGGCACAGGTCAGAGTGACCTGGAGTGGCAGGATGGTGCTGCCAGGGCTGGAGTGGGGTTCTGAGCCAGCAACTGGAGTGAGGTGCAAAGCCTGGGAATGAGGTTCTTTTTTATCCCAGTCCTTGCAGCTGTGCTCTCAGGACTAGGGGGTACCTGGCTTCCCAGAAAGGGGAACCCAAAGTTTGGAGTTGGCCCAGCTCAGGCTCTGCAATGTCCTCCTGCCTCATCCCTTGGCATCCAGGATGAGCAGCCGCCGGCTCTGGGTCGTGCTGAGGCTGTTGGAGCCCTTCCCTTCGGGACAAAGGGTGATTCATTCCCACCCAAACAATGCCCCTGAATCACAATTGTCCCCTCGCTGCGGGGAACAATCATGAGCAGAGGGAGGATCATGTTCCCTGTAGGTCCTGACTGAAATGCAGAGGGAAGGGAGAGATGAATCCATGGTGCAGCAGGCACAGAGACTCAGTCAGGGGCATGGGAAGTCCGTGGTTTTCATCACAGAGGGGTGAAGGATGGCAC